>JAUMHE010000067.1:3224690-3265002 GCA_032359235.1 Enteromius mattozi | reverse complement strand
GTTAAATCATTTCTGATAATAAACCAGAATTAATGATATAACGTTAATATACCAACCTAAGTAGTGAATTCTACTTTGAAATACACGGATAAGCATCAAAAGCAGGTGGTGATGAGAAAGTCACATGATGAATCAAAACCCATCACAAGCATCTTTTAAATATGAACATATATAGAAGTTGCTCAGCGTCATTCACACAAACACTAAACACCATAATGGTGAGTCTTAATCTGAAATATTCAATGAACATTAATTTAACAACATTACACGTAACACACAACCCTAATATACATAACATCAAATATACAAAAACATCAAATTAAAAACAACCTGAAATGCAATGGAGGAAATTCTGGGAACGTCAGTTTACGATGAATTTACAATTAACCATTTAACAGGTTTTTACCATAGCATTTTTACATTTTTACAGTGTGATTTTCTGTTTTGCACCCCAGGTGCTTTACACACAAGGAATAAAAATGCACATTGGTGGAGTTGCAGGAGCTTCAAGAACACTTGAATTTTAAAACTAGACTTAAACAGAACTTGACTATAACTATAAACAGACTTGACACCAACAAAGCTAGACAAGGAAACATGAGGAATAATGACATAAGACACACCTGAAAGTAAACAAGACAGCTAAGCATTCAGAGCTGCGTTTCTCAAAAGCATTGCAAGCTTAAGTACATCGTTCAAACGTTTCAAGCTTAAGTACATTGTTCCATTGAAACCAATAGCGCTACGAACACCATAAGCTTACAATGCTTTTGGGAGATGGAGCCCAGAAAAAGACACATTAAGCAAAGGTAGCATGTGATATTGATCCCACATCATTTCTGCCAGACTGTGAAAAGGAGAGACACATGGGAGGAGTGGAAGGCACCCTTTTACTATAAAAAACTGCCTTTGGCTTGTCAAAGTGAACTTTTAGCATAACAGATGTAATGACTGTTATATCAAAGCACATTTATCCAGGTCTAAAAATATTTATGATGCATATGGGTGGTTTAGCAACATATAAAACAATGCAAATCTTTAAGTTAAATATTAGCCTAAGCTAGGTTTTATTACAAAATGCTAGCTATTGGGCAATGTGTGCCAAATGCTGTGGGGTAAGTTAAGCCAGCTTACCCCACCATAAGGCACTGAAGTTAAGTTAAATCTCTGAAGCACAAAATGGTACTGATATTATACAACTGGTTTAGTTAATCATATATACATATTATTTGTAGTTTATTTGAACAAGTGCACCAAATCCTTCTCTGAGAACCAGAAGATGCTTTTCATCACATTACATATCTTTCCACCGTAGTCTCTAATTGCCATGTATAACATTATAAAAAAGCTATCATGCCAAGAATATTTTCACTAAAATGTTTGTCTTAGTGACATTTATTTTAGTCCAGTTTTTATAAAATTCCATCCAACAAACGCTCTGTTTAGTTTGTTTTTGGAATGGTTCAAACTTTGGCGCTCAACATATTGTTTCAGAAATGCAAAAAAATAAAGATTTTAAAATTAGTTTTTTTAATTTTAATTTGATTAGTTTTATTATGCTTAAGTTAGCTTTAAGAAAATAATTATTACTATTTGTAAAATAGTAATATGATTATTAAATTAATTTTTAAAAGAGGTAAATCTTTTCAAAATCTTTGACATTTCACATGATTTTTGAATTAGATTCAGTCAGATTATAGTCAGCATCTTACCCACTGACTCGGGTCAACTTACCCCGTGCCCTAACCTGGGGCAAACTGAGCCCCAGGAACACTTTTCTTTTTATAAGAAGCTGTATTTTTAGAACCCTTTGTTATAGATACATTCAGATAATTTGAAATGAAGAAACATCCTGAAATTACTTAAGATGCCTCATTTTCCCCAACCTTGAGGACCATATAATGTAAGTAAAACTGGCTCATCTTTCCAGACTCTTGCCCTACAACTGCGTGATAAAATTTGACTGAGGTCATTCCGAGGTTCCTGCGTGATTGAGCGAGAATATCTCGCTTTTATTATCTTCTAAAGGAAAATGACACATTACTTATTTTTAGCTGACCATTTTTGAACCTCATTATAGACATCTGCGTGTACTTTCTAGGGTGAAGAGGTCACCCATAGAAATTTTTGTGTACATTTCCCATTTGTAAACAACTGTGGCATATCATAATACAGCCCAGTAATAATTCTGGCATGGAGATGCTTATTTAGTGTCATCTATTGTTCATCAAAGCCAATAACAGAAAACATCACGTAGGGTGAATCTTCACTCCATGCCCAAATGTAAAAGGAGGAAAATGATAAAATGAAACCTCTCATCTCCACTGAACAAATTATTTTGGATTCGGACAAAAGTCATGTGCTTCATAACAATCGCCGGATTTTGTGCAAATCAAATCTCTGGCTTTTTTTCCTGTGTATAGCAAATACAGCTGACCCCTCTCTCCTTTTCAATAGGCGCGGGGCGGTGCGCGCGAGGGTGCTCGTGAAAACCACTGCAGTCCAGTTTAAATCTTTCCCAGGAATCCTGGGAATTCAATTGTGTACCCAAGCACTGTGAAACCGACAACCTGCGCTGTGACACCAGACCAGTCAGGTCAGCCAGCGGAAACCTCAGGACCATCATAAACCTACTCGTCAAACTCTTCCGATGCGCCTTTCAAGTGCAAATAAATAATTGGAGTATAGGTTTGAATTATTCGCCTTGCTAGTTTTTAATCTGTCCACTCTGTTGACTCAGATAATGTTTTACGCTTTTGTTGATTTCATAGATAACATTAATAGCAGTTTAGTAGCTAATGTAAATGTGTGCTCTTTCATTAAAAACCTCCAAAAAACCTCCAAACAGTGTGACATACTCTTATTTACTTTATTACGACCCATTAATTGAACATATTCGAATGAATATAAATCCATTTCAAACATAAAGCACAATGATGGATGTAGAGTTGCAATCAAAGTAGGCCAAATATCATGTAGGCTACAACTGAACTTCTTAGAAAACGGAGGTGTTATGGATGAGGCGAACGTGTCTGGATGAGCTGTCTGTTCTAAAAGGGTATAGTCTAGTCGATTTTTTTATTAGCTATAACCCGCTTTTAATCAGTTGGTGCTTAACGATAGGCTATATGAGCCTGTACGCTATTAGACCTACATAATGTTTCGTGGGGGTTCGTGTTTCTCTCGTTTTTATCGGACTGCAGAGTGCAGACATCCCCAGTAAATACTCCCACTGAATTTCATGCATAAACTTTTATGTTTGTGCCAGCTACGTCTACACAAATGTCGTTTTATTTTGTTTTAATTAAACAAATATTGGTTTAAACCAAAGTAGAAGCAATAAATGTTTTCTACTCGTTTGTAATATGTTGTCATAACTATATTAAATGTATGTAAGTTTGCAGTTGTCCAGCAGGTGGCTGCACGTATCCGTGTCCTCACGATGCGCTTTTCATCTTTACTCCAGAATCTCCAGAATTATGTAACGATGAACCTTTTCTAAGAAACGGCCCCTGACTCTAAGGTCGGTAAGATTGTTTCTATGATCCGTTTAGGCTTACTATGTTTTGATAGCCTACGTATGTAAACCAAGCAGCCTAATCTCAACAAAATCACAAGAATAGGCAATATATAAGCTATGTTAAACGGTTTGTTGAATATACAATTTTTTTTTATAATATATTTATAACGTTAAGCAAAAAGCCCCAATAAGGTTGACCTACAATCGATTTATTTATTTGCAGACAGTTGTTATATAGCTAAATAGGCCTATAGACCTACCTACTTATAGAAAATAAATGATAATTGGTTTCTAAATTATTGCAAATATAGGAAAGACTACAGTGGATTAACTACTATTTTTCTCAATAAATTATGATAATTGAAAGGGATTTTTGTTGAATATATTGCTATATATCTTCTTTGTCCTGTACATGAACTGTTTTGTGGATACACCTGTGATCAGCCGCGTCAAAAAAAATGTAAGAACAAAGTTCTTTTTTGACAACATTCCCGATGCGCTTTTTGGGGGGCACACAAAATAGCTTAGGCTACGTATAAAAGGGGGCCCGCCTTTACTCCCACTGACCCTGAGCATCCTGCATGCGGGTGTATTGTGTGATACACACCTGGCACCTGAAAATGACCGTAGTGGCAGACGGATGGAAGTGAGGAGACATGAAAACTATAAACAGTCATTATAGGATAAACTCAATCAACGAACAACATACCTCCTTCTCAATAGAATAGTTAATATCATTCCTCTTCTGCCGTTGTTCTTCTTCTTGTTATTAAAAGTGAAGGGAATTGTGTATCTAGGAGTTTATTAATGTACTATGTCCACATTCGTGCAGTCCTAAAAATTCTTATTCAGTCTTAAATTGAGTTTGGCATTTTCATTAACTCAATAAATAGCAAACACTAAGAAAAATATAAGACTAATGCATTAAAAAAACAAACAAAAAAAAAAAACAGAGAACTTTAGAACACTGTTTACTTAACTTTAGCCTAATTAGCCTACATAACAAAATATATTTTCCAGAAATACCAAATGAGTCAGACACACTCTATAGTGTCCAGCCCCATGCTTCTAGAACAAAAGAGGTCGGTATTAAACACTTTGTAATAACTTTAAACAAATAATCATTAAGATACATAATCGTAGAATTTAAGTTTCATTACATGTCTAATTATTTCAATGGAGATCAACTACAATTTATTAAACATTCGATATTATGTGAAAAAGTTTTTAGTGTTATTAGCCTATTTGACTATAATATAAAGGGGTTATTTTGTTTGCGTAACTATACTTTATTTTGTAAAACCAAACAGTGCAAAATATACTCTTTATTTAACTGGTAGTATTATGGGGCTTTTCGATTAAGCACGTTTTGACAAGTTTAGTTTTTTTTTTTTTTCCCAAATGAGCATATTCACTGTCTAATTAATAAATGCAAAGACATGCGTGCATTGTCCTACAGATAGTAATGTACTTCTAACATATGTGTGTGTGTGTGTGTGTGTGTGTTTTATAGGCACGAAATAAAATGCGACAAAATGCGAAACCATTTATATGAAATAGGGCCTAGTTGTTAAAAAAAATTCAAATTGTTAATTGTTGACACCACACGCGGGCAATAGTTTTGAATAACATACACACAACAATATGAAGTCATTTTTGTAGTGTATGATATTGATTCGAAAGGACTAAACATTTACATCTTCAGCAGAATAATTTGTCCCCAACCGATTACGCAATTTTTCCTCATCTGCAAGCTCCATTTTGTTTTTTATAGGCCTTGGAATCACGATTAGCTTGCATTACACGAGCAGCTTTATGGTGCAAAGAAATGTTTGCAGCTCTGTTTGGAAATTCTTTTCTTACGGTATTATCTCGCATAACTATTAAACTCTAAATCACACGCCTGTATAAACGTAAAACAGGTTCCTACAAAGATTAAATAATTAGTTAAAGGCCAGAACTGTAGCTGGATGAACTCCTAAACAAATCACCTTGTTATATAATAATAATAATTATCGCTGAATTATACCGTATAAATTATAAAATCCAAAACAAGTGTTAAGTTCACAAAGTGTTTATTAAAGAACAAAAACTAGACCTATTAAAAAAAAGAAAAAAAGATTGGAAAGTGCTAGTTAAACATGGCCCCAATGTGTCATATACATTAAAATTATTTTCCTTTTTTTTTTTTTTTTTTTTTTTACAAAGTACAAAAGTCCAAACCGGCAGTCACGTGCTCCGGCCCCTATATGAGACCCTTAAACACTGAAACAAGAGGCCAAAACACAGGTGTGTTTGTATACCTGCCCAGAGCTCCTCTGTATCCTTACACATTCAAAAGCGAATAGAAGAAAAAAGGGTTCAGAACCCAATACTTCACTCCAGAGGCATTGACAGAATGGATTCAGGTAAACATGAATTGTAATTCCATGATGATTATACCTTCAATGCTGGCCATCCTCTCATCTGTTTGAACTGTTTATACGCATTCAGAACATAAATGTCCACGAGTCTCCTGCAAAAAAAAAAAGATCTTTATTCTCTGCATTAAGCAGGCTATACTCGGCCAGAAAACGCCCGTGCTTCCACAGTTTGCGGCTCCAGTAAAAGTTTTCCTTCTTATCAGTCTTAAATCAGCAGAATTTTTCGAAATGCCTTTGTGTTTTTTGAAATCGATGGACCTTGTTTTTATTGTCTTCGAGCAAGAAAGTTCATCTTTGGTCTCACATCCGAGCTATATATCAATCCGCGCGTGTAGCGCGGAGTGTTTGCTCTCGTGGTCCCAGTACGAGCAGTGCATCATGGAGAGTTCTGCGGGTTGACGCGAGCAAGCAAACTGCAGCCCCGTTCCGTTACCGGTGGACACCGGAGGGGCTGCAGCCGTGGCGGGACTGAGCTGCTGCGCGTGCTGGAGCGCATGAGGGTGCGTGTGATGGTGGAGATGATGGTGGCTCATGCCGTTGTAAGTGTTCACCATGCCCGGTAGACCTGCGCTCTGCGCCCGCGAGTACGGATTGTACGAGGACGGCGCGGACAAACCTTTCACGCTAACGGGACTCAAGTTCCCACTGCTCATCTGACAGGAGGTATAGGGCATAGGCGCAGGAGACCACGAGTTGTTGATGAACCCTGACTGCAGGTATTTGGGCGGGGAGAGGTAACCGTACCCGTCACCGCCGAAGAGAGACTTGCCAGGCTGGAAGTGGGTCGGTGGAGGCCTGAACGGTCTCTTCATGCGTCGCCGTCGCCGGTAGTTGCCCTTTTCGAACATATCCTCGCATGCCGGGTCCAGGGTCCAGTAGTTGCCCTTTCGCTCGCCGCCGCCCTCCCGAGGCACCTTGATGAAGCACTCGTTGAGTGACAGGTTGTGTCGGATGCTGTTCTGCCATCCTTTTTTGTTCTTCTCGTAGAAAGGAAACTTACTGATGATGTACTGGTAGATGCCGGACAGCGTGAGACGCTTCTCTGAGCTCTCGCGGATTGCCATCGCGATTAACGCCACGTAGGAGTACGGTGGTTTCTGGGTCGGGTCGGATTTATCCGGTCCCTTCTCGGGAGGGGGTTCCTCTTTTTTTCGGTCTTTCTCCGCTGAGCTCGAGGTAGTGTCCATGAGTATCATGCCGTTATCCTCGGGGCCTGGGTAGGTGGTCATCATTGCGCACGCAAACCTACACCAAAACAAAACCGTGGACTAATAATACAGCTCAGCAATGCAAAATTGTCTTGATGACGGGCTCAAATGTCAGACTAAAATAAAGATTTCTTCCCTTTTTTCCTACGTGTGCAGCTTAACGTCGGCGTTAAAGGTTTTACAAAGTTCTTGCGCTTCAGACTTTCTCCTCAACTAGATACCCATGGAGAAGGAGGGCAAATTGTGGTTTGGTTTCTCCTTAAGCCCGCCTTTTCTTTCCTTCACACACTCCCTCACATTCACACATATTTGATGCGGTAGGACATAAGCTTCCTGATTCGTATGCCTCGAAAGCGATGTGTCTGTTTTGCTTCATACCCTCTAAATTCTGAACTGTGTCCATCACCACAACAATTGAACCAACAACTGGAAACCGACACAGTTTTAGAAGACATAATTAGTTCATATAACAGGTGCAGGAGCTGAACTGTTATACAAGGTTCTGCGCAGTCAAACCACGTTTAAAATTAACCAGTCTTCGTCCTCAAATAGAAAATGTGATTTAATAAAAAGGAATATATATATATATATATATATATATTTGTTGTGGCTAATTGTATTTGTAGGCTATAGTAAGATAGCTAAAACTTTTACAATTATATCTTTCAGGCTACATCTATTTTGGATTCATTTAAACTTTATTTGACATATAGCCTAGGCTATTCCTGTTTTCCTTATGGTGTTATAATTAACTGTTTTCATTTCTTGTTTTAAATATAATTATGTGGCTGTACGTAGCACTATTAGCACTGTATATTTGGCTCCTAATTGATTCTTTTGGACTAATATAAGCGTTTGATTTGCTGCCGGTTCTGCTCATATCCAATTATAAGCATGTCGCTTTAACTCAGAAAGTGTTAGTCAAGAACATGGGTCCAAATGTAAAGGATAATGTGACAAATCACTCATATGGGATCTGTTTTAGCGGATCACATTGCGCCACAGTATTTATCTTCATTACGCAGGCTAGCAAATGTGTGCCATGCAGGGGTCTGAATCTGAATAAAATTGTGATTGTAGACAATTTCATTGCATATAGCGATTAATAAAAGAACCTGCCTCTTTCAGCACCAATCATTCCTTGCATGACTGATTTCTGGAGTTATTAGTTGCAAATCATTCCCCATTACATAGGCATTTACGCACGCCCGTAAATAAATTATGTAGCTATTTACATCATACAGTTGCATCTTTCTCCTTTGTTCTTATTAACTGAACGTTCTGGTGAAAAACGCCTTTAATATTTCACTGTCTGTGAAAGCCTACGTAAATATAGCCCACTTAGAAGGAGCAGGGTACGGGTTAACTGCATTTACTACGAATTGGAATAGGATAAGTATTTTATTAATAATGAAATAAATTTCTCAAAAAAACATTTCTCATGTTCTCTTTTCCAAGTTTTATTAAACACGTTTTTACACTTAGCCTGCTTATCAACCAACCAAACACAACATTATTCAGTTCTACAGTGATGCCAGCATCTAGCTAAATGCAGTTGTCCTCTTGCATCTATTTATTTATTTTTTTAATAAAAATGCCTATTGTTTTTTACAGGTCAGTTTCCGTCAGGTTTTTAACGAGGCCTGGCCACTTGCCTACAATTGGCTATGCAACACAAGACAAGTTTTGACCATTCTTCATCACCGTTGGACTTGACAACTTCTTTACGGATGTTCTGAAGTAGCTGTTACTTAAACAAGCAATCCACGTGCTGGTTGATAAAGGCTACAAGAAGAGCTTGAGAGTGTAGCATACAGAATAACATGTTATCCGACGTCACTGATGGGATAAAATACAGCGTGATTCAATTCCATGAGGCGTGAAAAAAATCAGGAAAAATTGGAACAGGCAGAAAATACGCATAATATTCCTACATTATGAATTAGCCTAAGCTATTAAAAAGCAAATGCTAAAAGTATATTATACCCACGTGTTGATTTGTCAGTAGCCCACTGGAACAAATTCACTATACCCTACTCAAAATCACCTTTAACCAGTGACGTAATTCTGCTCAAATTTACAAACGCGTTCGTTCCATAACATTATTAAAGCAAATATTCGTTAATTAGGGTAAAGTAGCATATTCTCAAATGAATGAGAAAATCTGGTAAGATGTTATCCTATTTGGAGTTGTTGTAATTAGTCACGAACGTTTGTATTTATTCACTAGAAATCAATTTAAAATTGTTTCATATAATTAAAATAACGTTAATGCCTTTATCGATGTCCTTTCATAACATTTCAGGAATGTTTTACTTGAATTAGTTAATGAGCTAAACATAGATATTTTTCACAAAATATTTCCAGAAACAATTAACAAATCAGATATTTTCCACCAAGAAAGAGAAAAACGTGTTTTCTTTTCAAATGAATATACACACACTATTTATCAGATTTTAGTTGTAAAAACTCACCGGGGTTGTTAACTATCACCACGAGCCAAAGATTTTGAAAGATAGCAATAAGAATGCTCTTTCAGGTGTGAACAAGATCCATCGTTTGTTACAGGCTCAGTGAGGAAAGGAATACCGAGTATGTGTGGAGAGGGAAGGAAGGAAGAGGGAGGAGAGGGAGAATAAGGAGAGAAATGTAGAATGCATTAGTTTGTGGTGCGTGCTTAAGTATATACTCTAAAAGACAGAAATTCCCGTTCCCCATACTTCTGAAATCGGGTTAAGACATGAGGTCAGCGTTTGAGAGTGACTGTTTCACTAGCTAGATTACGTGGACATTTTCATTGTTTTTATAGTATATTAGCTAAGTTAATGGTCTTTTCTTCTGCTTAACCCAACTTAGAATGTTTTTAGTAAATATGGACAATAATTTTAATGCAAGTTGAAAGTGAGCGACTCATTTGACTCATGATGTTCTTTCTAATAATAAAAAAAAGTCTCATATAGCTAAAGCAATTTTCTGATTATTCAGAACAACCGTACACTTTTATATTTATTTTACTTTTTTGTGCATGCAACAATGCAACCGTTGTTTTTTTTATATATTAATTTCCATCAGTGCACCATCAAAAACCTGTAAACTGAGATGAGCTTAAGTTAAAAAAATACATTTATTAATTAATAAATTAAATAATAATAATAATAAAAAAAAAATATATATATATATATCTATCTAACATCTTCAAACTTTTCTTGAAATAAATATTATCTCAAAAACTGTTGATGTCCTTACATAGATAATTTTCTTCTTTAAAGGGAAAGGACAGACAATGAGCAAAAAGGGCATGCAGAGATGTGAAAATGGAGGAACGGAAAGAGGGATTAAGAGGGAGGGATGTTCTCCTGCTCCTACTGAGACAGGTGGACATCATCAAAGGAACACACACACACACACACACACACGTGTCTGTGTATGAGTGATCAACCTACAAAATGATTTAAAATCAAAATAATGTTACACATTAAAATAAAATAAACAACTTTAAACCAAATAAACATGCTTCATAACATTAACATTATTTTATAAAACAAAAATGCATTTGCATGCATGAAGTGAAAAAGATAGTTTCAAAGCTGACATGTTTAAATCCTCAAAGTTAATGGACCAAAAATGTGTAGGTTTAACTCAGGTGAACAAGATGTTTGTATGATGGGGCGGTCTTTACCTGACACCCCCATGCCCTGCAGTTGCCAAGCTACCAGAGAACGTTCTTGGCAGTACAAAAGCCTACATGTGGGTGGCTATGAATTGTGGGAGATCTTATCGCATCATGACTCCATGACAACAAGAGACGTTAATGCAGCCATGACACTGCAACCGTGCTGTTTGACTTTACTGTACTCTTCATCTCCTCATCTTTCTTACAATCATCATGCATTCATTTTTTATCTTAATAATTAATGTAGCAAGCTTTCTCTCTGCTAAAAGTGTCTCGTTTTGGATCTCGGCACACAAAAGGCTGTCTGTAATGGTCGTGGTGCAGTACAGGTGTGGAAAAATATGGAATTAACGTATTGGAGTATCGGAGCACTGGAGATGTAGTAAAACAGTGTGACAAAAAGCAATAATTCATTTTAAAATGTATATGTGAAGTGTGTTAGTTGTGCATCTGGATGTAAGTATTCATATTTATTTGCACATGTGATTAAAATGGTGTGTGTGTTTGTGTGTGTGGTCTTTGCACACAGTGTGGAGTTGCTTCCTGCAGGAAAGGAAAAGTAAAACAGGACGTCTTCAGATCCGCAGGGAAAAGGATTCAAAACCTGTCGAAGACCTCCACACATACCACCCGCTCCTTTCATTCACTACATCCCTCAATCATTCTGTCTATATCTTTCCAAAAACTCAATATGTTATTTTTCATCACACAGGTATCTTTTCTATTATGGCCCATTTTCATGTCCTGCTTTCATTTATGATAAAACTGTCAACATATGTTCCAAAGGTTGAAGTTTATGTATATTAGTTTAAATAGAGACTCAAGGTTTGAAGTATAATGGTTAAAGTGTGGTTGTTAAGTTGTTCCTATGGCATTTTGAATAATAATACATTAAATAATAATAGTTTAATATAATAATGCTGCAATGAACTTGATAGATTAGTGTCTGTAACACTTTATTTTAAGGACCAATATTAACTATTATATTAATGCCTTATTCTTCATATTTTAGATTTTCTAATCTTACCCTATACATCAACTTAACAAATACCTTGTCATTAATAAGAAGCAAATTAGGAGTTATCAGAAATATGGGAAGATGTCCCTGTCACAAGGTCTATGCATGACATCTGAGATATCTTTCTATTCCTCTGTGTTAACATTTAAAGTTGTTACCCTTAGGGGAGCATTTTAGGCAAGAATGGCCCACAAAGAGAGAGCAGTTTCTAATTGCGTTTAGCTGTGATATTTCATAAATAGGATATGAGTATCTCTATCACTCTCTTCTTCAAAATGTAAAAGAAAGTGATAAAAATGCAGCAGAAAAGATTATGTGAAAGAAAGTGTAGGCTGTTTACCTTGTAGAGTAATACTTTAAGAATGTTTAGTGTGAGAATAATCAGCCCCAGATGAGGATTGTTTGCTGTGGACTCTTGGCAGATGAGAGCATTAACAGGTAATTGTCTAATCCCTGACAGTCTCTTTGAAATGGGGCTAACATTTCATTTGGTGTGGATAATCCTGCCTGGCTCTTACACTCTAGAGCACAGAGTTTGGAGGATCAGGCTTTGTGTCTCTGCAGCGGAAGATGATAGTTCACATAGGAGTATGTCTAGATACAGATGACATCCAGGGATTAGTCCATATTGCCATATCTTACACTTAATTTCAATATGTTAACATTACCTGAAAAAATTGTATTGCCTTAGAAAATGAAAGTTAAGGTTGCTCAGTATATTCAAGTTAACTCAGAAGCCAATTTATGAAAACTAAGCAACCTCAGCTCCATTTTTCTGAGGCAATAAAAAAGTTGTGTGTAAGAAAATTGTTTAAATTGATACAGTAGATCTAGTTAGTTTTCATCTAGATTGTAAAGACATTTTATTTTAGAGGTAAATCCAAAACAATTACATTTGAACAATATGTTAAATGTAATTTATGAGATTTGTTGTATTTTGAATAAGATTTTTCTTTGTAAAAGGCAAACAGTTGATCATACTGATTTCAAAGTTAAGGATTCACCCCGGAGCTGTGTGAGGGGCATTTTATTAAGAAAACGTGCACGCTATTTCACGTCTTCCGAAGCGTATCACCCGTTTAAACCCATTCAAAGGCTTGGAGGGCTCTGGACAATTTTTATTATAACTCTGATTGGATTCTTCTGAAAGAAGAAAGTCACATACACCTAGAATGCTTCAAAGACAGGATAATTTTCATTTTTGGGTGAACTACACCTTTAATACATGTCTAAGATTGCTGGGTGAAATATAGTATGGCTCATTAAGGCTCTGAAATATCGTGTAGCTTTATGGATTTCACAATTTTAAGCAAATACTTTTTTTAAAAAAATCCCTAAGGTAATAACAATAAGAAGCTGGAGTAAACATAAAGCTCTGTGCCGCATACCAGTGTGTTCCACTCTGAAACAAATCAGTAATCATGGGAACAAATGAAACCAGGACTAAACACAACTGATAAAACAAGGCCTGACATTACCTTTCTTTACTACTCTTGTTAGGCACCACCAGTAAGCATCCAAGAAGCAGTGAAGGTGACAACGGAGACCACTGAAGAACTGGCAGAGTGGGTCAGTTTACGGCATTTCCCTGTAAATTTAACAGGAATTTACCATTAACGATTTAACAGGTTTTTACCATTGCATTTTAATTTTTTTAAATTACAAAAAAAAAAAAATTAACAAGAATTTACCTTTAACGATTTAACAGGTTTTTACAATAGCATTTAAAAAAAAAATTTACCGTTAAAATCATGGCCAGCATGGTTGCGTATTAAACGTGTATTTTATCGCGACTCTCTGGACATTTCACTTTGAAACTGAGGCGAAACGTGCAGTAAGGTACATAATTACGGAGTTGCAGAAATGTATGTAGAGGCACGTATTTCCAATGAACCAGGGTTGGCAATACTGGAGGGATGGACATCCATAATTCCTGGTCACAGAGTTAACTTTAAACCAATCCTGTATCATATGTGAGGGACATAATTTTTGCATCATTGTGCTTTAACACAAACTGCTCTTAGAGTTTGTGTTTGCTGAAGAACATTGTAAAACATTCTTAAAGTTTTATATCCTTTTCAAGAAATATGTAAAAGTATCAAAAAGGTAAATATGAGCATGAGTCCAGAAATTAAACAATAATTTTTTAATGTATTCTCCACGATACAGTACTTGCAATGTTATAGATATCAAATAAAGACTAGTGTTTTTAAGAAATAAATCAGCCACAAAGAGTCATTTGCAGAACATTCTTTTCAAATGAAACCAATCATTAATTATGAGCAGTTTTAATGCTAAGAAATAATTGTAAAATTGGGGGCATTATCTTCTCCAGTATGAGCTGAGAAGTCTTTTCAAACATTCTTTTCCTCTGGGATATTTCTTAGGTGTTTATTGTAGATTTGAATGACAAGTCAGTCAAACTGGCATGAGGGTTAGTATATGACAGATGACAGATTTTATTTTAACAATTTATTTCCTCATACTACAGGCACACACAGAGGTCAGAACAGTGTGACGGGTTGTATCTTTTCTTTTTAAGTCCCTTCTTTCTCTTTCTCACTTTAGAAACACACACACACACACGCATGCACACACCCAGCATACAGCCTTTGTTTTGTTTCTGCTTTATTAGTGCTCAGCCCCCCTAGAAAGTGCCTATGAAAACGTGTGTGTTTGGGTGTTCACTTCAAAGCTACACACACACACACATACACTCACACAAGCTATGAGACTTTTCCTGAGGGAAGTGTTGTTCTGTGTTTGTTTTTGGGACAATCCTCAGAGGCTTTTTTTTAAAACCTTTTAGATTTCGGAACCAAAGCTGATTAAAGCAGGCGGGGGTCTGTCAAGCGACGGCCATCACTCAGCACTTCTGCCCAGCAGGAAGCGCCTATCAGAAAGTCAGGGAGGATCTGAAACTATGGCACGAAAGGCGATCTCACTACAAATAGCATAACAATTACAGTATAACAGCATTGTCATTCGTATAATTAGTGTGAAGTCTGATGCCATATTACCTAACACATGGTACAGCCCATCATCATCGTCATCATCAAACATCCAATCACACATAAAATGATCATAAACTGCTCATTCTGTTTTACAGCATACACTCACTGTTTCTGAAGTATTCCAGTTTACACGATAAGCATGTTTCCTGTATTAAAAAACAACCTTCTGAATTCAAAATATACACTTCCAAAAATGGTCAGTATATAGTAGCACATTATGCAGAATGCACATTATGTCATGATTTAATATAACTTTTCTTGAAATCGTTAATAAAGTTAATACACTTTTACAAAATCATAATTAAATTGCATCACTGTATTTTTTTTTTACACATTAATAACTAGATTGCACGATTATAAACCATTATGTTGGATACTATTTCACATACTTTGGTTACACTTTATTTGGTAACACTTTATTTTAAGGTTGCTCCTGTTACACATATGTTACAGACGAGTCACAAATGTTACACAGATACTTATGTAACCAAAAGATTGTCACATATGTGCTTAAGTACATGTAATACCTTTGTAATTACATTACAATTCCAGAATATTACAAAGGCATAAGCTACTTAAAATAAAGTGTATCAAGATTGTACTTAAGTGTTCTTCATGTGAATGTATACTTTAAACCTTATCTAGCTGCACCTTAGTTTGATTTAACCCATTAGTATTCCACTTAAATACATGTAATACCTTTCTAATTACAGAATATTACACAAGCATAAGCCACTTAAAATAAAGTGTATCAAGATTGTACTTAAGTGTAAGTAGCTGTGTAACAGACTCGGTCTGTAACATATGTGTAACAGTGTTACATCTACATAATTACAAACTGTTATTAAAGGCTGTTCCATAACCATTCCAGCTATTCCATTACTCTGTATAATGACACCTTAAAATAAAGTGTTACCCTATTATTATACATTTAATTACTGAGTAATATTAATTAACTACCTACTATATGGTTAGGGTTAGGATTAGGGTTTGGCTTAGGTCTGTATGTAATTATACATACCTTATTATTATTATAAGTACATGTAATGTGTAAAAAGACATCTTCAAATAAAGTGTGCAGTACAGGAAATTTTTGGGCCGAGGGAGGTGGGTAAAGGTGATATAATGCAGGTTACTTGGAAAATAAATTCTCACAGGTTCAGAAACATATACCACTGTGTAAAATCTCCAGTGTCAGACCTTTTTAAGGTAGCTATAGTCAGTTTTACCCCTGTATTGTACGGGCATACTGATATAGGATCTCATTATGATGGTTGTCAGTGTTTTTCTAAGTCACTTTTTCACGTAGCAAACTGATCCGCAAACAGCTATCTCATCCTCAGATGTTTTGGCAACTGCAGGTTAACATTGCATGATCAGCTGCCCGTCATGTTTTCCCACACACACTGCTGAAACAAAAAAGCAGTTGCGCTTCATTACAGAATAGACATGGATCTGGAGAGATGGAGTCAGAAACTGACAGCCTCAAATCAAATACAGGTGCTTACACTTCCTGTTCTGCCAAGTTCTTTCCTGTTCACCTTCCTATGCCTCTGTGCAGGAAGACCCTTTTCTTCTAAAATAACCTATGCCCGTGGCATTTACCTCTTAAGTCCTTCCAACACTGAACAAAAGGTTAGAGTTTTCTGTGTTCTTTCTTCTTTAAGCAAGATGTGTGTGGTTAGCTTCCCAAAATGTTTTTATCTAGAGATGTTTTGAAACTTTTTTTTTCTCCATTAATAAACTGTATCTTTGAACTCGACTACACTTTAAGAAATCTTTGCAAAAATACAGCCCAATTTACTGTATACATTTTCAGTTTTACCTACATTTTGAATTATGCATTGCATTTAGTTGTGCTCTATGCAAAGCAAAGCATACGTTTTATGCAACACAGTCTCACTCCAACTCGTCACATTTTGACGCTTGGTCAAAACCCTTTTGCGTCGCTTTTTGAAGCTCAAGGTACCCCTTTTTAGTCGCTTTTTGACATGAAGGGTCCTCCGTTGTTTTAAATAGGAAACCCTTAGCGTCAATATGCCGACGTAATTATTGTTTTAATTTTATCGTCATTATTAAAAGATATATTGGGTAAAAACAATGGCATTATTGCATATATGTAGTGGTGTGGTTTTTCAATGTAAACCTTTCAAAACAGTTTTATTTAAATGATATTATTTAAATAAATTATTATATATATATATGAGCACGTAACCCAACCCCTGTTCTAAACCTACCAGCTGTCAATAAAACACAAGATACAGCAGACAGATACAACTACCATCATAATTTATTTGAAAGATATTAATATTCCAAGTCTTTTGAGGCAAAACGATTGTGTTGTGAGAGGAATAGACGCTGTCTCTGTCTTCCGTATACTTCCTGTGGGCTGCTGCGATTTCAAAAATGCTGCTACAAGAATCCTTACGTCAATGTTGATTGAGAAATACCATTGGCTCTTGTGTATCTTGTGACCAATTTCGTCATTCTACGGGACGGGAGTATGTTTTCTGAATGAGATGACAGCGCGTTAATGGAGTGGGATCATTTTTAGTGATTAAAACCTTGTGTTTTACTGTCTTCTTCGCGTAAAGACTTCGTATGGCTTCAGAAGACTTGGAATGTGACACGACTTGTTTATGATTAGTTTGTGCCATAAATACCTGTAACTGCATTTGCCTGTGTGTGTTTTATTTGTTCAGAGGTGGGGTTTGGTGCTCCAATAAAAGTAAAAAATTATATAATAAATTTATATATGCATGCAAACCATTACATGAAAACAATGGAGGACCCTTAACGTCGAAAAGTGACTAAAAAGGGGTACCTTGAGCTTCAAAAAGCGACGCAAAAGGGTCTTGACCTTGCGTCAGAATGTGATGAGTTGGAGTGAGACTGTGTTGCAATATCTGAGCAAAATCATGGTCAGTACTTTTAGAGCAAATGTGTGTCAGTTTAAGTAGTCAGGTTTTAGATAATCTCATAAACCCATTCTTTGGACTATCAGAATGAAGTTGGCTATGCCACACCACCCACAGGTTTAGTCATGCTGGCTAGGAATTCTACCGAAAAAAAAAAAAATTATGACAAAGAATTTCAAGTCTGTGTGAAAGCAGGCTCTCCCTTCTACTCTATCAGATTGTTGACATGTTCAGACACACACTGTCTGTAAATATTTGTGTTTTTGAGACACTGAGCATCCAGCTATCATTTGCTTATCCTTCACTATATTCTCAGGTCAGACTGCTACTCAAAGTCTGCATAAAACCAGGAAAAAATTGCTGCTTTGTGCAATAAATAAATAAATAAATAAACATGGAAGGCTGGTCCAGGGTTCTCATTTTGAATTAATTATAGATAATAATAGATTAAAAATATGAAATGTTTGTCAATTTGCCATGACATTGCAACCATGCAGCTTCTTTTGTACTGATGAAAAAAAGATTCACTAATGATCAAATGTCTGCTTATTACCCAAATTTTGGTATGCATCAACAGAAAAAAAAAAAAAAAAAATGCACATACACGCCTTGTATGCATGCCTTCCAAATACGTACTATATCCACCCTGTTGGTCCTGTCACATGACCTACCAACATCAGTTGCATTGCTTCTCTGCCATTCATAAATCCTTTGCTGTGGCCTCAAGGGACAGTAAAGTGTCCACTGAATGCACAGTCCAGATTCTCAGTGAAAGAAGTAGGTCGTTAATGTATTTTTTGCCTATTGAATGTTTAGCATTCAATTTACATCTTTTGCCTTTTATATAGTGTAGATGTATTTGGCTTTCGCTGCAGCAGTAATTTAGTTTGACTGCTGATTAACCTTGCTATCACAGGAAAACTTTTGACTAGGTGGCCATTTCAAAAAAAACTTTTTTGTAAAATTTTAATTGTCAATGTATCCATTTCAGATGTGTTCGTGTAGCAACGAAAACCCTTTTCATTTAATACTTCACATACTGTACTACAAAATACTGTGACTGTAGGTAGAAGAATACTGTAGTTTAATATTTGCTAATGCCAATTAGCCTATTTTTTTCAGATTTATCATGAAATAGGTTTTAATGTAAATATTGATTTTGGGAACATTAGTGGAAATGAAGAGCACACATGTTGCTAGCATGCACTGCTTTAAATCAGACAACGATCAGTCTGTTCGGCATCTCATGAAGTCGAACACATCTGTTAACTTCAATTCATATTCAAATATGGGAGACAGGAAATGCAAGCTAATGCGAATTTCACTGCATTCCAGTTTGGTGAAATTTGCCCTGAGGTCATGTGACCTGTTATCTAAGTTAAAATAACAAAAAATTTGCAGGAATTTGTTAAACACATTACAAATAAGATTGGGTTGACTGATTAAGATTATTATTATTGTTTTTTTACAAATCCGTTCAAAACCAGTGTTTTCAGTTAAAGTGTTTGTTCACCCAAAATTGAAAATTCTGTCATTAATTACTCACCCTCATGTCGTTTCAAATCCCATAAGACCTTCGTTCATCTTCAGAACACAAATGAAGATATTTTTAATGACATCAGAGAGCCATCTGAACCGATAGACAGCAATAAAACTAAAATTATGCTATTTTTGTTTATATTGCGCAAAAAAAGTATTCTCTTAGTGTCGCAGACTGAAGTTGAACCACTGATGTCACATACCAGTGTTTTTACTACGTTTCTGGATCTGGAACATTTCAGTTGTGTTGCTGTCTGTGGAGGGTCAGATGTCTCTCTGATCTCATCAAAAATATATTAATTTGTGTTTCGAAGATGAATTGTAAATTGTAATGATTAATCATCTCTGAGGAACATCTTAAACTTCATGTAGCTTATATGCTTTACACTTTTTGCTGGAATCCAGTGTGTTGGAATCCATTTCAACAAGAGGTTTTGGAGACTGATAACTGTCCCTGTTTGTCAAACATCCCCATGCAGCGCAGCAGCATAGCCACCATGTATACAAAGTGATAACTTTCTACGTTGACGATTTCATTATCACGCAGTACATGCTTTACAAATAGTTGATGATTAACAATTTAGCATCAAGCACTAAGTAGCAGCTGCCATATTTGCAGTCACCGCACATCTGACAGGTGCACAAAATGGCTGTTGACATGTTTTGCCCCTTTCACTCTCTCTCGTAGCGGCTGAGGTGAAAAGAGATAGTTTAAGCATGTGTCTGAAGGTGGGCGGTAATGAAAGACAAAGTGAATGGAGGGCCATGTCTGGTTCACAGGTTTTTTATTTCTTACTTATTTGGAGGGGAGGGACTGCAGCGAGGAGGTGTTAATTGACAGACAGCACACTGACCCGATGGGTGTTTGAACTGGGCGATCAGGTGGCGGAAGAGAAATCGGGGTATCACATGTGACTAAACACATTCATTCTGACCCCTCAATTCACCCCTGACAATGAAGCGACAGACAAGCTTCAGTGAGACTTTATCTGACCGGGCCCTGGTCCTAAACACACACGCACACAATACATGCCCCAGAGGACTCCCCATTACATGTGTCCGCAGAGCTCTTTGATTATTTTTATCTGCAACAGGAAGCACCCCTCTAATAATAAACCCTCAGATCAGAGTGATGACAGATCCCAATTAGAGCAGAATGAACAACAAAAGGGAAGGAGAGGGATGTGCTTCAGTCTAACGATTTTTTTGGGGTTTGCTTGAAACAAGAAATAGAGGATGATTAGAGCTTTATGAAGCAGGAAACACAACACTAGAGTTAGGAAATGAATTAGGCACAGAAAGAGTCGGATGAGCAGCAAAAGAGAGATAAAGAAGGAGGGGAAAAACACTTGTTTTCAAAGACAGAGACTTGGAATATCATAGATGACACGTTAAGTGTGTCATCTATGATGGGAAAGGAAGTGAGTGAGTGACGCAGCTCTCTGATTGGACATCCTGCTTGTGGCACGCATGTGACACGCCTCTTTCTCCAAACATCCTCCTTCTCTTTTATTTGGTGTGTCATATCAAAAGACTAAAAAATAGATGTAGGTTTATTATGCATGTCCAGTATTCTATTTGCGAGAACAAAATATTCTGGAATGTGTCTTAGCAATATGACTAAAATTTTATTCCGCAAGTCTTTATCACAGTAATTAAAGAAACTGGACAAACTGTATAAACACAAAAAAGCAAATCAGTCTGTAAAGCTGCTTTAATGCTAAAAAGTGCTATAGAAAATAACTGACTTGTCTCTTTTTAAATGAACTCTAAAAGCTAAAAGCAATTGCAGATGCTTATTTAACACACTGGTTAACTGAAGGAAAAGTTATGTTCCCCTCTTGTGAAACACAAAAGAGATATAGCAGAAAGACCTGGCTGTTCTTATATCATGAAATTAAATTAATAGGAAAAGAAGCTTATAAGTTCCAAAAGCGTCCAAAGATGTATCATAAAAGTGGTCTGACTTGTGCATGATATTGTACATGCTATGATTGAGTAATATCTTTGCATAAGAAAGAAGTATTTCATGTGGAATTCATTGCACTGAATTAAAGTGACTGAAAGCTCTAGCATTCTTTGTGCACTTTCTGTATATATTTATTCACATTTGTTTTTTATGCTACTAGGAGGAACAATGTGAAATTGTATTGTTTACTCACTGGCTTGTGTTACTAATACATAAATAGCAATAAAGAATTTTGTGGAAAATATTGCCTGACATTTAAAATCACTAATCACAGATTGGACATTAACCTTGTTACTTCTTGTGGCATTTCTGTCAGGTTCAAATATTTCTTAAAAAACAAACAAACAAATAATGCTCTACTGAGACATGAGAATAAACAGCCACTTTCCTAACACTGTGATCATTGGGAAGGCTATGTTATTTTAAGTCCATTGATCCTGGTTTAATATCTCTCCCTCTTTGGAAGTAAAGGTATGAACAGCTGGAAAGTCATTTCAGAGGCGGACATCTCATTTTTTAGAAGAATGTCACATTTTAGTTTACTGTGAATAAGGACTGGCTACCATGCTACTCATTTCTCTTAGAGTTGCTTATCACTAATTATTTGGGCTTAGTGTAAAATTTTTATTGGTTTGTGTTTACTGCATCTTAATAAAATAATAAAAAGTCAAATGTGTGTATTTGATACAGGTGTCTTTTTGACATTGGTATGGGAGGAATTTTTCTACCCTGCCCAGTTCAGCCATGTATACATGCTCTGAACACACAGAGACACACTCAGACACACTGTCCACACCCCATTCACACCAACACTGACAGACATCCCCCAAATAGCAAACACCTGGACTTGACACACATACACACACTAAAATCTCATGAGGGAAGCTTGGGGCTCAGTAGAAACATTAAACATCAGAAACTAGAGAAAAAAACCCAGCTGGAATACACAACTCAACAGTGCAAAGAGGCAGAGTATGAGACTGAGAGAGAGAGAGAGAGAGAGAGAGTTTTGGACAGGATTAACCATTTACCTACAGCTGTCAATCACACATATACGATGCTTTCTGGCACTAATGTTATTAGGCTTCTGATGCTGAAGTTGTGATCAAACTCTATGATTGGTGGAACTCTTTGTAGAATCATGGGTAATATATATATATATTCACCAATAATACTGTTCTTTGAAAATAGGTTGAAATAATGTGAACCTGTTGTTTCAACAGAAGCATATACATTGATTAACAACCTCAGAGCTTGTTTATCCGACTTTATATCTTTATAAGTTATCTTTGAAAATCAATTTCCTAATGCCGAAATGAATGGAATTTTTACTTCCAGAACCTGACTGTTGCTGTCTACAGATACAGAGTGTTTATTTAATAAATTTAATAAAAATTACTGGGACATATTAAGAAAGCCCACTTCCACTCTCTTTGATATTCTGGTCCCCAGATATGTGCTTCCTTCTGTGTTAGTATATGTTTTTTTTTTTTTAATTGTCTGCTAGGGGAAAACTGTCAATCTGATTGCTTAAGAAATTAATAGCATACCTCTAATCAACATGCCACCCAGTTTGAAGTATCATTTATACCCACAGCACCAAAGTTTAATAGTTAGATAGTTAGGGTTAAAGATTTGCTTGCCCTACAAGCTTCACTAATAATAACAACACAGAGCAGAGAGACAGATGACACCCCCTATGCTCTTTATCTGCAGTGCTTATTCAGATGTGTGTGTGACTGCATGCTCTCATTTGGCCATGTGTGTATATAGGACAGTGTGGCAGTGGGATATCACAGCTGGCAGAGATCTGAGAAAAGCTTTCAGAGTTACTTACTCTAATCCAAAAGTACAGAGAGACAGAAAGAATGTGTTGGTAAGATATAAAACTTGCACTGTTTTCACTTAGCAGGATTAATCAACAAACCATTATTGACCCAACACAAATCCTTGGGGCACACCGCTAATTATACTATATATGTAGTACACCCAATGAGTGTACGAATGTATATTAGTTGTCTGTTACAGCCATATAGGGTAAAAAAAGAGAATAAAACAAAGAGCAATTTGAGGATAAAATGTCCTGGTTCAGTTAGAGGACAGAAACGTTTATGCTGGTATTCGTGAGAGAATCATATTCCAGTGAAAAAATACAGTGAAACTAAAGGGGCAAGGGAAAAGCAAGTATTCCTGAACCATCAATCATACAAGGAACAATTACTTTAATAATGCAACTGCTAAATATATTGAGCACCGTGTGAAAAAAGGTGTGTATGTATGTGTAGGAGAGAGAACAATGTCTTAATACGCCCGTCGCAGCAGGTGTGAGCCCTGATGAAGCTCAATGTCTGCCGGACTTGGTGAAGAGTGAGAATTGCCATTTGGTATGTGTGTGTGCGGTGATTGTTAGTGAATATGATCCCGCTGAGCTGTGTAGTTCTAAGAGGCTGTGTTGAGGTGTCATAGTACAAATAGCTTCCACAGCAACAACCATAGCCGCTGATTGTAATCCCTCTTTCATGGTGACCATCTGATACAAGTCTCGATGTGAGTTGATAACTAATTAGTGTAAGAGATGATCTTTTAATGATCACACTGTTTAATTAGAGGATTACAGCAACAGCTATTATGGGCCTGTTTATGTTAACGGAAGACTAGTAAGCTTGCCTATCTGATAACAAACTAAAAACACCAGAACACCCTCATTTGTCTGGAAAAAATGAAGAGAAACTTTCATGGACCATAAACTGTAATGTTTAAAGCTCCAAAAAGCTGAACGTAAATACAAAATATACAAAAGGACTTAGTGGATTTTCAATGCAGACCTAAATAACACTGTTAAGGCATTCGAGTGACCCATAAATGCACATTGACCGTTGTAATTAACCATTGATATATGGTGATTCACTTTATTAGAGCTGTATAATATTTTACATACATATTACATATTATGTGTAATACCCCCATTTGCAAAGTGTCAATCCTAGACTACAGTTTACATAATTTAAAGTTCTAATACCCCAAGAAGCTGTGGTTTACAGTCATTTTAGAACAACGATAATTATGAAATAATAATAAACAAAATTCTGTCCTTTTCTTCTAAACCAAAATTTTCCCCTTCATATCTTCCAAATAATGCTGGTCACAGTTTTTGTGAAGTTTAGGCTTACAATTAGTGTTTGTTGCTTGTATATCAGTGTCAGTCATCTATTATTAAATCTGATTTTAGGCATTACTCATGGGTAAGATTAGGTTTAGGTGTAGAGATATGGTCAAGACTATATTTTTGTATTAAATATTGTTCCAGGGTCAACAAAATATGTTGATCTAAATGGGCAAAATCAGGACGTTCCTGTATTACTTTGATGCCTAGACACAGTGTTCTGATAGAGCGTGTACTGTATATGGATTTATTAATGTGTGTGTCCTGCCGTTAGGAATGTTCAGTATTTTTGAGCTCATGTGGGTGTGGGTTTGAGAATGTTTGTGTGTATTTGTGTGCGTGTGTGTTTGCAGGACAGTACGCTGTTTCAGCTGTAGGTTATTGTCGCGCTGTGATTCTCCCTTACTGAGAAAATATTGTGGTACATCTGTTCACACTTAGCCTTAACACACACTCATCCACACACAGGGAGAGATTAGAGATCAGATGAGAATCTGAAATACTTTAGGGTGTTTTTAGTGAACTGAGATGAGAAATTATGATTTTAGCATTCAAACATCATTAAAAGTCAAATGACCATATAACACACAGATTCAGCACACTGTAAAAAGTGAAAGTGTGAAGTTGTTGTCTTAAAAAGCAACCCAATCTGACCCTAAAATGTATTTTTGTTGGTGTAACCTAATGAAGCCAGACTGATTGTAATAAATAATATGTAAATAATATTATGTTATAAAATATAAAATATCTGACACTTAATTTAGACACAGTGCAATGCACACACACACACACACACACACATTAGTGAGTAACTCACATTACAATGGCTTTCAAATACATTTAGAAAATTTGTGCACGGAGTAATAGTAGAGAGAATAATATGTTAATTACTATGTTAAGTACTTTGTAATTACACATACTTTTTTTTTTCTTCTGTAAGCTACACTTTTTTATATACTGTACAAAAATGTGGCCCTTAAATGTATGCCCAAATCTGCACACACACACACACACACACGTGCTCACAACTGTGAACTTTTTGCATTTGCATTCATCAAAACCATTTCCGTCTTTGGGGTCTCAAATTAAAATGCCTATTCAACAAAATATTTCTAAAAAAATATGTATATTAAATACAACATTATTATAATAACCCAAACAGTAATGCAAACAATGCATGTATTACAAGTGCGCGCACACACACACACACACACACATTGTATATATATGTATATATACACTCCATATAAAGTATGGAAACATTCTGATTTTTAAACAATTTAAAGTTTCTTGTGCTAACCAAGGACCAAGGCTGTATTTGTGTGCTCAAAAATACGGTACAAAAAGAAATGTGAAATACAATTTAAAATAACTGTTTTCTATTGTTATACATTTTAAAATATAATTTATTCCTGTTATGCACATCTTAATTTTCATCATGATTACTCCAGCTTCAGTGTCATGACTTTTATTTTGCTATTACGCTCCATTTCCTTTATTTCCTGTTTCTTTTTCTGTGGCTTCTTATTACTTCTTGTTTGTTTATTTTGTTACTGATTACGTTCTCTTTCACTCCTCATTATTTTCACTCCCCACATATTTAAGTCCTGTGTTCTTTGTCCAGCATTGTCTTGTTTAAGCAATGCAAGCTTTTACACTGTCCTGTGATTTGTGCTACTGTGTTTTGTTTAAATAAGAAGCCTGCTGCAAATCTCTTCCTCTGCTCAACTTTGCCATGAATGTGACAGAATACTGGACCAACAATGGACATTTTAGACCTGCTGGGCCTCACCCACTACCTAGACTGTTCACTTTCTATATTTTTCCACACCAGCCTCACTGAGTGGTCCGAGGCACACCTGTCTGTGAATGGTCCTCCTTTGTGAAATGGATGCTGGCTATTAACAACTCCCCTTTCATCATCGGCCTCACTGGTGAGCCAGCCCAATTCCACCCCAGAGTTAAAGGGAAGACTATTATGAGGATTTGGAAGAGCTAATTCCCCAAAAACCTTCCATCACAACTGGTTATGCACAGCTCTAAATCTCTTGTCTCTCTGCTGGTTCTCCGCAGCCCTGAATCTCCTTTGTCAAAGAGTACATGTTTCCTTTGATTGAAATACTCCAGGCCAGTCTCCCTCTCCCACCTCCTTTCCTAAATCCAGCCAGTTCTCTAGCCCCTCCTACACTGGATCCCTTCAGTCCCTCAGTTCTTCTGTCAGTGCCTCCATCTAGCCACTTTGAGTTGCCTGCACTTCCAGATCCTGGGGTATCGACCGTGTGTCTTCACCTCGGGGAGTCCAAGCCCGGGCTTCACCTCAGCCCTCTGAAACTTCAGAAGCTCATTGGCTCCACATTCGCTCGGCTCCACCAAAGTCCGTCAGTCCTTGGATTCCATGGGCTCCCTCGTTACAAAGTCATTAACCTGCCTCCACCGTAGTCTTCTAGTTCTCTGTCTGTGCCTCTTCCCTTCATCCATCTGGTTTCACTGGGTTTCTCTGTCCCTTCAGCTCAGACTTGGTCCTCAGTCTCATAATTGGTCCTCAGCCCCCTTAGTCCTCCACCCTGGCCTGCTGAGCCCCCATTTCCACTTCGGTCCCACAAGTTTATGCCTCCAACTCGGCCCTCCAGGCCTCTGTTGTCACCCCAGGGTTCCATCTTTTTGGCTCTGCCTGGGTTTCCACCACTCCTGGCTCCACTTAGTTGGGCAGGGTCTTGGCTCCACTCTGGTTCTTTCTTCCATTGGTTCAACCGTTGGCCTTTGCACTGGCTATCTTGGGTTCCTAATTAATACCTTGTTTGCTCCTGCTGATTATGTTCTCCTCCTCCTTCTAACTAGAGAATGAATATTCTAAGGTGTGCAATCATCTTCCAGGAATCACACAGCTATGAATTACTTCTAGGTCTGTTTGGAACGCATTACAGCTCCACATCACTGTGCCAAATTAAGTACAGGTTAAAAAGTTCACGTCCTTACAATCTAAAACAGCAAAATAACTAAAATCAACAAATATATTGACCAAGCACATCATTTTAACCAGTGCTGTCCAGCAATTGACTTTTAGGCTAATGTAGTTTGCAAGTGTATAGCTAAATTACATTGCTTAAATGGAGGTGGTAACACTGCTGTTCTTGAAGAAGATACATTTACAGTCTCTCTATTAATAGGGGTGTTGTGCATTATTTTTCAATAACGGCCCGTCATCAGTAATTCCTTACACACACACACAAAACACACACACATTGACCCCATGCATTGTGTGTGAAGGGTGTCACAGCAGAATGACCTTCCTTATTTCAGATGTGGTAACTGTATCTGCGCTGACCCCTTCAACCTTTCCAAAGCTCACCCCCTGCCATCTCTGCCTCTCTCGCACACATACGGCTGGGGCAGCCCAGTCCCTTATTTGTTCAGTATGCAGGACTAATTTTTCGCATGTACCGAGTGCACAAGTTGTGCGGCTGACCGATCTCAACCCTCGGCTTACCTTATGGAGTTAGTTACTGTCACACACAGTTCAACCCTGACACTACCAATCCAATCATGCGCTCCGACAAAGAAAGAGAGGGAGAGATCGCTTGAAGGGTTCCAATGTCTTTCCAGCCAGTGTCTCACCCCCCTGTTTAAAGCTCTGATCCTTATCGTAATTAATTCAATAAACCCGCAATGTGCCGCCAACCTCTTAGCCCCTCTGTCAGACGTGGACATGGATAGACTTTCACTATTCATGTATGCTTGTGTGTGTGTGTGTGTGTGTGTGTGTGTGTGTGTGTGTGTGCAAACGGCTCTCTGTGAGGAGTTTTCAGTTCGGTGTATGAACTAGCATCTTAGCAATTGTATCTGAGTGTGTAACTGGAATCTGGAATTATATTGGGTGTGTGTGTCACGTTAATATCGGGAATAATCAGGAACAGATTAGGCACAAACCTTTTTTTCGCAGTAGGGCAAAGTAAAAAGGTTTAATTGCATTTGTTTTAGACTTTAAAAAAGACTCACAGAGGTTTATCCTAGCAACTTAAAACTTAAAAAAGGGAAACTAAACTAGGAAAATGCTAGGTCAGTGTCAGTGCAACAGTTTTTAGTGTGTGTGTGTGTTTATGTGGGCCATGTTTGAACCTCTTCTTTATTTCTAATAATTGTATAACTGCAGTTTTGTGGATAAACTAATTAGCTAAATTCTAAATGACTTCATCGAGCTTTATAATGCTTTTGAAATTTGTTTTCCTATTAATGCTAGTAGACACAAATATGAGAGCTGTGTCACAAAACCCAGTGAGCTGACTTGCTGTCTTGCTATGTGTCCTTTAAGTTAAAGTTATTATGATTACCGTACAAGATGCTCTAGACCAGCTGTTTATGTCCTCTGAAATTATTGGTTTCTACCACAGTTCCTATAATGACTGTGTTTATCTTAGCATCTACAAATTTCCATAATGCATCATTGCAATGATCATCACACTATAGTTTTTACAGTAGTTAATTAATACAGTTAATACAGTAGTCTTTTTACACAGGCTTCCCAAAACTATTAAACACCCTAGGTTTTAAGAAGCAATAAAAATTTTGGTTTAATCACGGACGCAGCACTTACCGTTTCAATCTTCTTCCAGGATTTTAGTGCTCTACCCATGAAGTGCTGACTGATGCTCTGGTAACCAGACTCACCAGCACCTGGCTTAATCTGCACGCTTCGCACAGGTAACTAAACACTCCAACGGCATTAACTATCTCAAGGAAATCAGGCAGCACAGATGCATGCAGATCCCTTCATGGCTGCACCAAAAGCCATTAGCTACAATAATATCCAAAGTATCAGTATAAACAGACTAAATGTCATCATAGAGATTTAAAATAATTGGGAAGGTGATATGGATGGACACAGAACAGAAGCAAGAGGTGTGTTATGTTTTGTTAGGATTTTTTTTTTATGCTGTAGGTTGTGTGGGTATTGGAGAGTACTACTCATGGATGAGAGATGGATTTGCTCTGGGCTCAAAAGAGCTTACAGACAGTTTGTAAAGTTTCAGGGTTAGCTGGACTACCTGAGGCATAGTATGTTATTTTTATTTTGTCTCAAAGCACATATTTATGTATTATTATAAATATTGGTAACACTTTGTTTTAATATAGTCCACTTTAGACATTAACAGTAAGCAACTTTGCAACTATGTGTCGACTCATTAGAGTATTAGTAGACTGTCTGTTTAATATCTTTACATAATTTAATATATTTTTATAACACTTTATTTTGAAGGGCCCACAACATACTGACTATAAGAAAATTTGCAAGTGTATGTCAACTTATTCTATAAACCCTACATCTAACAGTCCACTCTGAGAGCTAGTAGACATGTAGTTGCAAATTAATGAGAAATAGTTGATGTGTAGTAGCAAAGTTATTTATAATTAGTAGAATGTTTAAAGTGAACTATCAAAATAAAATGTAACTAAATATTTAAGTATTTATTAAAGCAGCTGAAGTACTTTATATTTTAGAGGTCTTACTTAAAAATATGAGCATTACTGCGTTATCATTTATTAGCAGCATTTCATACATTATGTTTACTTAATCTACAAAGCAATAACTATGGATTTATCAAATGTAAGGTTTAGCAAATTCATTAATTAAAAGACTAATGAAAGTGATCACAAAGTTCTCACAAAATAGGACATCAATCAAATACAAGTTCAGTGTGATGTAGCTGTCCTGCGGTCACAATTTATTACATTTCAGAGCATATCACGCTATTTACCCCTGACCTTCGGCCTCACTGGTGAGTCGGAGTGACCGCCATTGAAAAGGGTAGGGAAAAGGCGGGGGGATATTTGCACTCAGGATATTTGACCAGAATTTGCCCTCTGCTGCACCCCCGCCCGCCCTGTCCTCTCCGTTCCCCCTCAGATCAGTCAAATTGGATCAAGATGACACCAATAATTGATTCAAGCTGCAGTCGCGCTCAGACCCAACGATCCATATCTGAGTGCGTTTGTAACTGGTGTCTGTGTTCACAGCGCTTCATCGTGGCTCCACGCAGCCCAGTTTACCTTGGCTCAGCCCGGCTATCCTTTCAGCCTGATCTCCCTCAGAGAGTCCTTGCGCCATGACATCATGAGAGGAACGGTGAGGTTACAATTTTCACAGATATTTGGGAAATTATAACTCAATCTTTTCATCAGCTTTTCACTTTGCACACAAAAAAATAGTATGTGTTTTCTTGAAAACTGGCAGTTCTGGTCACCGGATGTAATTGGTTGCTGAAGATAAACACTGAACTGAGAGGGAATTTTGCAACTTTGAGAGATACAGTGACAGTAACTGATTATGAACATAATCAGTTGCCTTTAACTTTACATTGTACTCAAATGTACATCAAAGAAATATGGTACATGTCCTAAAACATGTAGCATGGTAAGTTTTAGTACTATTTTGAATATCAGTCCAGTTTGCTTTGTGTATGTTATCTAATGCTCACGCTGCAAGCATTAGTGCTCAATTCTGATTAATTGTTCAGACCTGATTGTTTTCGTTTGGCTGTTAACATCACGGTCCTGAACTGACTTGCATATGCAAAACAAGAATAACAAGAGGGCATACAGCACGCTGTCAGACTGAAGTAAACACAGAGGTCAATATAGTAATATGCCACGGAAGCCAGGAAATTTGTGAGCATGTAATAAGGAGGACAAAGATGAGGAGAAAGAAAGCTAAATTTTTAAATATTTATTGTATGACCCCTTCAGTTCGGGTTGTATTGAACTGCCACTGTAATACTTCATTACGGCACTGACTACATCTACAACTGTCCAGTATGTTCAATTTTTAGAGTGACTCCCATCAGCGCAGAATTATGACAACTGTTGATCTAGAGTGAAGTAAAAGTATTCACATGATTTCCGTTCAGACTGAGGTCACGCTTGCTAAACATCTGACCTGTACTGGATTTAGAACCACATGTGGAAGTGGTCCAAATCGGAATCAAAAAGATCAAATTCCATGTGGTTTGTGCTGTTCACACTGTCATGAAAAAAAAGAAGAAGAAAACTCGGATTGGACTTGGGCCACGTTTTCCTGCAGTCTGAATACAGCTATATAGTCACTATAAGAACTGGTACAACATGAAACTCAAGTGCTCTGACAAGAATTGTAACTCTAGTTGCTCCAGTGACAGAATAAATAATCGGGACAGAGTTCACATGGTCTGTATAGAATAGCTTGACAGTATTTGTTCTGAGTTTTAAATATTTTCCCACCTCTAATTAGCAATTTTCAGCCTGCTTGGGTCCAAGTAAAATGTTTAAAGTTGTAATGAACTTAAATCAAATAATAACAGTGTGAAGAGAGATATGAGAATGCTCACACACACATACAGTACACACAATAAGAGAGAGTGCAGTCTTAACTGACAATGACATATTTATTTTCATTCCACATGTAGACTACTGAAACCTTCATCACCCTGCACTGCTTCCATAACCTCATGCTAACACATGCAGCACACAGAGCACTGATACACAAACATAGACAAAACACTAATTAACCATGTATTGTTATCTTCCATTTTTCCAGTTTTTTCACAACTGCCTTATAAAGGGACATTGTAGAAGTATGAAAAACAAAAAATACATGAAACATCAAAAATCAATATGCAAAAATATCAAACGGCTCTTCTGGACAATGGAAAATAATGATTATTCAATTGCATGAATTTAAAACACTCCCATAAAAAAATGTGTCAATCTCCCCAACTTTCATGAAAAGATCAGTTTCTGGTTGAACAAAGAGTTCTTTTTTCTCTCTCTCTCTGGTAAGTCTTTGTTTGATGGTCCCTTTTGATCATTCTGTTGACAACGAGTAGCATTACCTGTACATGTCTACTATCTATTAGCATTAGAAGACTGTCTGCTTAATATCTGCTAACTCTTTATTGTGATAGGCTCCCAACAGACATTCTACTCAATATTCAACACAGTCTTACGACCAATTTGTACGTATTTATACGAGGTGGCTAATTTGAAATTCACACGAATTGGCAACTTGTAAAATACGTACGATTTACAAAAATAGTACAAATTCGTAAGGTCATATGAATTAGCCACCTCGTGAAATATGTACGAATTGCCATGAGACTGGGCTCGATTATTAGTAACTTTACAAGTAGATGTCAACTTATTTTAACCCTAATCCTGCAGTCTACTAATACTCTACTAATAGTGAGAGTTAGTAGATATGTAGGTGCAACATTACTTATAGACAACAGAATGTGTTAAAGGGACCATCAAAATAAAATGAAAAGGTCCTACTTTATATTAGGTGGCCTTAACTACTGTGTACTTACATGTAAATGAATCATTTGGTACAATGCACTTATTGTGTACATACATGTTTTGTACTTATATTTATAAAACACCTATGTAATTACATCTGTAATTAATTTCTGTAATTACCTCAATAGCAGCAGATGTGTTTTGCAATACATTATGAACACATTAAGTATATGTTTTTTTTTTTTTTGATGTAAGCGCATAGTAGTTGAGGCCACCTAATATAAAATGTGACCAGTGGAACTTTTTTTTATTATATGACAATGACTAAAATATGATAATAGAATTTTCTGAATTAATCAGAAGAGTTGAAATGAATAAACTACTTCTGAGAAAGCAAGCTTTTATGCGATTGGATGTTTGACTCTGTAATATATTTGTGTGTGTGTTCAGAGACACCATCTTTTGCTGCTTCAACACATGGTCTATGTGTTCTGTTATCAGATGATCTGATCAGGGAGTACTACTAACACAGCACTAAGTGATGCATTTAATTATAGTTCACATTATCTAACCCTGAAGCTCACAGAGAGCTACGCACACACACAGAGCCACAATAGCTGATTTCACTCCAAGTTACCATGGAAAATAATCAAATTTCCATCCTCTTCCCAAAATGTAGGATTTTTTATCAAATGGTTGGTGATAGCTAAAGTGACTAGCATGTTAATATGTTGTAAGCATGCACTGAGGTTAAAGTAAAGTATATTCTTTCACTATTTGACATATTTACATTACATTCAAGTTTGCTGTAAAAATGTATACCAAGTTTGAGCTGATAAACTCATGGGCAGCGTGGTTGAGCTTTGGATGACTCGAGTTCAAATCCCAGATCGTGGTACTTTACGTTCCCGTCCCCCAACTTTTCTTTCTGTCTATACTCTTCAATGTTCTGTCTGAATAAAGACAAAAATGGCAGATAGAAACTTTTAATCAAAGCAATATGCAGTGCATTCAAGGTTAGCTTTATTTTGCCAGTATGTGTGTTCCCTGGGAACTGAAGCCTTGACCCTGGTGTTGCTAGCACATGCACAGTTTATTTACATAAGTGTGACCTCTCACCTCAGTATCAACCAGAAAAAGCATCATAATTTTAGTTTTGTTTTTTTGGTTTGTTTCTAAACTGTTGTGTTTATGCCCTGCCTTAAGTCTTTATTGGTGGTTTACGTCATGGTGCAGTGCATTCTGATGCTGATACCACAACACAAAGACCATATCCTTGTATTGTGCCCCCCTCTCTCATTCACTCACACACACACAGCTCTAATCTACTAAATGCAACTATACTGTAAAGCATGAACATATTAAGATATTATAAACATTAACATCATGATTTTTTGTAAAGCTGCTTTGAAACAATGTGTATTGTGAGTAGCGCTATACAAATAAATTGGACTTGTTTTTGACTAGTGGCACCAAAAGAAAATGAACAGATAACTGAAGCGTTCACACTGTCCCTTCCGGTCTGGCTTCATCTTTCATTCCCCAGTGCTGCAAAAAAATACTTTTCTTTTTTCTTCTTTCCAGCCAAAATATATAGAAATTGTTAAATCAAGAAGGACTTTCTAGACAAGTAATTATTGTCTTGTTCTCAGAATAACAAGTAAAAATTAAGTGAGTTTTTTAAATAAGTTAAATAATCTGTCAGTGGGGTAAGTAAAATATTTTTTTCTGTTTGATTATTTTGCTTAAGTGAGCAGTGAGCAGATTATTTCTGCTTATAAAACTCATAATTATGACTTGATATTCTGAGAACAAGACTATAATTTTTACTTGACTATAAAATCCTTCTTAATTTAAGAATTGTTAGATATTTTGGCTAAAGTCCTTAATAAAGCTTAATTCAGTCAGACCAATTCAGCTTTCAAATATTTTTTAATATTTATGTTTATAAATATAATACTGCTTGTAAATAACTGACTGGTCCTAGGGTACTTGTTTTCTATATAGTTTTGCTTTGTTTCTCTGCAAACTCAAGTAAGATAATAAAATAAAAGTTCCTTCCAGCACACAAGAAGAGAAGAAAGATCTGCGAATATGCAAAATAATATATTTACTTGATATTTAGCATATAGAATTATAAAGTGTCAACAATATAATTTTTACATACTGCACAGTGTTGTGTGTGAAATTAAGGTTCTACATACATTCTCTGATGACAAGCCAAAATATCTTATGCAATCTTTCTTAATTCTAGATTAAATTTATTGTTTTTGTTTTTTGTTTCCATTTTATTGGAAAAACAAGAAAAATATTCTATATGAGAAAAACATTTACAACCCGACATGGATTTCAATAATAGGCTATATTACTTATACTAGTGTAATGTAATATTTTGTTTTTTTTTCTGTTTGCCCAGTTATTCCTCCTGATGACTGAATTTTCCACAATCTTTGGCCAGCGGCTTATGGATTTTGTGCTCTCTCTTTTCTGTGTGTGAGAGCAAATATATTGAGATACTGTTTATCTGAAAACATATTTTTGCCTTTATTGTTGTCCCTCGTGAGAATCTGCTTCTGGCCTGGATTTCATCATCTATCTGTTCCAGTCTGTGCAGGCAGCTCTGTGTGGTGTGGTCACCTATTTGGATCTTGATCTCCACCAGGATTCTGGCCTTCTAATAATATTGAATAAATCAGTTTGGGCTGCTTTTCTGCATTTGACAGGAATTCCAAGAAGGTGAAGGAGCAGGGAGACTTCAGGGAGGATCGCACGGAGCATGCAGGAGAATATCACTTAAAGGTAAGCAGAGCAAATAGGTAGTCCAAAGTTGTAAGTTAGACCCGACAATGAATGAGTAAGAGATGCTTGCTTAAATCCTGTGGCTGAGTGGTGAGATGATGAGGAACAGGGTGATTCAGTAATCAGTTGTGAGGAAATGGTGAATTTAAGACCAAGTCTCAGCATCTTTCACACAGAAAAACCTTCTGGAGAGAACATTCAACCGAGCCTGCCTTGCTCTCAGATGTTGAAGCCCTAAGACTGGCAAGAGGAGTTTCCAAATCATCACTTATCTTGCTGAATCTGTCAGCTGTCCTCCTGTTAACCCTATTGGAAAAGTTCAGCTCATGAACCACAATCCAGTGGTTTGATTATTACCTCTCAGATAGGTCCTTCAAGGTATCTTGAAGGTTACTGGGGTGCCTCAGGGCCCAGTTCTTGGACCACTCCTTTTCTCTGTCTACATGGTATCACTAGGTTTTGTCATTCAGAAAAATGGCTTTTCATATCCATGCTTTGCTGGTGACACTCCACTCCTCAACTCAACTTCTCGTTACATCCTGATGATCCGACGATAGCTGCTCACATCTCAGCTTGTCTAACAGACTTTTCTTGTTGAATGAAGGAGCATCGCTTTCAACTCAACCTCGCCAAGACAAAACTGCTTGTGGTTTCTGCAAACTCATCACTTCATCACAATCGAGTTAGGCATCAACTACAATGCCTTCGAAAACAGTCAGAAACTTTGGAGTTGGGATTGATGATCAGCTGCATTTCTCAGACCACATTGCTAAAACTTTTTTTTAATATATATGTGTATGTGTGTGTGTGTGTGTGTGTGTGTAAATACGTATTAACCAGGTCACCATTTTGTTCAGTAAATATATTTCTAAAGGTGCTGTTTGCATGAAATTTTCAACAGATGTTGGTAACAATCCAAGTAATCCACACATTCAAAGAAAGCAAAACAAATAGGTTCAGAAATTAAGTTCAGTGTAATAAAGTGTAACAATGCGGGGAAAAGTATTGAAAAGAGGTGCAAAAAGGCATGGAAAGTCAAGACAATTTTTAGCACATAAAAGAGTAAAACATTTAGTAAATAAATGAAAAACAAATAGTCAGAGAATGATGTTTAGGCACTAAAAGCAATCGTCTAGTTTTCATGAAATCCTTTAGACAGCATGATTAGCAAGAAGGAGAGATCTGAGGGAGGGAGAGAAAGAGATGAAGGTCTCCTCCACACAGCTGTTATATTATCAGTCTGTGTGTGTCAGTGTGTATGAGATTGTGTAGTAAAAGTACAGTTTGCGCTTATCTTCAGGGTCACTGTGAACTGCTGGGATCCAGCTGTTGTGTGTGTGTGAAAGAGAGCAATTTCAGTGAAAAGATGTATCTTTGCTAAAAGTATGCTCTTCACAAATAATCATATCACCTAATCATAGCACCAGTCATTTTCCTTATTGTGATCTTGCGTGTAAGCTCATTTCCAGAATATCTGTAGCTGACAGTTATAAACAAGCATCTTTTCCGCAGTTTCTGATTGTTCTCTAAGAATGGGGAAGCATTAAAATCAGGCCTATAAATAGAGTCCCCTCTCAGTGTGTGTGTGTGTGTGTGTGTGTGTGTGTTTGTAATATTAAGAACTGTATTGTGTTCTTAGTGATTACAGTCTTCCTACTGTTGCCTCTGAGCGTCAGTGTTTGTATGTAGATATTATAGTGCATATTTATAATGACAATGGTGTAAAAGCAAAAGCAAAGAATTCAAAAATATTTGAGAAATCCAAATTAGAAAATATATTAGATATAATTTCTTGTCTATACCAGAAGTAAACACAGACATTGCCAAATCTGACATTTACAGAGATGCGAGATGCACATGTATTTAACCCATAAACCATCTCATCTGTGCATCAGTAGACAAGTATGAATATCTTGTTTTAAAATGTCATGTTGTGTTGTTTTATGCTCTAATTTGTCACAGTATTACAAAGAAAGTGAGATGATGTAAGAATGTAGCTGCATCTTTCAGAGCACTGGAAAAGGGTCCTTAAAAAATGCACAGAAGGCAACCCAGCATGAATTTGCCATATATCGCATAATTACTATTTCATTTCATTGATGTTATTATTCATAAAAAGTGTCTTTTTAAAATGCAATCTCTGGTCAATTTAGTAAACAACAATATCACTGTACCAAGTTTTGACACAGATTTCTTTTTTTCAGTTATTGTCACATCCCACACTGTAGCACAAAGCATGTTGATAATTTTCTGTCATAAATAAGGCTCAGCAACACTTCAGAACAAATGAACAATCTTTACCATAGCAAATATTAAATTATAAATCACAAACTGAGGTTATGGGATATTTTTAATATGACGAATTAAGGTTTAATTGGATGATGGAATCCACCAAAGGTATAAAAGATATATTGGTATACAAAACTAAATCAAAAAGTAGGCTTTTATTTTTTTGTATTGTGAAACAAACAAATCCACTAAGACCACCTTAGCTTTTTTGTTACTGTGCGTGTAAACACTGCACAATTTCTTTCTTAAAATGAAAGTAGAACTACAATGAAAAGGAAAACAAGAGAGAAATTCTGTTGGGAAGCAGATAGAGGATGAGTGTCACTGTGCCCTTTTCCAATCTCTCCTTTACCTCCCTCCCATTGAAATGAGAAATACCAATGCTCAAGTCCTTGAAGCGTTAGAGCTGCCTCTGAGAGCACTCACACAAACTCCTTTCCATTTCGCTTTTTCCTGAAACCTCAGTTTTTTGAAGAAACCAATACGAGCATAGACTGAATTAGTCTTTATATACAGGTGTGCACACACGTATCATAACACAATCACACACATTGCCCATGCAGCCAGGCAATCCTAGGTCAAGCTCTGACCTTCCTGGACACACACAAACACACACACTTGTTTACTTAGCTTTCTAAATGGAGACATTCCATAGAATTCTATTGTTTTTATATACAGCTATAAATACAGCCTAACCCTCACCCTAACCCTAACTGAAAACTTTCTTTAATTTTTTAAAGAAAAAAAGAAAATAAAACTTTGACTTTATTTATGTATGATTTAGTTCATTTTTGGGTAACATTTTGTCTCACACACACACACATGAATACACTCTTAGTATAATAAATTCTATAAGCATCATATAGCTGTGCATGACAATTATAAGTGTGTGTGTGTGTATGTTTATGAGGACACAAATTTGCATAATGACATGGGTAAAACATATACAATATGAAGGTGATTTATGAGGAAATTTTTTGTGACCCCGTAATTTAAAAGGCTTCAAAAACATACTAAATGGTGTTTTTTTTTTTAAATGCACACATTTTCCTGTGATGGGTAGGTATAGGTGTAGGGTAGGTGTAGGGCAATAACACATAAAGTTTGTACAGTATAAAAACCATTACGCCTATGGAGAGTCCCCATGAAACACAAAAACCAACATCTGTGAGTGTGTGTGTGTGTGTGTGCGTGTGTGTGTCTGGTTCAATATGGAGACAGCTGTTGCTTGTTGAAAGGCTAAGTCTTGCCTCTGGTGACTACCCTCCACCATTAACATGTTCACGCGCGCACACACACACACATGATTACTTAGCTATCTTAGATAGATGACTTTCCTTAAAATTCTGCTGTTTTTATACACAGATGATTATAAATACCACAGTCTTTCGCTTATAGTTTTGTGACAAAACATACTTAGACTTAATTCTGTATTATTTATAAGCTGTTTTCCTCATGTGGAACAAAAAAATCTCTTCACAAGGTCAAAGTTTTCTGGTATAACTATACTTGTGAGGACATATTAGTCATAACGTAGTGAATACCAGGAACACAAGCCCACACACACACACACTTATATGTTTGTTTCACTATATTATTGAAGGTACCTCATAAATGTCCATTGTTTTTATATCAAGTTAATATTTTCCATAGCCTAACCTCTAAATATAATACTCATAAAACATAGACTTAAATACAAACATGAAAAAGTGAGAACGCTAAATTAGTGTGTTAGTGGTGATCACCATCTGTCTGATGCGAACAGCCAGAGCACCTTTAGAGGGACACACAGACCTTGTAAACGCTCAGGATCCCACAATCAGCCCTTTTTGAGTCTGCTCAAAGTGATTGACATAAAAAAGCATACATATATAATTACATACATTATACATTATATTTAAAAATAATAGCATGTTTCACCTAAAAACTCATAGCTGTTTATACGAGATAAATAGTGATCACAGGAACACTTGCCAAAAGTGAATAGACAACACAAACAGACAAATCCAACAGATTATACGTATATGTGTGTGTGTGTGTGTAATATGTGCTGCTATTTTTCAATTACAATATATATTTGAAAAATGATAAATGTAAAAGAAAAAAAAATTTGATTGATTGATTGATTGATAACATTTGCTTTCACTTGGGAATCTGGACATAACTCCTAAACTGATATGTAGCTTATTGGATCCCAGGGTCACTTGAGTTCAACTTTGGGGTGTGCAAATTATTCATCAAGGACATATGTGACCATGTTATTGTAAAAAAAACCAAACAAAAAAAACAACAACACACAAATAAAGTAGCCTACATAAATAAATAACTTTCAAGTTTGGGCGTGGATGAGCAACTCTATTAATCCACGAATAACTGTAAACCTCTGGCGCCACCTACTGACTAAATATATCTCATTCAGATGATTTGACTCAACATTTACCTTATGTTTTGTCTCACTGGGTCTCTTCTTTGAATGGAAAATTGATTTGCTGGAGAAAAGTATGGTTGTTACCA
>JAUMHE010000067.1:3181175-3192628 GCA_032359235.1 Enteromius mattozi | reverse complement strand
ATACAGGCAAAAAATAATATTGTGAAATATTTTTACCATTTAAAATAATGTGTTTCTATTTTGATATACTTTAAAATATAATTTATTTTTGTGATGCAAAGCTGAATTTCCATCAGTCATTACTCCAGTCTAAAGTGTCATATGATCCTTCAAAAATCATTCTAATATGCCAATTTATTATTAGAATTATCAATGTTTGTCATTATCAAGTTGTGATGGCAAATATATTTTTGGATACTGCAATACCTTTTTTCAGGATTCTTTGATGAATAAATATTATAAAGAACAGCATTTATTAAAAATATAAATCTTTTCTAACAATATAAATATTTGCCATCACTATAATTTAACACAGGAATAAATTAGATTTTAATGTATATTAAAATATTTATTATTTAGTTATTTTACATCACAATAATATTCCACAATATTAATTATTAGTCAGTGAAAAAGCCCCAGAAATACATATTGGCATATAAAGGTTGAAACTAAATATATTTTCTTTTTCAAAAATATATTTTTTTGAGCTTCCTTGTTTGCAACTCACATTTAGCATATATGCTGAATGTAAATGAGGTCACATGGCAATTATCATACTAGCATTTAAAAAGTTAAAACTTTCCATTTTTACATGTTTCATATGTCGCTTTTGAAAAATACTACATACACTGTATTTACTAGCTGTATATTATTAGTGTTGTATTTTGCACATAACCCGAAGTGGAGATAAAAAGAAAAGCACAATATCATATGTAACCAGCAGAGGGCAGCACTGACTGTGGAAAGAAGTTACCTGATTCTTTTAAATCTCCATACATTGTTTCCTCTATATTTTGCTAATTTGAAAAATCCTCAAACCATGTTTTCAGATATACCGTGCCAGAGAGAAGGTCTCATGTCTGGATGTTTCTCATGAAAAGCTGGTGCTTGAACTCAGAAACACTACAGCTACATCCAGCTACAGACAGTGGTTCTACCAGACCTGCACTGAGTTTGGCTTCTGTGAGTATTAGATCTACCCTACAGGGCTCTTTTTGATCATTCTCTAATTTCTGGGCTTCAATCAAATTCTCTATACAAATATTCTCACACAGACACCTACACAGTAGCCCCAGGAGTATCTTCACACTTCTGTGCGAAAGTCATTACATTAGAAAACAAAAAAATCAAACCAAGTGGCATTTCTCAGAACTAACCTCATCTTCTTTCCATTTTGCATTGAGTTGGCACTGAGGCAAAATTTTATATAGCCTTGCCTACATCTACGTTTTGCAATTTATGAAGCCTGTTTCCTGGCATAGTATATATGTGTGGACATGTTTGTATCACACTACTTCTTGTCTTTATCTTGAAGACTATATCGATTGTTATCTTTAAATGCCATTTGTTTTGCCATAAGTAATGCTATGACATTCATGAAATTGTTGAGTGCAGCCAAACTCTAGTAATGTCTGTGTATTGAAGTGTTTTCCAAATGTCTGTAGTTTTGAGTTATTTTATAATCCAGGTTTGTACCTTTTGTGTTGGTTAATGGAGCAGACCAGACATGTGAGGACACTAGCTGCCCCTTCTCTCGTATATCAACCATCCAGTCTCAGACGGAGCTCTGCTCTCGAATCTTTGACATCCCTCAGGACCGTCTGCCTGTCCACATCGACTTTACTAACCAGTACTATGGAGGGAAATGGCCCCAAACACAAAGAGTGCTCTATATCAATGGTAAGCATGTAGCTGGAGTCTGGCTTTCATGTGGGCTTTTACAATTAACAATGGTTAATATGTTTATTAAAAATAGGACAATCAGTTAAAAAAATTTTTTTAAATCAGAATTAAAAAACCTAAAAACATCAAAATTATTATTAACAAATTTTGAATTATTATTAGTGTGTAAATCATTTTATGCTAAGATTTATGCTTAAATATTTAAAAATAAAGTAAAATTTAAGTTCGTTCAAATTAATTAGTTTAATTAGGGTTTTTTTTCCGATGCTGAGAGTACATTGACTGAACACATTAATTTTAAAATGGCCAAAAAGTTGTAAATATATATTTACGTACATATATTTTCTACCAATATATCTTTGGCCATTTTTAGAAATATTGTAAATATATTTTAAATATAAAAATATATATTTAGAAAGCATATATATATATATATATATAAATAATTTGACATATATGTTTCAGTCCAAGAAAATGCTATTTCTTGCCCCAGAAATACGTTTATGAATATATTTTGGTATATGAAGTTTAAAACTGAATATATGTCCTATTTCAAAAATATATTTAATTGAGCTTCACTGTTTGAAACATATATTTAGCATATATTTCAAGTATATTTTGGCCAAGAAAATGTGTTATTGTTTCTTTGGGGGGTTTTTTGCCATATGGATTATGTAATTCAGAAAGGCATGCTTTTATGACCAAGGAAACATTGACCCGTGGACAGAGCTAAGCGTGGTCTGGAATGACACTATGGTGGATAATGACAGAGTCATTCTTATCGACGGCACCGCCCACTGTATGGACATGAACTCAGATAAATCAATGGATAAACCTGCATTGCACCAAGCCAGGAAGGTAAAAATCTGTGTAAATGTGTAAAAAAAAATTATATAGAATCACTAATCTGTTTAATTTTACTTTAAAAATAAGGAAGTTGAAGGTTTTTCTATAACAATTTTAATATTCTTACTCCCATATAGGAGATAGGAAGACGTGTGGCCATGTGGCTCAAAACTGCAGCATTGGCACCATAAGATTTGGTCAGCATGATTTTTTTTATCATATGACCTTTCAGTTTCCTTTTATCCCTAATTTGGAAAAACATATTTTGATATTTGAGCGCTTGCCATCTTAAAATCTCTTCTGCATTAGATTTTTTAACCTTCTTTAAGAGTACTAAAATAAAAAGTATGTAAAGAATAATTTATGTGTTTTTGTGCTCTTTGGAAAACTACAGATGTGGTAAATTTCACACCATGAAAAACAAACATTACTGGATGTGTATTCCAGGGGTAGAAATGAGTGCTATTTTATTAGGCTTTGCTGAAATGTCATTTTTACTCAAATTTGAACTTCTTAAATATAATATAATAGAATATTTACATCAATTAATATGTCTACATTCTCAGAAATAAAGGTACAAAAGTTGTCACTGGGGCAGTACCTTTCCAAAAGGGACATGTTTGCACCTAAAGGGTTCATTTTGGTACCTGTAAGGATCATATTAGTACTTAAAGTGTACATATTTGATGTCTGAGAGTGTTTGAAAAGCCACCAGCTTGTCTTATACAATAGGAGGCGCTATTGGTATAATGTATACCCCTCCTATTAACAATCTCTTCTAGCCAGAAAAAAAGTGATGAGGGTTGATCTGTAAGTACCTTTCAGAATGAAAAAAGTAATGGTGTAGTGCAGTTGCTTCAATAGCAGATCCAATTTATATAATAGATGAATCTTGCAAAACTTTCTGTACTGTACATTTTACAAATTTAATGATGCAATTCCAGGACCAGGAGAGATGCATGATATTAAGAACAAGGTTATCCTGGTTTTCTCATATATTCCTATTGCATGATCCGTACATTACAGGAGTAATCAATTGTTTCTATGCAAATGATTTACAAATAGAGGCATGTGAAGTGCTGTCTGAACAACAGCAGAAACAGAAAATCAATCATACTCAGTCTGTGAATGTATGAGTGTGTGTAAGGTGAGCAAGAGCCAGTTGTTACAAGACCATCTGCTTGGCGGCAGTGTGTGTGTGTGTGTGTGTGTGAGGGGGTGGTATAGGGGACAGGGGGTGTGTTCAGCTCCTGCTGTTTGGTCCTGCCTCTCGCTGATTGATGATCTCCACTCCCCCAGGGTCGACCAGGTCACGACCTCCCACTACTGACCCCCCCCTCCGAGAGAGCTCATTCAGCACCCTGCCTTCACACACACACACTATTCACTCCATTTGGCTGTCTTCCCCCCCTTTTGCTTTCAGCAGACATATGAATACATATACACTTGCCAACACACTGTTCACAGTCATTTATCCTGTCTTAAATATGACATGTAAACAGCAGGGTCCCGATGCTCTGCTTCATCTAAAACTTTTTACAACAACATTTTTTTAGCTATTTTAGAATTATTATCCATGATATGGTTTATGAACTGAAAATGTATAGAAATTAAATATTTGTACTTTTAAAAAATTAGTTTGTGAGACTCCAGGACAATGCTGTTACATGTCATGTCAACTGCTCATATATAAGACGGGAAATAACAACAAGGCTATTGAAGCAAAAGAAAGAAAGAAACTGTTACATTGAATGACATCAAATTAATTCAGAATCCTAATAAAGCATATTATAATTGTGTAAACATTTGAATTAAAAAACTTAAAAAGTGTGCAAGCATTTCTTTTTCTTGCTTTCTTTTTGTTTTTTTACTCTTTTAGTTCACATAAGTATATAATTATTTATGTACGTTGCAATTAATTGTTTTTGCATTGTATACATTTTTAAAAATATTTTTACTGACATTTAAACACTGTTTTACGATATTGCTTTACAGACATTTTGTCTTTTAATTTCTTTTATAATTCCATGCATCAATGCTTAAACAACAATAAAGATATTGTAAAGACATAACAAATAATAAAATGTTATAATAAATTTATTATAAAAAGTAATATATATACATTTAATAATTATTATATATTTATAATATTATAATTATTATAAATATATACCATAAATAAATACATTGTAAAGACATAATAATAAAATGTTATAATAAATTTATTATATTACAATATATATATACATTTAATAATTATTATATTTTATTATAATTATTATAAATATATACCATGAATAAATACATTGTAAAGACATAAATAATAAAATATATGTTCAGAGTTGACAGTATCGTTTCCAGTAAAAACATCAGCATCAGTCATGTTATATAACGTTTAGCTGACTTTGCAATGTTTTTTACAGACACTGTTTTGTCTTTTAATTATGTCAATTTGCGTCATTAAAACCAATAATGATTATATAAATAATAAATAATAATAATATAGCACTGAAACTTTAATTTTTATTTTGAATTTATTTTATTTTGCTTGTTTTATTTATTTTACAGGCATTTAAACAATATTGTTTTACAGATGTTTTGTTTTTTATTGTTAGGGTTATTCCATTGATGATTAAAAATCCAAATATTGTAAATAAATAATAATAATGAAATAACTCTGTTGCTGCATAGCACACAGCGTTCTTTTCTAATAATAATATTGTCATGCATCACACACTTTATATTTAAACTTGTTCGCAAAACACATGCTCATATATTTTTAACCATTCTGTACTGTAAAAAATATCACTATGAATTACTTTTTGTAAAAGCAGCCTGCACACGGGCTTTATCTCATCACTGCAACCAGATAAGCAGAAGCTAAGAGTCTGTTGTAGAAAACTCTCTCTCTCTCTCTTTAGCCTGTTCCCTTGATCAATGAGCAAGTGCCAGAGCCACAACTATTAATCAGGGCCTATCGGCTATCTGTCTACCACAACAACCAATCACAGCACTCCGACAGCTACTCCATAACAAATGGAGCAGGGTGGCAGGCGGAGGGGAGGGGTGAAGCCATACTTTATCTGATCTTAGCCAGGTCACAGCGCAACGACACTTACAGATGACTACAGATGCTGATTGAAAACACACATGCGGTCTGAAACAAAAGTACACACACTTGTGTAAACAGCGATGCCATGCTACAATGTACAAATATGTGGTGCAGACACATCCTATGTCAAGAAGAGATCAGCTTGTGAAATTAAGTCTTATTACAGATTCAAATTACACCTTACTTTTGTAATGAAAGCTGTTCGGTAGGATGCTGTCACAAAGAAAAATAGAAATGATGTTGGCTTGACAAATAAGTTTCAAGGTTATCAAGAATAGACAGCATTAAGGGTTGGATAGTTGTATGTGGCCCATTTGATTGCTGCACTAAGAACCAAAAAGTCTATTAGACAAGAAACGACTGTAACGAGTTTATAGTGTTTATCCAAAATATTATTTTTTTCTTAATAAAGCTTTTTCTCTTAAATAAAGTGTTTTTCTGTCTTTTTTTGAGATAAATTAATACTTTTATTCAGCAAGGATGTGTTAAATGGATAAAAAGTGATAATAAAGAGTGTATTGGAAAGAAAGTACCACAGTTTCCAAAAAAATATTAAGCAGCACAACAGTTTGAACACTGATAATAAATCAGCATATTAAATGAGTAATGGCTGATGAAAATGCAGCGCTGCGTAACAAAAATAAATAGTATTTTAAAGTATATCAAAATAGGAAACCAATGTTAGAAAATTGCAATCATATTTCACGGTGTTACTGTTTTTTCCCTGTATTTTTGTCTTGATGAGCAGAAGAGACTTTATAAAAAACTATCGAACAAAAACTTTAAATATCGTACTGATCCTGGCAGCGTATATCTACCTGTCTATCTATCGATCACATTTTCTGTGCTAATACAATAAAAAAAGTTTGTTGATTAGACTGGTCAGTATCATATTCTCCATAATAATTTCAGCATTAAATGTGATGATTTTGTCAGTAATGTCACAGTCATAAAATGCTGATTTCAGAATAGCGATTTAGAAAAATTCCTAACCCTACTGTTTTTTTTTTTCTTCTCTCTTTTTTGGCTGACAGCTTCAAACCCCTCCTTAAATAACAACTGTTCCCAGGTCAGCAGGTCCTTCAGAAAATCAGCGTATACTCATAAACTCCCAGAGTAAAGCGCTACGTGCAAAGACGAAAGTTTGAGAGCTCCTCTCTCTTCAAATACAGCAAAAACATGAAATTCAGTCCAATCAGCAAGCGGTAAAGCAGTCGTTCATCATAACACCTCTGCAACAGTCTGTCAGTGCCTGATGCAAAGCAGACCTTCCATTAGATTTATCGAGCACTTGGCTTAGCGTTCCTCCCTTGGCCTTCTCTCTTACCTCCCTCTGTCCTTCTCCACATCTGTCCATCCATCATCTCGGTGGCCAGCGGAAGAGTATTAATCCCTCCACCCCATCCCTCACTCCACTGGACTGATGAGAGGGAGAGCAGGAAATGGGAGAACCTTGGATTTTTCATAACATTTTTGTAACACTGGAAAAGAAAAACTGTATTGCATTACAGCAAACTTATGCACATGCGTTACGTGCTGCTCAGGGTGTGTTTAGCTGGTTGTCTGAGAGAGGGCGTATCTGCCATGAAAAGTTGTCACTGTATCATGATATACCATCATATCCACTGACACAATACCTTGCGTTTAGCAGGCATGTTGAGTTTCATTGTTTATGCAGGTGATGCTAGTTTGACGTTTCCAGATCCAGTTCGACCTTTTGCTGTCTTTATTCTTACATGTTATCTTTTATCATTTGTCTGTAAACAAAAGTGGCAAAAACCTAATTGTGAATTATTCCCTTTCACTTCATGTAAAAAGAGCTGAATCTAATGCATTGAGCTTAAATATGTGCAAGTGTGACTGAGATTTTATTCTGTGTGATGGAAAGAGCTGTGTTTAAGGCACCTTTCATATTGCTCTTGACAGGCAGTAATTTCATTACAAAAAACATAGCATTTCCATGTTGGCATTTTCCCATTTTTACACAATTCTGTTAAATTGTGCAAAAATACTGTAGTTTGAATGCACAAACTCTAATACTTACATTTAAATATGAAAAATTAATTTTCACTGTAAACAACGACCGCAATTTTAATGGTAAAAAAAAGTCTAAAGTAAAAACCTGTTAATGGTAAATTCCTGTAAAATTTACAGGAAAAACTTGTAAACTGACATTCCCAGAATTACCTGCATTGCATTTCAAATTTCGTTTGAATATGATTCTTTTTCTTTGAAATAACTAGGTTTCTTAGTTTTTCTCATCGGTTATGTTTATTAGGGTTGTGTGTTACATGTAATGTTGTTAAATTAATGTTTATTGCATATTTCAGTTTAATGAGTCTCAATATGATGGTGTTTAGTGTTTGTGTGAATGACTCTGAGCTCCTTCTATATATGTTCATATTTAAAAGCTGCTTGTGATGGGCTTTGGTTCATCATGTGACTTTCTCATCACCACCTGCTTTTGGTGCTCATCAGTGTATTTTAAAAAGTTAAAAAACAGATTTCAGTACTTTAATAGATTGGTAAATTAACATTATATCAGTTCATAAAATTATAGTATTTAAATGTAAATTTAACTTAAAACTGTAAAACCTAAAATGTTGTTACCGTATTTTTTGGGTTATATTCCGGCAACCACAGGTTGTTTTTTTACCACAAATTTTATGGATTTGTTTTACAGTGTACATTAAAGTATTTAAATTGCATTTGCATTCCATCCATTTGGATTACACATTTTTTTTAACATAAGCAAACTAATAAACTAATAATGTGGTGCTTTTTTGTCAGTCACATATTAATGAAGCAGGTAAGGACTTATTAAATGTGATTGTTTTTACAATGAAGAATGCTGATCCTCAGCAATTTGAATAAATTAAAATAAAATAGATAAATGAAATAGTGCAAATAGTTAATAATAAACCATATCTTTTTCTTTTTTTGTAGTGCAGAAATTGTGACTTAACATTGATGTATGACTGACAAATATGTATCACGTTCAGTTTTTGATTTGTTAATATAACTATGTTAAAAACTATGCAATCCAAATAGGTGGAAATTTTCTTCAGCTCAAGGACATAAATGTGTTTATAGAAAGCATATATATATATATGTATAATGAATGTGGGTATGTATATGGAAAGCTTTTTCTCCATTTTAAAAGTTGGTAAGCCTGTTTATGTTGCTATCTTAGCTGCGTGCCATAATTTGCATTTAGCGACCTTATCAAGAAATCACAATATCTAAACTAAGCCTTCAGATTCCTACTCATAATTGTTTATGTAATGTGAATGTATAATATTAAGATTGTGATTAAAGGTATTTTGCATGTTTCCTGCAATTAAAGAGAAGTCAAAGCAAAGCAGAGCTATTTGCAAGATAAGCCAGACCAAAATCTTTCCTCTTTATTTCTCTCTTTGACTCATTCCCTACACTCCGTTCTCCTGCCTCTCCCCCCGGAGTGACAGGTAGATTAAGGGGCGTGATAGATGCCTCTCTCTCTATCTCCTTCTCTCCATCTCCTCCCTCTTTCCCTCTATTTATCATGGGCCCTGCTGTAATTGCGGTTGTGTCGGGCTGGCACTGCAAGCCACCATCCATCTCTTTAATAACAAACAGTCAGGGAAACGGATGGTGCTTGGGCTTGGAGTTAATCTCCATCTGTAAGAAGACCATCGGAGGGAGAGAGAGAGAGAAAAAGAAAGAGAGGGAGGGAGATTGTGAGAGTTGAGGATGAAGAAAAAGACAGGTTTAGGATTCTAGAGAAAGACAGTAAAGTCTGCCATAGCTTCTTTGCTAACAAATGTGGTGAAGTAACGAACAAACAAGGACTACACAAATAAACAGATAAATAAATCTCAAAATATTGGATGTTAAACAAATACACAAGTAAACAAATATTCCAATCTCTGTTTAAAAATGCAAGAAATTGCTATAAAGATGTTTATTTAGTGAGCTGCTATGCAGTTTCTGCGTGGATGCTATAGGGTGTTGCTAGTGGCTGCTAGTGTTGTTTACACCAAAAAGTGGTAAAATGCAATTATACTCTAAAACAAAAAGGTTCTTTATTGGCATCAATGGTTCCACAAAGATTTTTTACATCATTCATGGAACCTTCATTCCACAAAAGGTTCTTTACAGTAGTAAAAAGGTTCTCTAACTCTTTACTAAAAGGTTCTTAGGAGAACCAAAACTATCGCTTAGAAAAAAAACCTTCTGAAACCGTTTCTACATGATTTAACTGATTCAAAATTGGTTTGTTGGCATAAATTTAGGCCTATGGGTTGGTTTTCTAAACAATATGTTAGAGATTTTAGCATTTTTAGGTTACCTGTTTACTGGGTCTCTGGGTTTTTATGGTCCCTTCAGTGTCTTCTGGTTCTTTTCAGGATGAACAACAGTGATTCTTGCCTTACCAAACACCAATAAATAATAATAATCATGTATAGTGATTCATTTTGCTTAAAGGTAATTTAGAAATATATTCAGCTTTATTGAAACATCTATAGGAGGCAAACATTTCAGACAAAGTTCAGGCAGAGGGTGAACTCATATATGGCATGCATACGAAGCCTGATGTGAAAGATCGAAAAAGTGAAAGAATATTTATGGGTGCTGGGCCAGACGACAAAGTAACTGGAGAGGAGCATGCTCATAAAAAAGCACTCTCTCCCTCTCTCTTTTTACCTCCCTATATGGTTGTTGCCTCACTGCTATATGTAGGTAGGCTTACTTGTCTTTGATGTTCCATGATGCACTGCACTAACCTGCTGCATGTCAGGGTTACACTGGCCATTGGAGTTAACAGTCATGTCAACTGAGCTGCCAACACAAGCAAACCTTTCTGCAGATGTACACAACCAAACAACATATCGACGTTCAATTGCTTTGTAGTTTTTTTAGGAGGTCTACAATCTTTAGCTGTGTACATGACACAATGCATAATTAAATATTTAAAGGATTAAATACATGACACACATAACCTCTGTATTTTGTAGGCTTCGCACAAGCCGAAGAAAACTGTAATTTGATTAACATGTAGCCTACACGTGCTACCATCTCATTACCTCTGCTATTCTGGCTTCGCAAACAGGACAAACTATTACTGGAATCAAACTTGCAAAGTGCATGTAAATGTACTGTGTAACATGAGCAGTGCCATAAGGGCTATAAAAAAGTAACAAAAAGCATAAAAAGGCACCAAAAATGTAGACAGAGAGATCCTGACCTGAGCATTTAGGGTGAACGAACACCAGAGAACGACTCCCTCAGGGATACACAACGCTCACAGCAGCAGATATGGATCCAGATGTCAAAGGTCAGGCCTAAGAGACTGTGTGAGGTTGCTGGGATGTTAATTTGTGAGGTCAGTTCGTTAGCATCATAAATTGTAAATATAGGACCATACGATCAATAAGCTCTGGATTAATATTAAACATCATTAGCCTATCGGTGCACACATGACAGAGTGAGAGAGAGTTTTGTTGCATCTAAAATAGTACTGTCACTTCTCCATGCCTTCTTTGTCTGCTCCTGATGCCTTGACTAACGACCGAATGTCTTTCACATGGCATGCACACTCACAGACACACACACACTGTGACAAATGCCCCTAAACAAACACTCACAATTTGAGAGGAAGTGGCAAACAGCCACATTAAACAAAAAATCACACTAACCTGCCTCGCACCACAATACTAATCAGCTTATTCTCTAAAGACAACCTGCCCTCAATTTCACTCCCACAAAAACACACAATTAATGTGAAACACAG
>JAUMHE010000067.1:3146870-3173348 GCA_032359235.1 Enteromius mattozi | reverse complement strand
TAGCTGATTAGATTTGATTACTTTTTTCATGCATTTCTAAATTTCTAATAAATGTTTTCAAATGTTGGTCATTTTTAAACATTTAAAGCAGGCATGGTTAGCATTACAGTAGGACTCAACAGATTATAATACTTTAATTAAGTACAGCCACCACAAAATCACGCTTTAACATCTGTTTTTACTTTGAGATCCAAGGTTAAATAAAGATTTAAAATAATAAGATATAGTTAATATTCACGATACTGTTTTTGAAATCAAATCCTTGCATAGGAACCAGGAAACACTGACATCTAACAATACTTTGGACAAAAAATATCGATCTATGGGAAAGAAATCAATCAGATTTGTATGTGTTGGAAAAATTTTGATGTAACTCTCTTTGTAATATTTAACATTTTCATTAGTAACTGTAACTGTAGTAACTGTTTCATTACGCTTGTGTGTTGTTCTGTGTCAGGTGATGGGTTGGATGGAAGCGTGGCATCTCCCAGCACGGGAGAAGAAGATGAAACAGATAGAGACAGACGAAACAACAAGAAAAGAGGAATCTTTCCCAAAGTTGCGACAAACATTATGAGAGCTTGGCTCTTCCAGCACCTGTCGGTAAGAGAGAAAACCAGCTCATTTACAGTTAAAAATATACTTTCTTCTGTGTTCCATAGAAAAATAACAGCCTAAATGTGGAAGCTGTGGTATTTTATCACTATGGTACATTTTTATAAGGGTTGAGAGAAACTGTAGCTAAAACTGGTGGCAGAAAAACACATAACAGCATCTGAGCTTGAAGAAAATTAACAAAGACAAGAGCAAAGCTTAGAATAAGAAGATGTGATACAAGGTTTGGAAAAGGAATTGTGAAAATGGTCATCTTTATTGACCATGCCAAATCCATGAATCTTTGATAAATAATATTGCATAGTTGAATCGAGCAAAGCTTTAGCAGAAGAAGCAATGAGCATAGGGTAATTGCAAACTAATGACGCTTCTGTTATTACAAATGACAGTAGATCCAGAAATTACTAATAATAACAAGAATAAAAACAATGTGGGTAATAATGTGGGTAACAAACTGACTCGAGTGAATAAAGATAGCATTCTCAGATTACCAATAACTGTTAAGGAACCTTTATAAATACATTACAGTTATTTATTCCAAAAAATAATAGTAATAAAATAAAATTCAATATGATTATGTATATAGGTAATATCTATCTATATTTGTGCGCTCACAGGAGTCTAACCTAGACTTATTTGATTGTGTATTACCTTTTTGTCCTCTCTCAGCATCCATACCCATCTGAAGAACAGAAGAAGCAGCTCTCTCAAGACACGGGTCTCACTATACTGCAGGTCAATAACTGGTTAGTAAACACTCTCTTACCAATAATCAAGCTCTCTCATTGCATGCCATCATATTCACCATTTAATTAAACGTGTATGTGTGTGTCTTTTTTGTTTACATTTTCATCCTGTATTTTTAATTACCTGTTGGAATCTTCAAAATAACTTGTATTTGCTCTTGCCGTCTCTCCTCAGGTTTATAAATGCCAGACGCAGAATAGTCCAGCCAATGATTGACCAATCAAATCGCTCAGGTGAATAAAGTGATTCTGGATTTGTAAAATGAATGGTAAATGCAGCTCTGTGCACTGAATAACACATATCTGTGTGTGTGTTTTGGTTTTTTATCCTCAGGCCAGAGTGCTCCGTACAGTCCTGAGGGGGCGGCTCTAGGAGGATATGGATTAGATGCACAATCTCATTTAGGTCTTAGGACAGCAGGTGAGAACAGCTTTCACAAGCAACACCACCAAAACAATGCTCCAGAGTGGGCCGATATGTGTGTTATCTTTCGATATTGGCTTTCGTTCACATTCTTTCTCTTTCTCATTTGTCAGGACTTCAGGGAATGCCGTCCCTGCCCACAGATTACCCCGGGGCCCTTCCCATGCCGGGATACTCCCATGCTGGCCCATCCTTACACCCGTACCCCGGCCCCCACACTGCCATGCTGCTCCATCCGCCACCTCACAGCCACCCCGCCGAACCCCTCATAGGACAAGGGCTTGACATCCATGCCCACTAACTGAGAGCGGAGCAGGGGAGGGTGCGCTAAAACTGGGATGGAAGGGTACATTGTAAACTTTGCAGTACCACAGCCCATCACTCTCACCAAACCTTCAGGGCATCACCGCGGTCGACACATAATGACTCTGAGAATGTCTTAAATGCACTGACCTGGCATCATAAATGTATCAAAACGTCCATTTTATGCACTCATGCAATGCCCATTTCAAATGCCTGACAGACTTGTTACATTCCTTAACCATTTTATCGCTATCTGATCTCCTCACGACAATGCTCTGAATGCACTGTACTTCATACATCTATCTACTAGTTTTTATGCACACTGCTGCGTTTGATTGATATACCCACGTCTTCCTATGGCCTTAGGGGTGAGCTGAAATCTCCCTTAATCTAACATTAAGGCCTTCATTGCCTTTCTTGCCTTGCCTCCGAAAACCCTCTCGAGGAGCACAAACGGAAAAACACAGCATATACCTCCTCAGTCAGGACCCAACATGTCAGAGAGTCCTGAAGTAGTCTTCTGAGATGAACAGTTGCACCAAACCCGAGGCTGAACATGGTTAATAAAATGTAAGGTGAAGTTCATGAAGCCACGTCACGTTTCACCCCAAAATCAAAAGGCATTTTGCACAAGAAACCTATTTATAATAGAGAATTAGGAATCGTTTTGCATTATGATGGATTTCCACAATGGCCTTTACAGTATATATTACAGTAATACAGTAAAAACCTGTTTTCTTGGAATAAAAACATCACTCTTATTTTGATTTTGGGGTGAAACAGAAAGATTTTTTTTGATTCACCTGTAAAGAGCCAAGGGTCTCTGTCTTCCTAGCTGAGGGCCATATACATTTCTTTCAGTTCCTCTGCTAAGTCAGTCTCACTTTTAGTTTTAACGCATTATTTAATTTAATTTTTATGTTATTGTTTTGTATTTATCTGTGTCAGAACTAAGGCTACTCCAAAACTTTAAAGTTACAATAATCCGAGTGCCACGTCTCGATTTGATAAAGAAGTGAATATGTTCTTCAGTTATTTGAAGTTTATGTGAATGTTTACCTGCTGAGGTCCCGACAGGCACATTTTTGATTTGCTCTAAAGGACCTGACTCACATTACCATCAATATTTCACCCAATTTTATCACACAGTACCAATGTATTGATGAATACCAGGATATCTGACAATAAGTTTTGGAGATTTGTTTGACTTCAATCTTGGAAACCTGAGCTCTTTTTTGTCATTCCCCTGTCTGCATTAAAACATATTATGTGACTGTTGATATATTGATATTTCTATTGATATGCATAAGAATTGACACAGTGTTTCTTTTGACCATTTAAAAAATAATTAAAGTCAATTTACAGTAACTAATGCATATTTAATCAGACACATTTCTTAATCCAGAAATATTATAAAGCACAACGAACCCACCACACAAATGAAAAAGTAAGATTTTCCTGGCTGAAAAAAACATTAAAATCTAGTCATTAAGAATTGTTTGACTTAAAATTAAATAAAACAATTAGAGACTAAAAATAGAGGACAGTTGAATTTAAGAGCAATGCAACATTGCAACCAGTTTATTTGTTGTTTTTGGCATTTTGGGGGCAATTTTTATCTATCGTATCTCTTTGTTTAAAACGTATAAAGATACTAAACTGCAGACAAAATAAAATAAATAAAAGTTTCTACATGTGAGTTGGCTTTTACTTTCGTTGTCATCACAAATCTCTGCCAAAGTGCTTTTCATGCACCAATGCTTTTCTGGCTCCATGTTCACCCCCATACATGCCATCCAGCCGTGTGTGATAGATTCAGCCTGCAGCAGGGGTCAGAGTTCACTGAAGGGTTAACAGGAAGAGGCCTATCTCTCTGACCCCTTAAGGTCACCCAAGTCCCTTCACTTTAATTTCTTTTCCTAATTTTTCTTGACCATCAATTAGCTTTTCTTCTCCTTTTTCTTTGTATTACATTTGTGTCAGTTTAGATTATTTATTAAAGTAGGAAAGACACTGATTTTGCCCAATTTAAGCGTGATAAGGAACATTAGCTTTCTTCATGTTTTTAATTCTGATAATCATTTGCAAGGCTAGAATCTGTTTTGATTTAACTCATGGAAAATACAAGCTCAAGTTTTTTTTTTTTAACCAATAAAAATACTCACCTGAATTTGTATCAATTCCTAAACCTTAAAATAGCTTGTCACATTTTCTGTTACAGTATAATTCTGAAAATATTACAGTATTGTTCAATAAAAATTATTCTTGTTTTGAGTGTAAACCTTACTCATTTTTGTTATCAAAATATATTTGTCAATGGAGTAAGACTTCTTTAACAAATGAACCAAAGCCTGATGTGTTAATGTCAGTTTTGTATATTTACAATTTTAAGGATGTTCCAGGAAATTATGACAACAGTGCTGATAAACATAATCATATCTTAAATCCTATAATATGTGGGTCAGTCCTGTTATGATTTAATTACTCATATTTTCTCTAAAGTAGTTACATATTTCTAAGAAATTGCTGAAATCATATATGTTAGGTCTAAGAGATAATACATTGAAAATATTATTTTGTTTTTTCAAACCTTTAATTGATTTATGCGTAAAATTTTATCATGTCCTCAGTGCAAAGTAGCCTAATCAACTTCCACTAGAAATATAAAGCATGTAATGATAAAAACCTCAACATATTTTTCATTTATGTCATAGACTAGGCTAAACCTCATCTACTCATATATATAAATAATGTGAAACTAAGTACATTTATTTTTGTACAATTCATTTTCCACCCTGTTAAGATGTACTTCCTCGCCTTCCAAAATAATTTTCAAGAAGTGATATTGTTTATTTTTTTCCTGCTTTAATTTAACTGTATTATTCATTATTCATACCTTTTTTTTTAAGTTTTTGAAATGTTCTCATGCTTGGCCCACTCTTAAAGTTCCACCCTGTTAGGCTATATCAGAATGTTTGTCCGATCAAAAAATAAATAAAAACCATACCTGACATAGTTATAAATGTTATGTTCATCTGCAGAAGGTTAGAGAGCTAAATGTTGATCACTGAAAAAACTACAGCTAATTTAATATTCCACCCTGTTAAGTTTTTATAGAATGTGGAATGTGAAACTAATAGGGTGGAAATTCTAATAGAACACCGAGCTTGGCCAGTATGTGTTCCATATATTTAAACTTGTCAATGTTTTGGTAGAATGCTAAAAACATGAAAAACTTAATTCCCCCCCCCAAATATTATGAAGCCAAAATGTTACCGAATACCAGGAATGACCCATAATGTTGTTTAATATATTGGTAATGAATGAATACTATTGTCGTATAATACCACTCTGTTTAGATGGAGCACAATAAAGCAGCTCCACTTTATAATTATACGTCACTGTTCACGGCACAATATCAGCAAAATTGTCGTGAACAAGCTGCTGCAAATGATACATGCATTTTGGGTCTGTGACTGAAGAGAAGTGTGAAAGTGTGTGTGAGACAGAAAGGAAAAATCCAGGCAGGTTGTTAATGATCCATCCGCTGGTTTAATGTAGAGAATAATTGGTTTGAAAGTGTTGGGGTGCATTTTGCCACCGGCACTTCTCTATTTATCTCCATTAACTGCAACTTCGTTATAGCTCACACTCCTTACAAAGCTGTCAATCAAAGCATTACAAATTCAGAATGTGTGTATTTGAAAGCCTGCTCCTCTTTGTTGCTGTCTTTAGTCTTTAAATAGCTCAGGCTTTAACCATCTGTGTATTCAGTGGCACACAAGAGAAGGTCATATATCTCATTTATGCCCTGTGCTGGATGCTTTATTTCACATGATGCATAGCATAAGTGAAAAAAGCATAATCGTTTAATTCTAAATGACGACTTAAAGAGTTTCGGATGCTGTTTAGGCTGAAACACAGCCTTAGACTGTGTAGTATTTCAATTTAGACTGAGTGCAAGATGTCTGAATATAAATAGGGCTTGTGATCTTGTTCCTCTAGGCTTTTGTCGGCTGTTTATAAGGATTACTCTATATAAACAAGCGTTTTGAAGAATGTATGAACAATTATGCATCTCTGTGTGAGTGTGTTTATGACGTACACCTTTCACAATAAAGAAAGAATGCTTCTGTAAGTGCAAGAATGTGAATTATCCGTCTCCTGTTTTTGCACTTTCATATGCAATTGTATGATACTTTTATGATCCTAAGGGTAAACTACATATATACTGTCGCCAGAAAAAAATAATTTAAATGTTAAATAATAAAAACCTACTGTTTGCAATATTAGAACACACGATAAGAAGTTAAAACAAAACAAAAAAAAAGAAAGCCATGTACAATACCTCCCTCTAGTGGTCCCAATGAACGACAGCGAATTCATAGAAGGCCTAAATAAGTAGATTGGATAACAGGAAGAGGAAGTGACTGCATTCGAACCAGTTCAAAGGTTTTTCTCAGAACAAAGAAATTTCATTAGTCCAACAAAATGGACAAAATAAAACAAACAACAAAAATACAAGAAGTAAAAGTTAATTTATTAAATATAAAGCAATATACTGCATGTAGAAAACGTGTTGTGTGATAACAAGCACATGAGTGACTAAATAAACATATTACATATTAACAAAACATATAAACATATTAGAAACGACTTACAGCAGTTTTTAATTTAGATTTTAAATATAGATACTTCTGAAGAAAATTTGAGTGTGCCTGTGAGTGCTACAGCCACAGCCATGTTGTTAGGGTATTGTGTATGGTGCGCAGGGCGTTTTCTCCCTGACTCATTTAATCGTCTAAAATATCTGGAAAATCAGGGCTACACTTTATTTATTTATTGATAGCCCACTTTATACATTCTTCTAACTCTAAGTAACTTTGCAAATACATGTCAACAAAAAGGCCAATTCAAACCGCACAGACAAACGCCAACAGACTCCAACAGACTAGTCACCCCTGTCAGATGTTGGTTAGAGTTAGTTTTCATTTAAATTAAAACAACCACGGCTTCACCAACAGCCCCCTTTGTTTAATTCACCATCTTTTCATGTGAATAATGACACACAAATACATTAATAAGAGTAAAATTTGGATTATAAATATAGGATCATCCATTTTTTCCCAGTCAGTGACAGTTGGTGCGGTGTGAACATGTTTCTAAAGACAACAGCCAACTTGAGCCAACTAGTCTGTTGGAGTCTGTTGATGTTTGTCTGTGTGGTGTGAATTGGCCTTAACTCTCATTAATTTGTAACTACACATACTCTCAGAGTAGACTGTTAGGGGAGGTTTAGGGTTAGTAGAATAAGCTGACATACTTGTAAAGATTCTCATAGTCAGTACTGTATGTTGTGGACCCATAGAAATAAAGTGTTAGAAAATATTAAGCAAATACTCTAATGACTGCTAGTTGACATGTAGTTGCAAAGTTACTTTCTGCTGGCAGAATGTCTAAAGTGTACTACCGAAATAAAGTGTTACCAAAATCAGAAATCTGATTGCTTAGAGAAATAATGGCATGAATTTTTATTAAGTTAGATGATTTGAGGTTGACAGGTTTTGCCTTCACAAGCATCTCTATTAAAGGAAGAGTTCACCCAAAAAATGTACATTTGGTCATCATTTAGTTACCCTCGAGCAGTTCCAAATCTGTATGAATTCTGCTGAACAAAAAGAAAGATATCTGAAAAAGTTTGTAACCAGGCTGTTTTGGGTCACCATTGACGTCCATAGTAGGGGAAAAAATACTATGGAAGTCAAAGGTGACCCAAAACAGCCTGGTTACAAACTTTTTTCAAAATATCTTCCTTTGTGTTCAGCAGAACAAAGAAATTCATGCAGGTTTGGAACTACTCGAGGGTGAGTAAATGATCACAGGATTTTCATTTTTGGGTCAACTATTCCTTTAAGTTCAAAGTTAACCATTTCCTCATTCCTCATTTTAGTTATCTTTTTTCCAGCTTACTCCATCACCACCCGCTTTATCTTCTGTTTTAGAACCGGTGAGGTGCAATGTCTCTGGTGCCTGTATTTGATGTCCCTCCTCTTCTTCCTTGACCGCCTCTAACTCTTCATCCAAACCTTGGGGACTTTCTTGCACGTCAGAGGAGTCTGGCACGGCGTCAGTCAGACCGCTGGACTCTGTGCTCGCATTCAAAGAGCTCTGTTCTTCTGATGTTTTACGGCTTCCATCTGCCGGGCCATGTCTCCGGATGGTCCTTCGATTTCTGCTCCGGCGTGATTGGTTGCAGTGCAGTGTACGTCTGCGGTGCCATTGGCTGAGAGATATGTGTGCTTCTGCGCTAAGTTGCCGCTTCGCTAGACGAGGCCGGAAGCTGCTAATGTAAAAAAGGGCAGCGTAGAGAGACGTAAGGTAGTACCCACCTGAGAGAAAGACCGAAAGACAGTGTTCACATTACACACGCTTGTATGTGAGTATTTAAAAACAAACACCTACACCCTTCTGGGAGAAAGTTCCATTGACCGTCATTAGTTTTTAATGCAACTTTTTTTTTTCAAGCAACAACAAAAACAACAAAAAATGTAATGTTTGTAAATTCTTTAAGCATTTAAGCCTTATGCTTTTTGTTTCTTTAAGGCGAATTCAGTATTTTTGTGCAAACTGGAAAAGTTTTACACAAAAAGTGATCCATCTGAACGGTGGATGCTCCAGTCCAGACATAAAATTATAATTGCAAAACTAAATTTAAAGGGGCCTTTATGATGCACTTCAGGGTAGTTTCATATAGAGGACTTGAGACTGTGTACATAGAAGGGGTCCTGCCTTTGAGATGAATGGCAATGCATTGGATAGATCTCTACATGTATTATTTTGTGTGTAACCCCTACCCTCTCCTTGTAGTTGCATGGGGTCTAACAGCTCCATCATGTAGTCAGTGTCAACCTGAATTGTAGCTACATCGCTACGCAGCAATACCCATGTCAGGCATGGCAGGAAGTCATCTGCCCCAAAGACCGTACCTAACATTAAAAAGATAAATCTACACCTTAGTAACAGAGGTTATTAGATGTTTCAAGTGCTTCATAATCGTTGGTTATTTTGTACAGGACAAATCTCTGCTTTTACAGTGGTGGCCAAAATTATTAGAGCACAAGTATTTTCACCTGCTAAAATTTCAAGTTAGTATCAGCCAGTGCTCCACACAGAGATCTGATCTCCTCATCATCAAGTCTGTCTGGAATGACAAACTTTTAGAAAAGCTACAAACATCTATTTATGACTATTTTTAAAGCATCTTCATTTTACCATATTTTTATACAAATGCTTAAAACATAACTTAACAGTAGTGTAGCTTTGCAGGTAGGTTTTTTAAAGCATCTTGGAGACGTTGCCACAGTTCTTCTGGATTTAGTCTGTCTCAGTTTGTTCTGTTACTTCATGTCAGATCAGATCTCTGTGTGGAGCACTGCTATTTCCTACTGACACACTACAGCAAAATATAGAAATAATTGATGTAAACCCATTTTTTTTGGCTGGTGTAAATACTAGTGTTCTAATAATTTTGAACATAAAAGGTCAACGTTCAAAGATAGTGTAATGAGGAATTTCTCACAGACTGACATCGACGATGAGAATCTGCATTACGTCTCTACAGTACTACTTCACTCACCAGGCTTGGCATTAGCATTCATACTATGGTAGATATTCTTGCAGACTTTGAGCAGGGTGTCAACTTTTTTACTGGGTGAATATGCCTCATGCATTGTGGTCCAGCGTTGCTGGATCTTCTCCATCACGCTGGAATCAGGTACCCCGGCCCCTGCTGCACCCTCCAGCTCCTCCAGGCTGCGGTTCTCCAGGGTGCTCTTGTTGGCCTCTAAACGCTGCAGAGTGTCATCATCCCTGCGCGCTGTCTTTAGACATACATAAAGGTGAGAGTAAACTGGCTTCAGAGCTACTTTATGTAAGGCAAGCTCCAGCATAGCATCTATGGGCAGAGAGAAAAACAGATTTGTGAATAAATAATGATTTAAGTACAGGCAAATAAAAGAATTGTTGCTAGAAAGATTCATCCTGACCAAACATGTTTTCAATTGTTAATCACATAGTAGTGTTGTAGTACTTGAGACCGGTCTTAGGACCATTTTTTGAAGGTCTCGGTCTCGACTGCATTTGTCTTGGTCTCAGACTAAGAGGACTCAGGATTTAACTTCAAGACCGGTCAAGACCACAATTGTGTGGATATCACTAAATTGCAAGTGCATTGTCTTTGGGAACATCATGAGATTGGATGTAAATCTTACAAATGCAATAGCCTAAATAACATATTTCTAAACTGATTTCTTTTGTTAGGCTACTGTTGTGCTTGCATGCATTCATATGCAACACATGCAAATATAAAACAGACACATTTATGAAAAGTGTTCTGATACGGTACATTTGGTAACACAGCAACATGAAACTTGAATAGCTGTATTGAATTTGTTCACTTTGTTAATTAATCTATACAACGATTATTTTCAATTAAATTTCCCTACACTTTCCTTCAAAATAACTAACATACTAGTACACTTAATTTTAAGGTCAGATTCTCACCATTAACAAACGATAAATAACTATGACTTTTGCCTCAATAAACGTATAATTTGCTGATTATTAATAGTTAGTAAGGTAGCTGTTAACTTTAGATATTGGATGTAAAATATCCTATGTAGAATGGATGTAAGCAGTTAATATGTTATAAATAGGCATGCTAATTAGCAACTAGTTGACAGTGAGAACTGGTCTTAATACTAAAGTGTTACTACTACAGTGTGACCAGAGAAAGCCCATGTTCACTGCGTAGGCCTAGCTTTTGTGATTCAATTGTATTTGTTAATAAAATAATACAGATAAACCGATAGGCCTATAATGTTATCCCCAACACATCTCCAGGTCATACCAAGCTCAAAATCTTGAGTGTCTCCGACACTGTCTGTGATGCTTTGGATATCTGGACAATCAAATAAGGTTTCCCTGAGAGCAGTGAGAGACGAACGCACTTCCTGCAGCATCTCGGTGCAGGTCACTGCAGGACTGAGTCCGCTTGAAAGAGTTTGCTCTATAAATCCCCTGACAGCCTCAGCAAAAGCCCCACTCTTTCGCTCCGCCATCTCCTGAACACGTTTACTCAGTCTCCGCTGCGGCGACACAAGTCCACCAAGAGCCTGACCAACGGCAGAGAGGCGGTTCTTCATCTTATCTGCCAGCTGCAAGCGGGGCGAAGGCAGGGATGGTGACGGGCTTAAAGCTGGTTCAGACTCCTCCTCGATGCTGCTGACCGAAAGCGAGTCCAGCTCTGAGCCGGGCGGTTGAAGCAGAGAGGAATGAAGTGAAGGGTTCAGCCATATTTTGTCTTCTATCCACGACACGCGGTGTGGTGACTGAGGGAGAGGGCTTTGAATGGACTCAACACTTGCTCTTTTCAGGGGGTCTTCCGTGCTGGCACTCGCTCTTCGAAGCACAACTCCACTTGGGGTAGCTGGAGAGTCTGGATTCTTCTCAAACGATCCTTTGAGAAGAAACAATAACATTAACCTACATAACACTATCTAACTGAGATCTGACAGATCCTGATGTAGTACATAAATATTACATGGCGGATACTTGGAATCAATGTTGTTAATCTTAACTAAAATGATTTAAAATATAAATATTTAATGATAAACTTGATGCGAGACACCACAGGTCAATGGAAAAAAACTAAACAAAACAGAAACTACAGATATTATTATACATCTCCAGTTAACTGATTACTTTAAGAACATATATTTATCAGGGTTGTCAGTTTAACATGTTAACTTAATTAAGTAGTTAAAAATAATGCAATTAAAATATTTTAACGCAATTAAAATATTTAACATTTTTAACGCACTTCACTTCATAAATCAGAATATACTGCTTCCGGTTTCCACAGACAACATATCTGAGAGAAAAGTGCTTATTAAGTTTGAAATATGGATATTTATCATACAAAAACACATGGATTCGCTACAGGAGGATTTTATTCACCCCTGGAGCCATGTGAGCAACGTTTTATTACGAATACGTGCATGTTATTACCCATTTATCACCCATTTAAACCCACTCAAAGGCTTGGAGGGGTCTGGACAATTATTATTATTACTCCAATTGAAATCATCTGAAAGAAAAAAAGTCACATACACCTAGGATGCTTCAAAGGTGAGTAAAAGACAGGATCATTTTCATTTTTGGGTGAACTATCCCTTTAAATAAAATAAGCTGAAGTTGAAGTACTTAAATTATCAAAAAAAAAAAAAAATGTATAAATTAAAAATATTTAAACTTATCAGTACGACACATGGCACATGAAAAGATTAGAAAAACTGAAAATAAAAGTGAAAGTATAAAAGGAAAAGTTAGCTGACATATAAAAGACAGCCACTACCTCTGTCATGGTCGAAGCTGCTAGAGCTGTCATCAGATAGTGTAGATGACCTCTGTTTGAGTCCTCTTCCTGCCCATGCTCTTGTGGTACTTAACCGCTTGTCTCGTCTCAAGTTCATTGGAAGATTGACTGTGCTAGCTGAAGAATGAGTAAGCCAATCATCACCGTGCTCTTGAAGGTACAAGGGATTGATGAAGCACATGGCACCACTGGCAGCTGTAACCTACCAGCAAACAGAAAACATTTCATGGTCTTCCATACATAGATTATAGTCGCAAAGATTAAAAAGAAAAAAATAGATTCCATTAGTTATGGTGGTTTCAATGTCTTTGTTCACGGCTACACAGGTTGGAGATTTTCTTACATTAAATGTAAAGCACCATAAATTAATGTTTAGACATTGCACTCAAGAGTCCAATAAGTTCAACACTTCATTGTAGACAACATCCAAACAAAGTTTTCTGATTTTGATTAAATATAGATTTTCATTAAATACATATTGATCCAATAATGGCAGATGAACTATTCTGATGATGTCTTTCATACTTTTCTGGACCTTGACAGTGATATTTACTTGGCAGTCAATGGGACAGTCACAAGCCTCTCAGGTTTCATCCAAAATATCTTAAATTGTGTTCGAAGGATGAACAAAGCTTTTACTGGTTTGAAACGACATGAGGGTAAGTGACAAATAATGACAAAATGTTCATTTTGGAGTTGAATAACCCTTTAAGTTATAGTTTCTACTATAGAAAGTAGATGTAACGTGAAAAAATACCACTCTAAGATAAAGTAAAAACCTATTTTTTCTCAAATGATTAGTAGGTTTCTCTAAGTTCACCACTTAAAACAAAACATGGGCAAGAACCAGTATCTTTAGTGGTCTGCTTTATGTCATATACCCAAATTAAAAATTCTAAAATTAGAATTAGAATTACTAAGCACAATTAGTTCTGAATGATGTGGTTACATATACCACTTGTTTACCACCAAACAAATATTATACAACTGAGAACATCAAAGAAGCATAGTAGAGGTCACTGACACAGCGGGTCTGTATCACCTGTATAGTGCACATGACTGTTTCTGGCGTATCTGCTGTGTCTTTTGTTTCTGAAGTCATACTGCTAATCAGCGGATCTGAAGAGGGGCACAGCCAGGTCTCTAAGGGTCAAACACACAAACCACTGGAATTCAGAGAGTCTGATTTGCACAACAGCAGAATTATAGTGAAGTAGAGAGAATAGTAAATGACAGGGCAAGTACTAACTTGGACCAAGCAAAGGAACAAGATGACCTGGTAGACTTTTAAGGGTGTAAACCCATGAGGGAACCAATAAACAGACAGGCAAAACATCCCTGAGAGAAAGTTAAGTGTAGCAAACATCAGATAATAGAAAAACAAGATTATAAGATTTAGCATTATTTATATATTTTTAACCTTAATACAACCTTTATAACTTTTAAGGTTTTTATAAGGTATCAAATATCAAACTACAGGCTGCCCAGTTGAAAGTTTAATCTCGCACCATTTTCTGCAATGGTTACAACCAGATTACTGATTATTTCAGACTGTTTGTCCGACAAGGTAAGCAAAAATTTGTAACGTCTAAAATTACTGGTTTTATTCAAGACAAAAATACTATTACTAACATCACTGAACCAACCGATATACACCAACAAAACACATTTTTATGGCTGGAATCGCAGGTTAGCAGTTTTTTTAAACAGTGCATAGAATATTTAACATCATTAACTATCTAACACAGGGGTACACAGAGTTTCCTGTGATAACATCCTGTTACCAAGCAAAGCCAACGTGCTTCCTTATCAATAGCTGCTAGATAAAAATAACTCATGCCCACCTGCTTACTGTGTAGAAGTGCAGCAGTTGAAAGAGATCAGGGAAAGCCAGGTGTGATGCCGTCAAGCGAAGAGCTATGAAAGAAAAACGAAAAGACAAGAGAGCTAAGTCAGACTATAGCACTAAGAGTGAAAGAGAGAAACTGGACAGACTAGTCATGAACTTCAAAAGTACACAAATGTAATGAGGAAATAGGAAGACTGTAGGGTTCAGGATGTGAATTTTATCAGATTGCACAAATAGAGAACTACCGTGCAGTAGAGTTTACTGAACTTTGCACAAACTTTTCATGTACATAGCTCAAACTATTCCCATACTGTAGTTCCCATGTCGGTTTCTAACAGGAAATGTAAAACTTGCACGCTTTAGAATTGCATTATGACCGACTCTCATTTCCTTGTAAAAAAAGAAATGCTCAGAGGTTGCTCTTTTATATACCAGGAAACGTATACATGTCTCATAAAAATCTAAATAAATACACTTAAAAGAGGACAAAATAAACAAAAAAACAAGAACTGGACAGTAATAGTATGCAGCTATAAAATCTAGACAGCATAGCTCAGAGTTGATAATATCATGTTGCTCATGATAAATACTGACTTCTGATTGCAAACCTGTGAGCAGCAATCAAAAGAGGCCTTTTGGTACCTGCTCCTGTGGTTAAGATAGGAAATTCTTTGACCGGCTCCCCTCTGTCGCCCACAGACACACACAGAAGCTGGTCTTCAGATGAAGAGTCTTGGACCACCAGGAAACTCTGTGTAAAGTAAGTTGTTTAACTGTCATTTATTCAGTTATGCGAAGAGCACTGAATATTGTAGAATATTGTATCACTCTAATATGTTTATAAACTAATTAGATGAGCATTCATTTGAATAAGCAATACAACAACCACTCAATTCAACCAATTCAAGGAAATGCTTTGTGGGTAAGCACTCTCACAAAAGGAAGTCAGTGCACACAAAGTTAGGTGCCAAAAAAAAACAAAAAAAACAAAAATCTAAATATAGATGACAGTGAAACCTACTTTAGTTATAGCCATTTATTAAAACCTACCATGGAAATGCTTCTAACATATACACAGCAGCTACCTTTCATTCAAATTCTAAATATAAAAATCACTTTCTTTGAGGATTTTGCTCCTTTACAATGACCACAAAGAAAGCGAAATGAAACCTTTGATAATTGACATCACTGTACAGAGTATAAATATGAAAGCATATTTCATGGTTGTGAAATGTGGAGGGAAAATGTTTCACACACAAATAGACTGTCAACACTTCTATAAAATGTTAAATATCAGATCCTTGGATACTTTATTCAAAATAAAGTCAAGATGTTAAAATAATCATCTTTTGTTTATTTATTTTTATATTATGTAGTTTTTAAATTATCATTATTTTTGAGCATTATACCAGCAATAACACCAAAGTAAAATTCTATAAAGCTACAGTAGATAAAAGCAACATAAATAATCACTTAAACAAACTCTTATCTTACACCACCACTTTGCCTCTCTTTATGTGCTCTTGCATTCATCCTTTATGCAAGCTTATCTAACTCTACTTCTGTAAATATATGCAGCATAACTGTATTTATTCTGACAAGAACTTCAGTTAATAGCACTAGTTTTCAACAACTAAGGAAAATGTACTCAGGTCACTGAAGATGGAGTTTAGTCCTTCGTCAGATTTGGAAAAATTCAGCATTACATAATTTGTTCAACAACTGATCCTTTGCAGTGAATAGTGCTGTCAGAATAAGTGTTGATATCATAACAATACAAGTGCTGGACATGTTTCCAGTCCATCAACTTGTCATATGAAAAGCTGCATATTTTAATTTAAAAAATCCATCAAGACATTTTAACTTCAGACCATTGCTTCCAGATTCATAATATTGCTTTCGGCATTAAAAAAGTAATCACATCTGAATCAAGAGAGAAATACGCACAGATCAAGCACCATTTACAAGCAAAGAACAAATATGATGGTACAGCAGATTTTGATGTGAGAGGACAGGGGATGGACTGTAGCACATTATGGATTATGGAGTGATATTTTGACCAGTAGCAAGGATTTAACGTTAAACACCTTAATAGATGATTGGTTTCTCATGAATATGCAGCTTTTTATTTCACAACATGGTCACTGGATGGACTATTTAACATTAATATTCATTTTATCTACATTTATGATGGCCTGAGGGATAGTAAATATTCAGAAATTTTTCATTTCAGCCAGGTGAACAATTCCTTTAGTAATTTCAGTAACATATTAAACATACATAACATATTAATTTAATTGGCGTAAAGCTAAACCATGTAACTTCTGTCCTTCTAGTGATAAAAAAAGTATATATATATATATATATATATATATGATAACAAAATTGCATGTGTCTTCCGAAAGAACATGGCTTGGCATGAAAGACAATATACAAATATAGGACCTCTTTATGCTAAAATAAGCTATTTTCACTGATGTAATGTGCAAGATTTCCGATTCATTACATGCTATAAATAATTAACTAGAAGAATGTGCAGCAAATGGTAAAACTACTTGTGCTACAGACCAGTGTGTTTATGAAAACTATAATAAATTAAAACAACATGATAAGAAATACTAGTTTGTAATATTATGTAGCATTAGGTTTTTTTTTTTTTAAAGAACTGGAAGCAGCTAAAAGACCTGGAAATGGATGGCACTTCACATTAAAAGGCACAAATGGCTCTAATATGTTAACAGGCAAAGGACATTGCAACAACAACAAACGAAAAGAAAAGACGGACATCTAAAAACATGTCACCTAAGCAGGTAAGTGACATTTTGCTCATTGTAACAAACTTTCAGCTTTCAAACCACTCCACAGTGTTACTTCCTGTGTACTACAAGCAAGGGCGAATTACATAGAAGTATTTCCCCTTTCACTTTTTTTTTCAATTTTGTTATGTTTACAAATTCCTTTTTTCTCTTTAATCTACACTCCGTACCACATAATGACAAAGTGAAAACTGAATTTTACTCCATATATGTATTAAAAATAAAAACCTGAAACATCACAATTACATAAGTATTCACACCCTTGACTCAGTGCTTGGTTGAAGTCTTTTCGGCTGGTCAGCTTTGCACATCTGGATTGGGGGATTTTTTATTTTTTTTGCAAATCCTCTCAAGCTCAGGCAGGTTGGACAGGAACCATTGGTGGACAGCCATTTTCAAGTTTCTCCAGAGATGTTCGATATGGTTCAAGTCAGGGCTCTGGCTGGGCCACTATAGGACATTCACAGAGTTGTCCCCTAAGCCACTCCTGGCCTGGCTAACCAAATTCATTCTCCATTAATTGCTCAGTTTGGCTGGGCGACCAGCTTTTGGAGGAGTCTTGGTTGTGCCAAATTTCTTCCATTTGAGAATTATGGAAGCCACTGAGGTCTTGGGGACCTTCAGTGCAGCAGAAAGTTTTTTGTAGCCTTCCCCAGATCTGTCCCTCGATGCAATCCTGTCTCTGAGCTCTGCAGGCAGTTTCTTTGACCTCACGGCTTGGTTTTCACTCTAACATGCATTGTCAGCTGTGAGGCCTTTTATAGAAAGGCATGTGCCTTTCCAAATAATGTTCAAATGTAATTCACCACAGATGGACTCAAGGTGTAGAAACATCTCAGCAATGATCAAAAGAAATGGGAGGCACCTGAGCTAAATTTTAAGTGTTGTTGCAAATGTGATATATCTTTTTTTTTTTCATTATAAACATTTCTACATTTCTGTTTTCACTTTGTCATTAAGAGGTAGATTAATGAATTTAAATAACTGTAGTAGTATCAGGCTGCAACATAACAAAATTTTAAAAAGTGAAGGGGGTCTGAACCGTATGTGTTCCAATTTCTCTATCATTATTACAGGTTTAAGCATTAGCTTTATATATAAGTTAGCTTTAAAATGAAAAGATAATTGTATAACAGCACAGGTATAAACAGGAAATTATGACAACAACTCAATAAACTACTCCTTAATAGTGCACTAAAACTATGCTTTCATTTTATGCACGTAGACAAAGAAATGGCTTACTGTATACTAAACAGCAAAATACCAATGGGAACAGTGACTTCCCTCAATATAGTAACAATTAAAATGTCCTCTTTTTGTATCAGCTATGCACTACAACTACATATATGTCTATCTCCCAGCCTCAGTAAGACTATACTGTAGCTTTAATGGAATCTGAGAACAAAAAATGTACATTATTGAACCATGAGTTATATTTCAAGTAATTTTTAACTACTTTTTTTATTACTAATAACTTTGGGGTTTGCAGGGATTTTGCTGAAGCAGTTTAATAACTTAATTAGGAAGCACTGATAAAAAGGAAGGCACCCACCCCAGCAGGTCTGCCCCACAGAGCGGCGTGTGCTCCGTGACTGTCCCAGGGGCTTTTGGGAGCCCACGCATCCTGACACAACCGTAAACCTTTCAGCAGACTCAGGAGTTTTGTCTCATCTTTGAAGACCCCGTTGGGTACCGTGCTAGCAGCATTTTCTCTATTGATAAAAAAAAGTGTTATTGAGGAAAATCATTTTAAAAATGCACATGGGATAAAATGGATTGCATCCTTGTTCTCTCTCACCTGTTCTCACTGGTTGTGAATTCATCTTTTGATTCTTTCATCATCATTGGTCCAACAGAATAGCGATGGACCTGTTCAGGAAATCTGTTTGGTTATAAACTCCTCCATTGTAGCTATGTTGCTATAAACCTGTTAAAATTTAGAAATAGAGAAACAAAGGAAATGAAGAAATATGGTTTATCTTCAACCCCACATCCTTTCATTTGTGTTTTCTGTTAACTCTTTCTCTGTCACGGTTCTTTGTTAACAGCTAATGTGCTTCATCAGCGGTGAAATCTAAAGGCTGATTTTTTTTTAATATGAGGGAGGAGTTTAATTATCCTTTCCAACTTGCTGAACACTGAACAAATGATCAAACATTTATCACTTTAGAATAATAATATGGTGAATGGATCATGTATGAATGGTTAAATTAGCATGCAGTATAAATTCAAGCTAAATAGTACCAGTGAATAAAAAAGAATTTATCTCAGAGTTTTACTTTCTGTTGTTATTAAAATAGCAACATCTCCACCTTAAAAATTAGAAATGCTAATTTGATATTTGGAATTATAGAGTTATCCATAATACTTAAAATCAATTACAGTATGTATAAATCTAATTTTAACATAGCCACAAATATGTCATAATAGTGATACAATAAGCATCATGAAATACATCATGATTTTTTCTCTTTCTCACTGTTGGGCATTCATCTGTTAGCTTTAGTTCATCTCTGGTCTTGGGTTTCTGTAATGGATTAGCTTTTGAGTTTTAATAAATATCATTGTTTTGTCATCACCTTTAAGTGTCAGTTCAGTTGTCTGTTTGAGGGAGCAAATCTTCTCAGTTTATTATACTGCAAGTTTAATCTAAGTATTTAGAATATTTTTTTACTCATGGCTGTATTTATTTCTTTTATTTTTGCCTCTAACATTCTCCATTTCTGTAGAAAATGGAAGAAGCAGATGATAAGAGATGATTGATAGGCTATGACTACATACAGTAAACTTGACCCTTTTTTTCACTTCTACAGCCCATGTCTCAAGAACAAGCTAAGAAACGTGTTTAAAGATCTGAACTCACATGTGGTGTCTTCAAAATGTCCTCCTACATGAAGAAAAGACTGAGCATCTCCAAAAGCTGCTCCAAACACCTCCACACACTGCAGGTTCACGTCGTGTGGGGTAATTGCCACTCCTCATTACTCTAAGGTTACTCTAGGACTGTCTGTCCTGTACACAGAAATGTTCAAGTCGCATTAAAGTTCAGTTTGAGCTTAAGAATGAGAGTGCTCCTGATGATGCTTTTTGTGTGTCTCACACCATAAGCACCACCCATATTCATGGTTGTGGTAAACCTCACAGTGATAGAAGTAGCATGTCACACACACAGCAGAAAGTTTATAGCTAAACGAGTGTTACTTTCATACGTAACGCAGCTCAGTTCAGATCGGTTCCATTTTAGTCAAGCCAGCACTTACAAAATAAACCCCCTTTTTTTTGTTTTACGAGAACATAAGTTCTGCTAATAGTTGAACTCAAGGGAAGACAGTTACCCGTTGTTCCTCATTGAATTTCCTCTTAGCTACAATAAAATCCATGCTGACTCTAATCACGGTCAAACTATAGCCACCTCTAAAGGTTTAAAGGTTTATGTTTGAGAAATGTAATATTTCAATGCTGTCTATAACCTGGTGATCACAACGTTTGTTTTAACCAGAGATAGTTTCATGGCACAGTAAATATAGCATGCTAACAACAAATTTAGTGAGAAAAGCTAATAAGTGGCACTAATAATAAATCAATATAAATGTATATACAAACTATACAAAATACTAAAGAAGTTTTTTTTTCAAAGCATCAGGTAAGAAAATGAACATACCCTGCTGAAAAAAACAGCATGTTTGTTGTGGTGCTGGTTTAAGCTTACCAGTATAAACCAGCTTCATGACATACATAACCAGCATATGCGGTTTTATTTCGGCAGGGCAGAGTCACACTTACGCTAGAATCTGACACATAAACAGGTCATATTTAAAGCCAGTAGGGGAACAGTTGTTTTATGTCATTGCTGTTGTTTACTACAGATATATTTAGTTTTAAAATAAATATTTTAATGCCTTTTGACAAAATCCCACCACATGCATACACAGTACAAAAAACTAATTCCAGTTTCTTCACACAAGGTTGCATTGGGCTCAATCAGATATAATATTTTGCAATGTTGTAAAACACTGTTAGGCCAGCTTCCTCTTTCACAATAGAGCCATAGGTGTAGATATCAATCCAAACCAAAAATAAGCAACAGAGAATGAATGAACAACAAAAATGTAATAGTATACTGCAAAGATAATTCATAATTCATTAAAAGAAACATCCATTTACCTTTAAAAAAAATTAACATTACACTAAAATCTACAAATGATTGCACAAAGGAAAAAGAATCTTATTGACAAGGTCAGACAAAAGATCGTAATCCATCATTAGTATTATAGTTAATCTCATGAAACCAGGTAAAAATTAAGCAGAATTTTCTTATGCATAAAATGCAATTCTCATTACTGTAGTGCAAGAATAAAGTATTTATACAGCATGCTAGCATTTGTTGTACATCCTTTTGTACTTTTCTGTAACTTAACTTAACTTAAACTAATCATTTGAAAGAAAACCACAATTATGAGAATTACTAAAAGAAAAAGTCGCAGGTGCATCACAGTAATGAGAATCTGGGTTTCAGACACTTCTTTTAAGCATTAAGTGTAAGTGTAATACTACAAACTTTAAAACATTACATTTAAAGCTCTGTTATTCATACTTGTTTTTTTAATCAAAGCCACTTCAAGGCCCAAGCATAACACCATGTTCCTGTGAGAGTGTTTGCTGTCTGTCTGTCTCACTGTTTCTTTCTGAGCTCTGTGAGGTCTCTGTATTATTTCTGTACTTATCTATATTGCTATTACAGGCAGATGAGAGACACAGTAGTTTAGAGAAACAGAAAGATGTGATCGACAGCACACTCTAGAAGGCCAGACTTGGCTTCGAGACGTGGAGTGAATTACATAGACAGCTTCTTCATGCTGTGATTGGTTATTCTGTCTTGTCACTCTTTTCGGCCTCTGCCCCAGTGCTTCTGGCGCTCTGATTGGCTTCCTTGTCTTTCTTTTTGGCATCTTTGCTGTCAATTAAAGTATGTTCGCGCTTCACCATCTCTTCCAGCTCTGCCTGAAACAAGAGTGGTGACATTTCATGCAACAAACATATATATAAAATATATATATTACTTGAATATGATTTAAAGAAAAAGTTACACTTTATTTTAAGGTGTCCTTGTTACAATGTACAAAGGAGTAATATTAATTAACTATATATACTATATATACTATACTATATATAGTTAAGGTTGGGATTAGGGTTTGGCCTAGTATTACTCCTACATAATTAATTGTTATTATAATAGTAAGCACATGTAATGTGTAACAAGCACACCTTAAAATAAAGTGTTACCAAATAAAATGACAGAAATAATCTGTGCGTGAATATGGCTGTATTTACTTTCCAGCCCAGCAGCTCGGCGAGAGCCATGCAGCCGTCATCACAGGTGCTCAGGTGAGCCACATCTCTGTGAACAATTAATAAAAATCAATACAATCTTCTTAAACCCCACTAACACCTGCATGCATATTCACACCATTTTTCAAGTTTGGAAAACATTTGTTTTCTGAACATTTTATTCCCTTACGATGCATTAAATTGATTTAAAATTATTGAGGCTTGAGGGCCTTCCACACAATATTTTATATATTTCAGATCAAATTAATCATAAATGATTGAAGTTCAGCATCATATACAGTAAAATGTAAGTCATGGGGACAGTTTCATGTATCATATCAGGATGAGTTTGAATAGTTTTAGTGTGCTTTTTGGTCATAATTCATAATGGATGTGAATAGGTCTAAAGAAACCAAACTGTTAAACAACAAAAAAATACTTGAAGGTCTCACCTGTAGGCTTTGTCTGAGTCAAAATCCATTCCTCCTCCAAAACCAAATAACCCCATGCCAAATTCTGTCTGTTTGGAAAAGAAACAATGCAAAAAATGTAAATGTAAAATTAATTTGTTTTATTAATCTTTATAATAATTATACACTTATTCAAGTACAGACCTGTCCGGTTTTCTCCATATTGATGAGCAGTCTAGGACAGCTGTTTGACACTCTGCAGATGAGACAGCGAATGAGTCTAAAACTTCATAATCACAGGCCGACATATTTTGTGAAGAATTATTGCGATATATGTTAAAGCTGCAGTCTGTAACTTTGTGTTCATAATTTTAAAGTACACCATGAATCCATTTTCCAAACTTGTCCCGAATCACTACGGTACACCTATAATAAGTGTTTATATTCAGACTATTTAGACTGGTTTGGGTAGGTACCGTTGCGGAGTAGCCCGGCTTTCATCGGCATAAACAGAGAGAAGTAGCTCAGGCTACAATGTACTTCCGCAAGATGCACGCAAATTTTTCCTTTTTTACCTTAAAAACTCTTTAAACTCTTAAAAAGACATGAGCAAGAATCTTACCTATTGACTAGTGATGCAAAAGGTTGAACCTGCAGGGATGTGCCCATTATGATGAGAAGGTCACATCGAGGAAAGTCCTGTGGAAGAATGAGAGTACCAGTGAGAACGTAGACCGAACGAAAAGGAAGTTTGACTTTAACAGATAAGCTGAATCCTCACCATTTTCATGGTAGCGAAGAATCGGGCAGGTAGATTCTCCCCAAAAAACACAATATCTAAAAAAGAAGCAGAAATACATCCACAAAAAGGCTAAAATCGTCACAATAGACATACAGGCTAGTCACCAATGAAATCAATTTAATGATGGAATGAATTTTTGGACTGATTGTCAGCGTATATGCTGTTAGAACACATAAATTCTCTCATGTAGCTGGTATGGACTTTCTTTATTTTGAAATTCTGAAGTACATCTTGTCATTTGCTGGTTTGTCTCCATTCTACACCCCTTGTGTTCTCTCTGTGTATGTGCATGTTTGTTTCAGGTGGGTGGTTCCTTGAGGTAATTTGCTAGAGATTGTGATTGGTTCTCCTCATCTGACCCAGATATAAGGACTGCCCCAAACACTCAACCTGGGCCATGACTGTGGCATTGTGTGTGATTTTGTAGTACACTGCTACAAGTTTTTGAGTGTGTTACCTGAGTGATTGTGTTTAGTTTATTGAGATTGTTTATTCTTGATTTTTGACTTGTTGGCAACAGACTTGTATATATCTTTTGGGTTTGACACTATTTCATTTTTAGTGTTTTTAGTTTAGGGAGTCAGGTACGGTTATTTTAATTTAGGAAGTGTCCTAATTTTGGCCTACAATTCTTGTTGTTCGACATGGCTCTGGTATTGAAACTCTCTCCCTTTTCCTATTACGGCTGACCCCTAGTGGTCATAACAATCTTTTGTGTTTCAAAGAAGAACAAAGGTCATACAGCTTTAAAATTTTAAATTTAATTATATATTATTCTAATTCTTAGAAAAAAATTCTCCTACCAGGCTTTACCAGGCTCCCACAGGAATCACACTTAGGTATATCTTCAGAGAAAATTTTATCTGCGAGTCAAAAACACAAAATGTGAAGAGTTAACTATCTTCCCACATCTCATTTAAAACTGAAAACAGAGAAATTTCAGCGTTCAATACTGTACTTTTCATCCAGTCCATGGAGTACTCCTTACGACACAGGAAGCTCACACAGTGAGAGGTGTGAAATGTACCATGTGCTTCAATCAGGTCCTCTCCTTCCAAACCTGCAACTCTCTCTAAAGTATCGATATTCTTAAAAAAATAACAATAATTATTGTAGTATATTTATATATAATAAAATACATACACAAATATTTTATTCTTCAATAATAGCTTAAAATTACACATAAAAACAGTCTCTTACCTGAGAGTAACATCGAGTCAGTAGACCCTTGTCCTTCAGCATCCTCATGAAATAGTGACACACTGTGGGCTGAAGAAAACAAACACAGTATTACATGTGTCATTATTTGTATGTGGTGCCTTATCAAACTCATGACGATACAAAGAAGAGCATGTGATACGTGTGAAATAAATGCTAATTGAATGTAGCATAACCCAGTGGAGGGTTTGGCAGCATTTCTTTCAATAATAATATTATATAACTTTTTTTAGTTACGTATATTCTATTCTGGCAAATAAAATATGCATTAGCTGTTGATTTCTAATTTTTGGTTTGATTTCCTTTCTAACAGAATTTCATTGGAGACCCACGTATTTCACAAAAGATCCACAAATTACCTTAAACTGTCCTGGGTAGAGTTCTCGGGCTAGAGCAAAAAAGGGCTCTGGATGTTTCTGAAAAGAGAGAACAACAAATTTGGCTGTTGCCGTCTTATGACAAATTATGAGACGCCAGCTTTTTTTCAGAATGACAATCAGACCTTGAAATAGTCAATCTGAAAGATGGCCTCTGGGTAAGGCAGGTTGTACTTCTGCAAATTGGCATATAGACCAGTGCCAGGAGAGCGGAAATCTGGGATTCCAGCAGCTAAATAAGGAAGATACTACAGGTTAATTAAGAGTGCAACATAAAACAATAATTACAAATTAAAGCCATAATGTATTATTTGGCAGATGCTTTTATCCAAACTGACTGAAAAAAAGTGTGATTTATCACAAGATGGCAACAAACACGAGAGATATTATCTATTTAAAAAATAATGATTTACTTACATGTAGATATTCCAGCTCCAACCATACAGATAATATTCTTGCCTGTTGAGACAATCAGACACATCTTACTGAAACTAGTTGAATCAAAAATAACTCACAAACTTTGCATAAACAAAGGTGCAACATTTTACCAGCATCACAGTGTTTACACAGGAAGCAGCTGACTGTTCATATCGAATTGAATATAAAAAAGTATTTTAACACTGACCACTTTTAAAGACTGGACTTCTCTGAGAAGTTAACTCACATTTGCCACTCAGGATATAACGGGCGACTGCATCCAGGGTCAGCTCATCCAAGACTTTCTCTCCAGGACTCAGGCCAAGAGTTCGTGAAAAGAGACTGCGCAGGAAATCCACTGAAAACGAGTATACCCAACTTCAGCTTAGATGACATGATTTACATAAAATATACTTCAAGGCCGAATAATTCACACATACTCTCAGTGTCTCCTGAAGCGTCGCCTTCGTCGCTGCTGTCGTCAGACTGACCCTGCAGAAAAGTGTAACAAAATAACACTTGTTTTGGCATTGACTTATTGTGTGCTGAACATGGTGGATGTTCACTACATTTACATACGGTGCGTTTATATTTTATGCTCATATGTGACCCTGGACCACAAAACCAGTCTTAAGTCGCTGGGGTTTATTTGTAGCAATATCCAAAAATACATTGCATGGGTCAAAATTATTGATTTTTTTTTTATGCCAAAAATCATTAGGAAATTAAGTTAAGATC
>JAUMHE010000067.1:3097989-3134216 GCA_032359235.1 Enteromius mattozi | reverse complement strand
TAATGTTCAGTGCTTTGCTACAATCTGTATTGTTAAAAGCGCTATATAAATAAAAGTGACTTGACTTGACTTGACTCACGGGTTTGTCAAATAGAGGTCATTAGTATCTGAAGGCAAAGTGCATGTACATGTCATTACTGAACTCATAATAATTTCACTGCTCCACATACACAATTTATTGATAGCTGTGCCACACTATGAGATGAGCATCTTTTACATAGCACATTAGTGCTCATGTTGGCCTTTAAAGTTATAATCTGAACTTCCAAGTGGTTTCTCAGTGTTTCAAATGTATAATTATGGTCATTAATAATGATACTAATCAAAGGTGATTATAGCGACATTTACTTTCTCTGTGGGAGATCAGATGATGTATGCGGCTGCAGGTGGTGATGCTAACTATTATGACGGTGTGTCGGAGGAGTTTGCCGTGATCTCTGCTCGTCTCTTAGGAAGTGACGTTCTCTCTCACCCATCTGTCCGCACAATAATCCCTGTAGCGCTTAGAGATATTACTGCCTGGCTTATCGCCGTGGCAACAGGCCCTCAATCCCAGCTCGAAACCACGTGACTGTGGGCAGTAGAATGGGGTTGACATGAAACACAGAGACATGTATAATGAAATAAAAAGGACACTGACTATATGTCACATATGCACAATGACTCACATGATGCTTGATGCTTCAAATTAACAACCAAATGTGGAAGAAAATGCTCTTGCAGGAAAGCTGATTCAACTAATAGAGATGCCTATCAGTTTTAATCTTTAATTCATGAGAGTTCATTAGCTTTTCTGTTATAATTACCATTCCTGCTATGACCGCTGCTATTAGAAAGCCGCTGTGCTGTTCTGTTGATCTACTGTGGGAACTGCTTGAACTCATTAATGCAGCCATTAAGCCGTTGGAAACTACAACTTTTCCAGCTATTATGGTAGTTACAATTACTCATATGTGATTAGGTTACTATGCAGTTTAGCACACGGCTGATTACTTGTAAACAACATGGATCCAAGTCTGAAACTACTAGCGAAAGTTCTTCTGTTTTGAATTTTTGTAATTTTTTTTTCAGTATATATCTTATAATGAGCATGGACATGAATTTGAGAATGTGTGAGTGTTCAGTTTGTACTCTTTGTCCTTCAATAACAGCAGCACTCGAGCTGGCACGAACTTCACAAATTTGTGCTAAGCCTGATGATCCATGTTATCCCAGCATGATTTGAGGATGTTCCAAAGAGCATCTTCTGTAAAATTTGACCTTTTGTTCAAATGATTTATGATTTTTTATTTTTTTTTTTGGTGACTACTGATCTGGAAAGGATGCTGAATTTTACATATTATACTTATTTTCTCAATTTCTTTAGAGCCAACCATCACATTTACATTTATTTACTGATTTCAGCTTTCCTGAAATATACAGTAAGGTGTCATATAAAGTACAGTGCAAGCATTTCTTGATTGAAAATAAGGAACACATTAAATTTACCCAATTTGAATTAAAATACATACAAATTATTGAATGAACTGTTTACACAAGAATTTTACTTTCTTCTTTTTTTCTTTTCATCTTTCACATTTTTTAGTTCCCAGGCATATATCTGATCAGGCTGGATGGGCTCCAGTGAATCAAAAATTGTTTTGAATCAAAAGATTGTTCACATCACAAATTTATTAAATAAATATCACTCTGCTGCTAAAACAACCAAACATGTTCTGCATAGCTTAAAGGTCCCATGTTGTACACCTTTTTGGAGTTTTATTTTATGTGTTGATGTCCATAAGAATATATATTTGCGGTCTAAGTAACAAAAAAGATCTTTTGCAGCTCCTCTCTCAGGAGCTCTGTCAAAAACAGATTGATTTTGGCCTGTCTAATTACTATTCATGAGCCTCTCTTCTGATTGGCCTGTTTTTTTTCTGAGTGACGCATGAGAAGGCCTATCAAATGTAACAATGTCACAATTATGTCCCAGCGCTAGCTGAATGGAAAAAAAAGGGAAGACACGTCTCTGTGGGGGTTAACACGTCTTCTGAAGCAGATCGATGAGTTTTTGCAACAAAAATATTTATATTTTTAAAATTATAACTCAAATCACTGACTTGCGTGTTTGCAAGAGAGTTCGAGTTCTGGCTTCTTGGCTCACCCTAACTTGATGTATGATGTAAGCTGCGTTAGTTTTTTATAGTAAAATCCTCTGACAACTTCTCGTTTTTGACTTTGAATTCATTACCAGCATTTAATATAGCTCTATCCTCGCTCGTTTACACTACGAATGTGGCTTACATCATATGTCGCATCATATTTCGAGACACCTAGGATGGCTTGGGGGTGAGTAAATTATGGGTTCATTTTCATTTTTGGGTGAACTATTACTTTAAACCGATTTTCCAGCCTGATCGAACCCGTGCTCAGCTATGAACGTGTCAAGATTTAGTCTGCATCAAATATCTATGATGCGCACAAATACACACACTAAAGGACACACACAAATTACTAAGTTCATTCAAGGTGTTTAATTAAGTAATTGTACACAATCCACAAGTCAGAAACATATAGAAAGAAAACCTTCAAATAAGGTCAGTTACAAAATAGAAATCTGTGTCCCAAACAACAGATTTCCTTACAGAAATTAGAAACAAGTAAGAATCGTTCATTTGGATTCAATTCCGCAAAAACTATGAAAGAGATCAAAACAGGGCTAAGAGATATGGTGGCATTTGTGGATTTGACAATTGATGAACAGCTGTCAGTAAAATCTGTATAGCTATCACTTTTAGCAGCACCTGTTTGATATTTCAGGAACATCACATTTTGCACATTGAGTCGAACAAAATTGTGCGTTGACCTTTGCCTCATCATTTCCATACACAAAGTAAGACAAAATAAAAATGCAATGAAAAAAGAAAATCTGATTTAAAAGAAGATAATTTAACAAATCCTATTCCATGCACACAATCTAACCCATTTTAATTAGATAAAGTAATCAGACGGTTGATTTTATGGTGGATTAAAGGGTTGCACATTGCCCTCGTGAATATGTATAATCTCTGAAGGACGTGGCTGCAATATTCAGCCACAGGTAGTGCCGTTACCCTTTCCCCCATGGCATAGGGTGTGATCGTAATAATGCATGTCTACCTGCTAAACGTGCTTTTCTGAATCTTAATAACCTTAGAACTGTTGTTCCTGTAGTAATGTTTCCCTGGTTAGCAGAACAGGCCCTGATTTCTCTCTGTGTATAAATGTTGGTTTTTAGGATTGGTGCTTTTGCACAGATCCTGAGTTATTGGTGTGTGTTGATGCGATTTGTCCTGTGATGGTGCAGGTACGAAGGATGAACGACTTGTCTTTGCCAAGTGCTAATCCAGTGTTTATACGGCCGTGTAAGCAGCTGGGAGTGATTAGGAGCGGCGACTCTTCTTATTCCTGAGAGATTAGTGCGGCTTGTGCAGCGGGTGTCAACCACCCCTGGCAGCACACGTGGAGTCGTAATTGGTTGAAGTTCTACCAAAGGCTAGTTTTATAATTCCGTTTTATAAAGAGAAAGGGAACGTGAACCCTATTTGCGAATGTCTTCTTTTGAGCATGCAGTTTGGAACCACAACAGTGGATACAAAGCAAAGCACACCAGACTAAAACCGCATCATCTCATTTAACTGTCCTTGCTGAAATGAGGGATTGATCTTGAGCCAGAGCTCTAGAGGAAAACCTGAGCTGGCAATGGAAAAATGTGGTTGGGACACGGGCTCTGGTAACTGTGGGTGCCGCGATTTCTGGCAGACGCTCAGAGAGCATTCATGGGATCATTCAAAAAGGATTAGAACGATTGTTTTTCCTGAGCTAACGGGGAATGAACTTGACTCTGTTGTATTCATATGTAAATCTGTGTAGCATGATTGCTGTAAAAATCTTTTGGCACTGCCAGGAGAGACTCGTTAGACTGAAGTTTCTGATTATTATCACGGTATAAGATTCTGTTATCAAATAATTTATCAGTAGTTTTTGTTCTTCAACTCTATAAAACATGGGCAAACTTTCAACTGGCTTTTGTAAAGATACTGTACATTGAATAATAATTGTAGAAACTTTTTTGTTTTTTCAAATCTGTCACCTGAGACCATATTTTTCATGTGCATTGGTCCACTATGTTTTATGAGTGTTTAATTACCATTATGACTTTTTGAAATATCAGCAGTTAATGTCTTCATCTCACATTTAAGATGATGACCAGTGGCAGTAGATTAACGTCATAAAGTTGCTTACTTACACATCAATAATGTTTGAAAAACACTTTTTTTTCTGCTACAAAATTGTCTGGCAGTGACTACAGGATGGGTGTAATCATAAAAATACTTTTTGACCCTCGCTGAAAATCAAGTGTTGCATATGCTTTTAACAAGATTAGTTTAAAATACCTGCTATAGTCTTATAATTTAGTTTTGGCCCATTAATGGCTGAAATATATTTACCCTTTTCTAACCATGCCGTTTACTTGTCCCTGCTTTCCTGTTTCATAAAAAAGAGCAAAATAAAAGAACAAAAACATGCTTTCCATATTAGTTACACATGCTTTACAGTAACTGAGCAACCCATTCACCAAGACCCAATTAGTTAAGTTGCATATAACAAAGCTTTGGCAAGTAAAGCCACATTTTTAATAATTCTTGTCTTTAAATACCCCCTGCTCATACTACACCAATGTAAAAAAAAAAGAAAAAAAAAAAAAAGAGTTACACACCTAAAGCTGGAATAAATAAAAAGAAGAAACAAAACCTGACATTGTCTATTTTTATAAAACCTATATCAGAGTTTGAATACCAGACAAAAAAGAACAGAGGAGAAGAGTGGATTTAAGCACATGAAGAAGTTCTCACTTGGGGAAGCAATCTTCATAATCTCTGAACTGCACTTGAAAATAACATGCTTGTAAAAGATGCCCTTTAATGCTGCATAGTTCCAGAGGTTATGATTTTGGCAGAGTTACTATTTTCGTAGATCAGAATAAAGAACTGGAATTGTCTAACACAGGAGAAGGTACACATACGTTTGGTCCCAAGTGTAGGGTGCATTTCATTTCTACCCCACACAGTAATGGCTATAGTCCCTTATATAGTCCCACTGTATTAGATCTGCAGAGGATACAATCAAACTTTTGTGTTAAGAAAAATTGTTGAGCTTTACTTTCAGCCATTGCTATTTATTTGTTCTGATTAAATCAAAAGTGAGTCTTGTGTTGCAGTAAAAATATCTAAACCCTCTTTAAAGCTTCATTTTAGGTTTAGTTGACTCTTTTTTTATTATTATTATTATTATTCCAGTGGCATTTTGTGTTGTTTTACACTAACCTCATTACATTTGTGTTAGATTTAGTTCTATGCTACAAAAATACCGTTTAATAAATAGTGCATACACAGGGTACAAAAATTAACTTTTCACCATGCCCTAAATATTTATTAATGGCCATAAAATTGTATTTGCATTTAAATGAAAAATAACAGCAGTAGTAGTTTGTATGTCTTTGAATTGCATCACTTTGTTGAGGGTTATATTATTGCAGTGCTGTTGCAGTTCCTAATAAACTGGCAAGTAGCTTGGTTTATGTACTTGCCAATCACATTAACCGCTTGATGAGTGTTAATTTTGTACCCTGCGTCTAAATGTAATAATATTCTCCTTTTGGATGAAGTACAGAAAAGTCCACAATTGCTTCTATGCTTTTACAGATCATTTACAAGCTGTTTACATGTGCAGTAAAACAAATGTGACGTGCTTTGGACGCCTAATAAACGTGGCCGATTTTATACCTCTCATTCAATTTAGATGTAAACAGCTATATCCATCCTCACACCGACTTCTGGTCTGAATCAAAACTGTGGCTAAACTGTGCTTCGTGTCAAGCTAAACATAAACACACACTTTCCTGTGAAGGATTTTTTTCTGCAAGAAATGCCAAAGTCAGGACAATTGTGTTGCTATTAAAGGGCCTCTGCAGTTTCCTCTCTTTCTCTCTGTGTCTTGTCTGACAGTGTTTTCTGTGTCTGCGGTATGTCAGCGAGCTGGTCCGTGTTAGTTGCACTGTGTTCTGTCTACACGGGGTTGTTTTATGTGCACGAGCAGAGCGGAGTCAGGGCGGTGTAGGCACAAGTACGTTCTTTAGTGGGCCTAGTGCTAAAATTGGCTGAATGACAACTCTAATGTTTTTGTGTGTGTTCGTTAGAGATTTTACACTCTGCTTTAACCCACACTGTGTAAACAAAGGCACACAGTGGATCACAGCTACATACACGCACATACCGATGTACTTGTTATCGATCTCATTTCGGACAGACCAATTCAAAAGGCCTTCCCAGAGAGAGTTTCTCCTTTTATCCACTCTTCCCATCTCCACAAAGTGCAATGCATATATATAATTTCTAAGCTTCTTCTTTTGTTAATAGTAAAGGCATGCCGATTAAACACGTGACAAGAAGAAAAAAATCTAATAAAAACACTATAAATGTATCCTTTTTCCTAATAACACACACTGAACATCGATTTTTCATTTCAAAAGTCAGATAAAGCTTTGTAAACATGCCTTTGAAAAATACCTTTATGCTATTTTTTTTTGATAATAAATTCATCTGAAACATTTGGATACATGAAGACATTTCTTCAATTCTTTTTACGGATATCCCTGTCAAGCATCTATCATAACACACAAGACTTCCTTTGTTAATCACGTTCACCAGAAGGACCATGCTGGTTACATAGCTTTTTTTTTTTTTTTTTTTTTTGCATGGTTATTCTTCTCCGCCAGTTAAACCGGCATAAACCACCCATTCTTTTTAGCAGGGTTGGCTCTCTTTCCCATTAACGATAAATAATCTAACATTGCAATAAACTTTTAAATAATGTTCTGAAATAAACAGTCATTTAAGTTGATGGCACCAACCTTTGCAGAAAAAAACAATTCTTAAAATTAACAAAAAGGAATCTGCGATTTCTAAATACTTTGGTCACATACATACATATAAACACACATTCATGCACCACAAGAAGGATGAATACTTGACTTGAACACGTAACAGTGGGTGTCTTTATGGAAGGGCACACTTTGCGCGGAGGTAATAATCCTCTCCTAGTCTTTTACCACAACCAGAGAGAGATTATGCTGATGTTTGTTCGATCAAATGTCAAAGTGAAGGTGCCACTGCTGTCACAATGTTTACATCCCACACGTTGTTTGTTTTAGGCTGATACACTGCTAGGAGAGCAAACCTAAACAGTATTCTCCTTCTGGCACCATCTCAGCGACAACGGTTGAGGAAAGTGGGAGGTTATCGTCATGCGCTCTCCTGCTAAGTATCCTTCTCTTTCCTCAAGATGTGAGAGTGAGAAAAGTGAAAGAACAGACCCAGATTCTTGCATTTCCACTACATTCTGTGTTAGACCTCTTCACCCTTCCATTGATCCTTGTATTCAAGACTCAAAAGTATACTTTTAGGGCTTGTCTTCACATGCTGTTCCAGAAGCCTAAAATTGTGCAAACTTACTCAAACATTGTCTTATGGCATAACGAGGGAGGAGTGGCTTGTGGGAAAGAGGTGTGGCTATGTGGAGCCCCTCCCCTTTGCCATTATAAACATTTGCACAAGTACCATAACCGCATTCCACTCTGCTCCACTCCATATTTAGGTGAATTAAGATCAGACATAAGCAGACTCACTGGACTGGGTCCTGCCCAGGTTTGGCGGATGTGACAGGTGGGCCATGTCCTTTTTGCGGATCTCACAGATGGACTTCCTGCGGGCTTGCACACCTCGAATGGCTGCCTTGATTTTCCTCCAGCCGAGGTGGTTGAGCTCGGCAAGGTTGAGCACGACGCAGATCCCACTCACTGCGAACATGAACACTAGGAAGACCGTCTTCTCGGTGGGCCGTGATACATAGCACTCCACCTCCTTCAGGCAGGGGTAGCGGTCACACTCAAAGATGCCGGGCACGCTAAAACCATAAAGAAAATACTGTCCCGCCAAGAAGCCTATCTCCAGTGCGTTGCGGAACACGACTTGGATTATGTAAAAGCGAGAAATGCCCTCTTGTCGTCGTACCTTGGAGCTCTTGCCATGCAGGAGGCCTCTTGGAGCATTTGGGATCTCCTTAACCTCTAAGCAGTCGGGTTCATCCTTTCCGCCACCGCTGTCAGAGTGCTGCACCAAAATGCCATTAATGTTGCGTAGTTTGCGGGTACCCTCACGACTGTAGTCCTTCTCCATCATTGGGTAGAGGAAGGAGTAGCGGCGATCACGTTGTTTGGCCGACTGATGCACTGAATAGGTGATGAAGCACAGGCTGGGCGTGCAAACAAGGATGATCTGGAAGACCCAGTATCGGATGTGGGAGATGGGGAAGGCCTTGTCGTAGCAGGCCTGGTTGCACCCAGGTTGGAGGGTGTTGCAGATAAACATGGTCTGCTCGTCTTCATAGACCGTTTCACCTACGATGGCCACAATCAGGATACGAAATATCACCACAACCGTCAGTAGAATCCTGGTGGAGAGAAAAAGAGGGAATGTGATTTGATGTACAATATAAACAGGGCCCAAAAAAAAACCATTTCCTCATTTTCTCCCATTGACGTAATGTGTCCCTTATTTAGGCTACCAGCTAATTAGCATTGCAGATGTTCGCATTTGCTATTCAAATGTGCGTTTTCACTTCCAAGACCAACTTTGCACATTTAATTAAGAGCTCTAATTTTGAAACAATTCTCAAGCTCTAATTATAGCTCCTTCTGCACCGTTAAACTCTGTTAACATGGTAACCTGCATTATTGGTACAATAACCTGTGTCAATGCTAGCCTCTGTACTGCTCATTAATTTGGTAGCTTGATGGCAGTCAAACCTGTTCTCTTCTATTTCCCATAGCAACAGTTTAGATTTTACACCTCAGTTGTCACCATCGTTAGGGCTATTTCTGTACCAGTGTTTGATTGAGAGAGAGAGAGAGAGAGTAAGAGTGAGAGAGATGGACAAGGAGAGAGAGATTACATATGTTTGTAAGGGAAGGCAGGAGCAAAACAGATTGAATTTGTGCATCAGTGGGTATTTGCACATTACCTTCTAGCTTCTGTAATTGTGCACATTGGGATTTGTTTTGTGCGGAGGGTGAAGGGTGGATATAGCTTGCATTTTCTTAAAGTCAATCCCCATCCACTTCAACCAAATTTTATAGGCTTGAAAGGTTAGGTTCGAACTGTACTCAATTCTGATAAGGTTTTTAAATCTGTAGAATGGACTATCCACTCTGTCTTTATGCAAGTAATGAAATCAGATTTATTATTCAGAGAGCATAGTCAATATGCAGTGTATGTCATTTAGTTACCATAGGTATTTTGATATCTTCACAACGTAAACACTAACGTAACCTCTCACTCTGAGTGAATACAGACAGAGTTTGCATGTTAACATATATTCAGTGTTCTAAAAAAAAAAAAAGCTCAAAATGAATTATAAATCTTGAACTGACCATTCAAGCTTGAAATGAACCACATACTAGTTTTTGAAAAAAAAAAAAAAAACACATAAAGCCTCAATTAATGTTAGATGATGCATAAAATAACAATAACTAACAATGAGTCATACATTATTACAGTGTTTATTCATATTTGTTAATGTTAGTTAATGAAAATACATATGTTCATTGTAAGTTAGGTCATGCTGTTAACAACTGGAACCTTATTGTATCGAACTGATTGTTTGAAACATTGTGTTCTTTAGAAAACCTTTTCCCAGATATTTCGTCCTCATCCAGAAATGTAGTAGTTTTTTGTGATCTCATTCATTTTTAAATCAGAGTCAGCATCACTTGAGCATGCCAGACATCCCAGACTTCAGCAGACACACACACAGTCAGAAATACTCCAAACGCATGCAAAAGTGTAAGAGTACCTGACCAGTAATAAACTAAAACTATAATCATCCATCATCAGCTTATCGATTCAACAAGAACTTAGAACCACATCTCACTCATCCAGTTGTTTGGAGCACACTCTCTGATTATGCAATAGAGCATTAAAAATTACTGGATGAAGTTGCAAATGCATTTTATTATTTGCAAGCAATTGTTATAATTCTTTATAATTCAATTACTATTACTTACATCTGCATTTTGAGTTTGTGAATGCCTCTATTGAAGTATTAAAAGACTAACAGCATAAACACTAAAAACGGGTTGAACAATTCCAATTGGTTTCCAATTCTGATATGTCTACAGAAATTAAACTGTGCAATACTCTCTCTGTAGTATTAACTTTGGTTTGAAATGTTTGAGTGCCATTGAATCTCAATGGGTGTTTTTCCATTTTAATGGTTTTCTAGCCGCTTTCTAGCTCTGTAGAAGGTGTCACATCAGGTAAGTGAATTATGCGATTGGAGCCCTCACTTATGATGGATTTATTCACTGCGGTCAAAGAGGCAGCTTTAATCTGCACCCAATCAGCCACAGTGTTTTTCTGGACCCAGCCTGAGTCTGTGGCTGGACAGGAGGCAAAAATAAACACCTACAGATAGTAATTTCTGTCCCTCTATTATAAGTTCTTTCCGCTAAAACTTTCATTCTTCAAAAAAATGTATAAAGATCAATTGTAAAAGTTATCAATATGACTTAACTAAGAGTTGTCTGAGGAGCCAATTTCTTTATATGATGTTTTGGGGAACAGAAAGGGACAGAAAGCTCTCAGATTTCATAAAAAAAAAAATTCATTTGTATTTCCAAGATTAATGAAAGTGGGATTTGAACTGGCAGTAGAGGCCAGGGGTATGAGGCTTACAGTTCAGACAATACCATCTGACCTCTGTTACAAATATAACAATCTTGTCAGACAAGCAGCAGCTTTCATTTCTTCCGCTTTAAAGGAAAACACCACTGTTTTTCCATATTCCACTATGTTCTTCTCTCAACTTAGACGAGTTGATACATATCTCTCCCGTCTCAGTGCATGCAGCTCGCAGCACCACTATGTTAGCATTTAGCTTAGCTCCATTCATTCCTTAGGATCCAAACAGGGATGAATTTAGAAGCCACCTAACACAATGGTTACATGAGTAGCTACACAAGTAAGTATGGTGACACAAAATAAAACCTGGCAATTTTTTAAGAGGATAAAAAAACAAAACTATAATATATGGCGAAAGAGCACTTTGCAGCACTTTGACCTCGGTGCAGTAATATCATCACTCCTTGTTTGCACTGACGGAAGTGAGAGGGATAGGGAGAGGGGACATTTTCAGGAATGATGATATTACTGCACCGAGGTCAAAGTGCTACAAAGTGCTCTTCGAGATATGTATCAACTCTTCTAAGTTGAGGGAAGAACATAGTGGAATATGGAAAAAATTTCCTTTAAAGCATCCCACAAATCCTGACACTCTAGAAAGTTAAGCTACGCCTACTACTTATACTATTGTTTATACTTATTTACTTTTTTCCATACATTATGTTTTTTTTTAACATTGAAAACAAAATGGCAAACTGCTTTAAAATGATGGCTATTAAGGTAAATCATGTTTTAAATGGACATCACATTGCTCCACTGCAGGTTTCCCTAACATTTCATCACATGGACATGAAATCCAAACCCACCAAAGATGAAATTGATTTCTTTGGGGACTTTGATAAGGTGTGTAATCCCTTGTTTTATGCTTTTGCAACTCATTGCAAGCACTGTGCACTTTGTAGCAGTGTGTTGTCTTTGTGTGGTTAAGCGTAGGCAGCAAGATTGATCAAAAGAGTCCATGGAATGCTGGGAGAAAGGGAAAAAAATGTGCAGGGAATTGCACATGTACGCAAGCACACACAACACTGACAAATAATATGAGATTTTCGTGAATAAAAAAACTGCCAATGTGGTAAAAATTTCATCAGAGGATGAATTATATAATAGCTTCCACACGCAAAACCCACAACCTTTAATCTGTACTAGAGCCAATAGAGAGATTCTTGCATTACGAGTTCTTTAATGCCATCCAATAGCTTTAGATTATGTATTCCCCAACCCCCACCTACTCCTCATTCTTTCCTCTCATACTTTTTCTCTGTCTTTTTTCATCTCTTTTCACTTTCCTTCTGTCTGGCTCACCTGTTCTTTGTTTCTCATCAGTTTCTTGTTAATCCAAAAACACATTTAGGGGCTATTTTTGTCCCTACTACACTGAAAAAAAAAAACCCCAAAAGGGCTAAACACACTTTATTTGTTGATTTATTTTCTCAAATTATATTTATGGCTTGGTTTAACACTTTAAATATTAAATAAAAATGAATAAAAAAAACATTTACAGTAGTATGAATCAAAAATATTTATTTTCAAAAACTAAAACATTAAAACAGTAAAAATATGGCTAATAATAAAATTTATAGTTTTAAATTTATTAACTTTTCTCAAATTATATTTAAGGTTTAGTTAAAACTGTACATTTTGATTTAATATTAATCAACAATATACATTTTTAAAAGACAAAAAAACATTAAAACAAAGTAAAAAGAGTACTTATTATGAAGAAATAACATTATATTTTTTTTAGATATAAACCTGTATGTTAATGAAGTACAGTCTAATATTTTGGGGCTTTACACTATTTAATTTCATATTGCATATAATTTTTATTATATTAATTTAATTAGTGAAACTTTATATTATTGCTAATTTAGCTATAATATAAAAGTATAATTTTCACTTATGATAAAATTAAAAACATTTAGTTTCCCACTTTATATGAAATGGTCTTAACTACTATGTACTTACAATAATTAATTACAGATGTCATTACATAAAGGTATTTTTAAAATATAAGTACAATGTAAAAGCATGTATACACAGTTAGTGCATTGTACCAAATGATTAATTTAAATGTAAGTAGTAGTAGTTAATGCCACTAATGCAACATATTTTCTTTAATGAAAAAATCTGTTACATTGTCAACATAGTAATACAATGAGCCTTATTTGCTTGACTAATATTTCTGAATAATACACTGAAAGCACTGTTCAGTGTAAATATGTGTAGAAAAGACATCTCACTATATCAAGTGTCTCTGAATGCCGCTGACTGACTGTGTGTATGTTTTAGTAGTAAGGAGGCGTGAAGCTGCTCAGTCCGTGAGGGAGAGAACCCCCCAAATCTCCCCCCATCGGTGGTACCCACAGCATCACTCTGCCTCCCGCTGCCTGTTACCATGGCAACAACACAGGGCAGAAAGCTGGCGAGAACAAGGGAAAGGGGAGTGAGAGAGTGATTTTCACTTGGTTATGTGATAAGAACCTGCTATATTGAGAAGTCGCAGTCTATTCAGACTTTATTTCGGCTCTAGCAGCGTGCTGTTTCATTGCCTCTGATAGCAGCAATTACACTGGCATGCTGATGACTCTGATTAAGACAACACATAGGAGCTAAGAGGCACAAAGAAGCAGGATGTTTTGACATGCATTCTTCCTAATGCAACAAACCATTACATCGTTCAGTTTCACACAGTTCTTTCTGTTCCTGCTGCTTTAGAAAAAAACAAAAAGGAGAGGAAAGAAGGAAAAATGGAGAAGATAAGGGAAAAGACAGTCTCTCCTTTTGTCATTTCAGTGGCTGAATCAATGAAATCTGAAAGCTCGTGTTCCAGAGCAGTTCTAGCTTGTGGCATTTTCAGCTTAGCTGTGGACTGTGAAGTGTGACTGCGATCTTTTTACTTTTTTCATGCATAGCTTACCATTGCTTAAATTACTGCATTAATTAATTGTCTTAACTATTTAATATTCCATTTTGATTTTTCAGCTTGCTCCCTCTTCTCTGAGGCCATAATAACATAATGCATATACAAATGTCTGTATGCATAATCTATGGGTGTATTAATGCATTATACACATGGCTTGGAGGGTTGGGAACTGCGATATTTAAAAAAATGCATTTCAGTACTTGCTTACTAATGCAATCAGTAACATACTGCAAATACATTGACATGGACTGGATTTGCCACGTGTGTATCAACTAGAAGACCTAAATGCCTTCTGAACACATAATGTTAACAAATTGTACTGTTTTATCTCATAAATAGCAAATAATTGCAGCATTTCAATCACAGTTGCATGGGTAAAGATATAGCAGTATTTTGAGCATGACTGTGGTGTTGTGGTATTGAAGACACTGTGAGCTGAGGGCTGAAGGCTTTATATGAGCTCAAAACTACAAAATGTAAGTATAAGAGGGAAATGGTTCAGTGAATTATGAAAATGAATGCAGCAGTTTTCAGTAATTATAAATGTCTTTTGTAAAATATGCTTTATATATTACTTGGATCTTTCAGACCTACTGTATATCACAATTGCTAGCTTTTTCACATTATATTCTATTAACATATTTTTTAGAAATGTTAATGAAATTATCAGATCACCAAGTAATTATATGCATTTTGTTTTGATATAATACATAAACTTAACTGTATGTTTTGAAAAGATATATTAATAAAACATTTAAAAAAATAAATAAATTCTCACTATTAACTAGCATGCATATTACTAGCATATATCGGCTGTTTATTAGTAATTATAAAGCACAGTAACACTTTATTTCGATCACTCACTTTATATATTCTACTAACAGTAAGTAACTTTGCAACTACATGTCAACAAGCAGTTATTAGAGTATTAGTAGACTGTCTGCTTAATATCTTCTTGCACTTTCTTTTGATGAGTACGCAACATATGAAATACTGATTGAGAATCTTAACAAGTCTATGTCAACTTATTGTACTAACCCTAAACCTGCGCTAACAATCTACTCTGAGAGTAAGTAGACAGATAGTTGCACATGAGTGAGATTTAGTTGAAATGTAGTTGACTTGTAATCACTGAATTGCTTGTAGTTAGTGAAATATCTAAAGTGGACTACGAAAATAAAGTTTAACCTATTAACGCCTTAAAGGAACTCCATTTCTTTTGAAAATAGGCTCATTCTCCAGCTCCCCCAGAGTTAAAAAGTTACGTTTTACTGTTTTTTAATCCTTTCAGCCGATCTCTGGGTCTGGCGATAGCACTTTTAGCATAGCTTAGCATAGATCATTGAATCTGATTTTTAAACGAGATGCTAACGGTCTAATCAGATTCAATGATCTATGCTAAGCTATCCTCACACCCTGTTTCTATAAAGTCTGCAAACAAGCAATCTAATCGCTATAATACTGATGAAAAGAGATTTCGTCTCTGTCCCTACTTCTGTAGTTTGCATCACTCAACCAAAATTCAACCGAAGTTTTGATATTTCTTATGTGAGACCAGTACCATGGTTATACTAAAGTACCACTACAGTATTTTTGTAAGGGACTTCCTTCCACAAACCCAGCCGAGGCCCACATGCCCTTATATAGAGAGACAGAGGATGGCTAAGCTCCATATCGCTCCTCTCTCAGCAGAAGGACAGAGGAGAAAGAGAGGAGAGGAAGGTCTCTATGGAAGGTTTTGTGCCAGGACGACCATCCGTTTACCCGCACCTATTTCCAGAATCCTGCGTGACACACATGCACACACGCAGCCACGAGTCAGCAACAGGAAGTGACCACTGAGTGCTCTGGGTCAATTTTCATCTTGTACTCAAAAAGATTTGCATTTATTTCAACTGAGCGATCACAGAAAATCTTTATATGCGTTTAAGTGAAGCGTCTGTGAGTACATTTGGCGGTTATATATGTACATTGCATAACCTTGATTCTGCCAAGGTTTTTCTCTCTCAACTTGTATTGTTTTAATTCTGCTGGTCTGAAAAACAGCATCCCTTAGGATTATACTGCTATGCTTACGTATGCTCCGTTTGTCCCGGAGTGGAATTATACAGGGTTTACGCATATCTTACGCACTCATCACTGTGAAGTCACATCCTTCCTAGTCTCTGGCTGTGTTGCAAGATGTGGGATATTTGTATACTAGATATCTCTGACTTCCGTCTAAATGACTAAAAGCATTCCCTTGGATGATAATGTACAATAAATAAAATATTAGTGCTACTGTTCACTTTGCAGGCATGTAATGTCTACAACTAAATTGAGGGGAATACACAATGATACATTCATCTAATGTGTACAACTCAAGTGGTGCATTTTATTTTTGCTTAAAAGTGCATTTCTTTGGGTGAGCCATGTATTCTGCTTTTCAGAATAGTTAGTGGCTTACATTTTCTCCCAGAGTTTACAGTACGCCTTTAAGTAGTCTCTAGGTGCAAATTCCCACTCTCAAGGCCTCTCAAGGCATTATTGTTTGAAAACGCACCCTTTTCTCTCTGTTTTGGACTTCCATTTACACTAACATAACGTTTCTGATGTTTTTGCATTGTAGTGTGGACTATGAAAACAGAGGCCTTTGAAAATATTATGCATGTTTAGTCATGTGACACATATTGTACCAATAGATATCTGTGTTATACTGCTATTGTGCCGGTTATGTGCCATTCGCTTTAACAGTATTGCTACAGATGTGTTACTTTGTACTCTCTTCACATCACAGTCCTGTAAAGATGACAGAAATGAAAATGCCATTTTTAAATGCTTCCGTATTAATGCAGTTGTAGCCCAAGTTGAATGCAACACATGTCTGTCTGTAATGAATGGAGATGGATTTGGAGGCTATTTGGATGGATCTAATGACACCAGTTAGAGATTTCAATGCTAGTATTGATCCTTGGAGGGAAGGTTAGGGTAGTTGCAATCATCATAGTATCAGCCACATGAAGAAACCAATGCCTTTTCGCATTGTTACAACAGAAAATGATTAACAGATTCCTCACTTTCAACCACATTACTTTGATTGTCCAATTGAGACATTCTACTAAAGTAACTTTGTAACTATGTGTCAGTTATAGAGTATCAGCAGAGTGTCTGCTTAATAACTGCTCATGATTTTGATAGTGCCCTGCTGCCTATAAGTAACTTTACAGGTACTTCAACTTATTCTACTAACCCTATGTAGTAGTGATGGGTCGTTCTTGAACCATTCGTTCATTTTGAATGAATCTTTAATGTGACTCGGGAAGAACGAGTCGTCTCGGGGGGTGATTCGTTCAGTCACGCATGCCCACCATCCTATAGGTTCTGTACTGGAATTAGTTCGAAAGACTCTGAAGATGAATTAATCAATTCTCTTTCTGGCTCATACTGCTTATTAAATCTTATGTATGGCGATAGAATTGTTTCATAATTCCAAATAAATATATTATGATCCACAAATAAATGTAAAGCGATTGACAAAAAACCAAGCATGTTCACAAAATAAATCTTAGAGGTACACAAACATGAATTTTATTTACAAATAAGTAAAATTAGATTTGCAAATAAAAAACATGCTCACAAATATTTATTATATTCTGCAAACACAACTTTGCCTGGCATTTGTAGATCACTGCGCGTATTTGTGGATTTTGAAACATTTCTAGCGTCAAGACTCACACTAATCCGCAAATGGATGGACTATTTGTTTTCACTTTGTGTGAAAGCAGTTACATGAAGATTTTTCTTGTGCTTTTGGACAGTTAGTGTGTATAATAGTTGGTGGTCTGTAAAGAATGTAGCCTTTACAGATTTTACAGAGTTGTTCAGCCTTGGTCTTGAGGGACGTACTCACAGTATCAGCTCTAAACCTCGTTTTGTCTTATATCGGTTCTGACAACCATCATGTTCTTCTCCTGTCCTCACAGGACCTGCTTCCCCTTATTATTTCATCTCCCATGAGCAGCTTGAGGTTTTGATGCGGTTCAGAGCAATAAGACACTGATTTATGCTTTATTTGTTCAGTTCGATGTCATCCCAGATCCCATAGTTCTTTGCGGTAAGCTGCCGCATACCTCAACTTCAAAATCTGACTGTAAAAATTATATTGTCTTCTTGACTGTGCTCCCAGAATATCTGTGATGTATTTCCCATGAAGACATTTGCTAGGCGATGTCTATAAAGCTTTACACTTCGAACGCAGCACAGTATAGCCACTTCTGAAGTGCATGGGTTTTTTAGAGGTACAATCCTCTTTAAATGCAACTTTACGGATTTTATTTTTGAACCAAAGCCACATCAAATCCTTCTTTGATACTGAGGAGAGGCAGAAGTGGCATTGTTTTGTGTAGGTTTTTTAACTCTGGAATGTAAAGACAGCATATTAATACCTTTATTATTATATACAGTATTTAAATCTTAGCTTTTACATACTAAAGACCCTTTATATGCGTTATTTTTGTGGTAAATGCCTCTCGTTTTACTCTATCCTCTGAATTACTAATCACGCTTTGGCATAACGTCTGTCTTCACTGTGTATAATCTTGCTGTAACAGAGATTGAAGATGATTGTGCCTACAGTATACATTTGTAGTCTCTAATCTAATTGAAATCTGTGTTGATGTTGAGTGGCAAACGGATTGATGATTTGGAAATGTATGTCACAACACATCTCCTTCGAGGCTTCCTGTTGTTTCTTTGCACAGAATCAAATGCATAACCAATATAATCCAAGGGCTAAAGCGACAAAGAGATGAAAACATGGATGGAGGGCTGAGAGAGACTGGAAAAGCAGGGCGGATAACAGCCAACAGCCTGTGGTTCAGGAAGTCTCAGTGTGAGTCAAGTCACGCAGAAGTGTGTGTGTGTGTGTGTGTTTGAATAGAGCTGTAATGAATCTGTAAAGGGATGTTTAAAAATGTATAGAAATCATATGGTATGAATGAATGACTAAGTGGTCAAATATGACTGGATGGTAAGATGGACATGCCAAATGAAAAGTCAAATCCACTGTGATTAAGGTATCAGTCTCTAAAAATACACATCGTGAAGCACACATGATACCCAGAAATCTGTGCAGCTATAAATACCCTATTCAAAAGTGAGCATCCCTCTGCCAGACTCACTCTGTAGTGCAGAACAATTGAAGTGAGGGGATGTGGCGGGTAGGGTTTCAGGGCATTGCTGTCTCATATTTTGTGATCCCTTTCCTTTATGATGGGATTCAGTTGCTTTTTTTGGGAATAACTCTACAGTAGTGCCTCCTTCAAATGCTATGGAATTTGCCCTATATGCATATTGCGCATATAGTCACCTCACCACTGGCTGAAATTACAACAATATAAATATATAATAAAGAACAGTAGTGATCGCAGTTATCATGAAACTCATGTCATGTAAATTTGGCCCACATATATCAAATTATGGGTGCAATAATACATATATAATTGATTAATTTATTGACATTGTCATTTAAATTCTCATTCTCAACCAGAGAACAAACAAACAAACAAAAAACATCTAAACTTGAAATTAAAATTAGAATCGCAATCAATCTATGTACAATAGATTTGTACTATAAATAGGAAACTGTGCAGCTGTACATGGCTTTTTCTACCATATTTGGCATTTATTGGTGTAACTTAATGTGGTCATATTGTTTCTATCCCACTGAATAATATTTTTCACTGTAATGACATAATTGAAATTAGATGTCACTGTGTAAAATGCGTTTTTTCATTATCTGACAAAAACATTTCTTACACTGTATCCATAAATATTCACTTTGAACTGTTACTGTGCAGCAAACTGTCTGCTGTCTATTTCAAGACATCTTTTGCTGAACAATAACTTGTAAGTGATGCAGCTGTATAGAACAAATACCAGTTGCCCACATCCCCAACTCCCTTCTCTAAATGAGAATTGAATTGAAAACTGCCTCCAATATACTTTGAAGTACTGCAGAATAAATTATTAGTTAATTATGAGAGGATTTATAAGGTAATTATATTAGCTCAGAGGCTATAAATATGTCTGAAGCACTTGGAATTACATGAACTTAAATAGGATTTTCTAAAAACGTAATTTGCAAGCATATTTGTAACAAGGTAACAGCCTGATGCGTGTAGTGTTTTCAGTAATGTAAAGATGCAAGCTATAGCACCCCTCATGCCCAGCTGAGGCATGTCAATCAAGCATTGTCTTTTGTTGCATGATTTCTCGTCTCCTACAAGATGAACAAAATCAGTTTCAAATTAATTGAATCTTTGTATAAAAAAAAAAAAATAAATCTAATCAGCTTCATGGATATATTAGATATTATATCTGGAGCAGTGCTTGATTCTCATGCAGTGTCTCATTGGAAATATGTGCCTCTACCTACATAAAACAAAAAGTACCTAAACATACAAATCGCTCCAAGTCTTTATTCCTTTTCACAGAAAGCATAATTTGCAGGGCCAGAGTTTTGATTAAGAAAGCCTAATTCCCGTGCCGTTCCATGCACAATACTATTTTATGACTTAAAAAATGACAAAAATGAAATAAAAATCATTGCAGCGCCATTGCTATATGGTTGTTCTGTTAGGGGGGAAATATTCAGGTCTCCTACAAAATTCTGGTCTATAAATATGTCTTGGATTCCTCCTTTAGTGGAATTCAATTGACTTTTCACCTGTATGGTTAACAAGTTTTAACACTAAAAAATGTAAAAGTACAGGTATCATTCATGTTCGTATCACAAAAAAGAGGCTTGCATTGAAATGCTAAGGACCTATTTGTGGCAACCGCCCTCCATAATTAGCCAAATTCATTAGTCTCCTTGTAACAGCTCACATCAGAAAACTACCCACATCACCTCAGTAATGCCAAACATAATGAATGAAACAGTCCCTTGAGACTAAGGCATACCCTGTCAGGCGTAGTGTAATTCACCATTGGCTGCCAAGCAGCCTGCGCTCACTGAAGTGTGAGTGTGGGGGCAGTGACTGGTGAATGAGATCTGATCAGGGTAATCATTCAGATTCAGCCTAACGCCACATCTATGAAAGTGTGGCTCAATGTCTGGCCAGCCAAATCAATGACAGGAGAAAACACACAGCAGCATTTGGTCTTGTGAATGGAATGGAGAAAGACAAATTCAAGCATCTGTTGCCATGGAATCAATGTGTATCGTGGGGTCTAGTGTAGCAATGAACCAGACCCTGCTGGATGAGGAAGAGTCGTCCATTGCATCATAGCTTTGGATGGTCGTGACCTATGATGATCATATGATAAATGACGCACTGTCAGTTGGTGAGTCACCAAAATCCTGAATGCTTAGCATCAGTAGATGGTTGTTTGGATGTCTAATACCATTTCACACCCATGTCTCCTGGCTGACTGCCTTAATGTACACTGCTTGACAGTGTTTGTCTTCAAGATAATTTGAGATGACAGGCTAAAACTAATTAGTGTGTTTTGAGAAAACTGCATTAGAGATTTAAGTAAAGGGCACTGCGGACAAAATGCTGCACACAGAAAAATGACACCTCAAACAACGTCACAAGTAGCTTTTACAAGCATCTAATAAAAGATGCTACATTTTATTTATTTTTTTGCTAAATATGGCAAGACATTTGTGTCCAAAATACAAATGAAGAAGAGAACGTGAGGGGCTAAACTGGAAGAAAAAATAGCATCACCCGAGCAAGCGATGTCACTTGAGGTCTCACAAGCTTCAGTGGTTCAAGCGTTGGATCTACTGAAGCTTGAGATTGACCAATAGGCGCTCACGGTGCCCGCAGGATTAACTAAAAGCTCAGCTGCGAGGTCATTCTCTCTTCACCATAAGCCACCATTATGGACCGATAACGCCATACAGTAGTGGTTCTTAATCCTGGTCCTGGGGACCCACAGAACTGTACATTTTGTATGCCTATGTACCTGAATCAGATCGTCAGCTCATTAGTAGAAAGCTTTATGGACCAAGCTTGGTGTGTCAGATAAGAAAGACAAAATGTGCAGTGCTGTGTTCCCCGGAAACAGGATTAATAACCACTACATAGGAAATCTTGTATAGTCCACCAATACATGCCATTTTTTCTTTTATTTTCTTACCTTTTTTGCATTTGAATTAACAAGAGAATTGTGATTATTATCTTTTATCTAATACTTCTGTTCAATAAAAAACTCTGTGATCCCAGTTTTATCATTTGCCAAATTGCTATAGCACATTACTGAAGTAGTAATTACTGTTTAATTACTACTTATTAAGCCACAAGGTTTGAAGTATCATTCATGTCCAGGTGTCAACAACTTAATGTGAAAAACGTGCCTTTTTTTACAAATTGTCCAATGTGAATTTTATGAAAACGTACAATTTTTAGAAAAAAAGCATGAAGGTCCACTCTTAACCCCACCCCTAAATGAAACCGCAATGAAACGAAATATGAGATCATACAATTAGTCACCAATCTGCTAAAAATGTACAATCGTTACAAATTGCCATGACATACTATAAACATTAAACCATTCTATCTTTAAGGCAGCTGCTGAAACTGACATGCTGTGCTGCGCAAACAAACAGAGTAACAGTGTTTACACTTTTCAGACATTCTTAATTGCAGTTGTCTCTTCACACTAAACTGGGAGAGGAGAACGTTTTTAATATTAAAAATCAATTATTAGAACCTGATCACAGGTCACAGTTAATTATTACTTTGAGAGAATTGAACCAGATCATTGCATTGATTTCGCATTTCTTACCTTCCAATCATTGTAGAGTGCTGCTGCACAGCGGCCTCTAGGAGGCGCTCTAAAATGGTCCACTCTCCCATGGCTGGGTGCTGAAGACATCAAGGGATCACTGGACACTTTAATGGACCCCCACGATCCTTCACGTAGACCTTCGGAGAAACTCTACAGTCTTCCTGGCTTTACCCTTTGAGGTAGTCAGCAGCAACAGAGATGCTTTGGTCCTACAAATAGTTCCGTTGATGGCTCAAGAAGACACGTGCTCCCATGGTTTCGCCTTATTTGCCTTCAACTTATTTGCCTGTTTACCGGTTTGCTTTTCCTCGTTGGGTCTGATATACTCAGACGGCAGTTTTCAGAGAGCTGTGCTTGTCCCTGAATGCCCTGGCATCCTCAAGTGCTTTAGCTATCTGCACTATCTTTTCCCTTTCCTCAAGCAACTCTCCAGCTGCACGGTTTTCTCATCTAAACACGCACACTCGCGAGCAAGCTGCACCTAGCCCTTTTGTTCACCAATAAACACACACTCTCTAACACACACACACAATCGTCCTCGTCTTGATCTCTCATAATCCACCAAGCACGTTTTCCAGGCAGTACTGGTAGCACAACCAGACCCGCTCACGCAAACACACTCCACGCTGTGATTTAAGCACCGCCAGTTGCACATCACAAACCCGTTTCGACAAATCAGTCAGTTTCCTCACTTTCCCTCTGCTTCCTCAGTGTTGCATCCTAACAACTCTTTCTAGCCTTGGCTGTATTTTCTTGTTTTCTCTTCCATCAGCTCAGCTTCAGTCTCTTTCCTGCATTTTTTCCCCCACTGTCAGTTTTCTCTTCCCCAGCTCACTTGCTCGCTCTGCCTCCCTCTGCCCCTGCTGTCACTATGAGCCGCTTTCTTACCACACTCTCATTTTCTGCTTTCCTCTCCCTCCCTCCACTCTGTTCGTCTGACGTTCTCTCTGTCACTCCTGATAAGTGTGCCGCCTCCCCCCATCTCTCTCTCTCTCTCACACACACACACATATGCAAGTCAGTGTTCTTAAATTGTTGCACGAGTCATTGCTCCAAGCAGTGGTGCCAACTGATGGCATTCTTTATTTAAACAGTTCTTCTTTGAATTAACCCTTTTCATTCACCTTTCACTCACCAAGCCTCTTTCTCTGTCTCTCATAGGAACCTGGCTTGTGCGTGTGTCCAGAGGATTACTGTGAGCAATCATCACACTACCCCTCCTCTCCTTTCCTCTCATCCAAACACCACATAGCCAACCAAACTCTTCTTTTTATCACAAATCCCAATCCTGATTTTGTCTGTCTCTCACACAAGAGGAAACAGGAGGAGGTGCAGCATAACAAAATAGTGTTCTTTTTCATTATTTTTTCACACACACACACACACACACACACTCACGGGTTAAAGGCTGATCATTTAAAAATAAAACGGAAATAAAGAATTGGGAAAAATGAAATTACAATAAAACAGAGCAGCTTTACGTAACAGATCAGCTTCAGTTTTACAAAAGCAATCCGTTTTACAAAACAGAGCGGATTAACAACACCTTTACACAACAGAACAATGAAAAAAAACCTTTGGTAACCCTATATTTTATGGTCACACCTATTAGTTGCTTATTAGCATGCATATTACTAGAACATTTATCAGTGCCTTTTGAGCACATAATAATACCTTATTCTACACTGTAAAAAAACCCCTGTAATTTTACAGACGTTTCCCTGTTATTTTTTACGTTTTTTCCCGTGTTTCTGCGCAATTTCTATTTAATCAGAGGTAACGTATATGACGTCTGAATTATTCAAAGTCGGCTTTGTCTAGAAACAAATGAGAGAAACGTCAGGCTACTCTGAGGCCAGATTGGAAGACCTAAATTCGGTTATAGAGTGAACTTCATATGGTGTAACTGAAACTGAATGCATATAATAAGGTGGATGGGGATAACAAGAACAAGACGGACCCAATTCAACAAATTTAGCGAGATGGAGGTGGTTACTCTTGAACCAGAAACAGAATGCCATCAAAATTCGTCATCAACAACAAAAAAAGTTAAGTATATCTTTAAGTAATATGTCTTAATAAGTACATTGGTAAGGTTCAAGTTGCATTTACTGCATGCTGGTTTTGTCATTCTTCTTTCCTAGAAATCCTCAGACCAGACTCTGATAAACGTCAGAATTCCTCCAAGAATAAAAGTCAGGTATATGAACTTATTTATAATTAAATTAAATCTAGTTTATCTAGTTTTTATGGCTCACTTATAATTTTATCTTTCAGGTACCCTACCAATGCAGAATATGTGCAGGTTTTTCTCTTGGGAAATATTTCTTTCCTGATGAATCTTAAAGGAAATGGCTAAGTAAGTTGCTTTACAGACTTTACATTGTGTCAAAAGACATTACAAATGTGAGATATGTCAGAAATTCTAATGATCCTCATTTCTGTTTATATACTATATATAGTTTTAGAATGGAAGGTTTTCCTTTTAATCTAATCTGTTTTTATCCTCTATGTTTTCAACTATTGTACCAGTTCCTCAAATACAAATTCAGAGCAAGGAGAGTAATGCTGTCTGAAGAACCTCCAGGATCCTGTCTCAGATCTATGTAAAGGGTAAGTGTATACATTAACACAGAGCTTCTTTACATCCCCTACTATATTGCCACCAAGGGATGATAACATACAGTTTATTCTGAGTGGTTACATTTAACACACTAACACAATTCTGTTATTCAAATCTTTTAAATTTTCTTTAATTAGGCCAATTAAAACTCTGAACACTTCCCATAACACCTACTTGTTACATTGTAAGAAAAATGGCATCTATACTAATATTAGTCTTTTTCATTCTTATTCTGAGGTCACTAGAGCTGCCCAGATCCAGACTGTATCCAGATTAGATGATCACTGCAGCCACCTGAATCCAGTCCATATCCAGACCAGATGGTGGATCAGCACAGAGAGATGAGGTCTATAGCCCTGAATGTCAGCGGAGACCAGGACATCTACATGAGCCAGAGACAATTTCCCAGTTAAAACCACATCACCTCAACAGCCATTGAGACAAAACCAAAGGAACCAGATGAGTACTCTGCACGTCTGACTTTGTTGCAGCCTAGAATTAAACTACTGGTTTTGTCTGACCAGGGAAGAATGGTGGAGTTTGGTTCCTTCAAAACACTGTTTTCAAGTTTAATACTGTAAAGCTTCTTTGACACAATCTGTATTGTAAAAAGTGCTGTATAAATAATGATGACATGACTTGCTGCAGTTCAATTGCTCGACCCCTTTATTTCTACACAGTTAATGAACCGAATAGAGTATAATTAAACTTTTTTAGACTTTTAGGCCCTTGACACATACTAAGTTGTTGAAAAATTGTACATTTAAAATAAAACATGTAGTACTATTTTTAGAAAAAGTAAAATTGTCTTATCTATGTGGTAATGTTAATGGTATGAAAGAATAATAAATGTGCATACTGTTTTTGGCAATGTGAGGTTACTCAACATGCATCCTGCTATATTGAGATGTTGTGATACAGTATTTAATAAGCAATCTGTAAAACAAATTGTGTACAGAAATGTGAGAATGTAATATTTCAATGTTAAGTAATAAATGTGATGGAACAGCATTGTAGTCTTTTTAATAATTTGATATGAAAATGACAGGAATGTTTTTTTACTCTGGCGTCCCAGCTGCTGGAACATTTCCCTTTTTTGATTACGGAAAATGACCGTATTTTTACGGTCCGTTATTTTACAGTATTTTTGCTGCACCCCAGCTGCCAGAATTTTACAGTTTTTTTACGGGATTTTTTGTACATGGCCTTATTCATCCCTAATCCTATCCAATACCTTAACAACAATACACTTAACAACTACCTTACTAACGATTAATAAGTAGCAAATTTAGAATATTGAGGGAAAAGTCGTAGTTAATAATATAGGCAAGTGTTGCCTATTCTAAATCTGACCCCATCTTTTTGTAACAGAGCAGATTTACAAAACAAATCGCTTTACACCACATTTGCTTTACAGAACACAGATCAGTTTTACAAAAACAGAGATTTATAACACCTTTACACAACATAACAACTTTACACCACCTTTATGTAAAAGGTTTACACAACAAAGCAGTTATACACATTTACCTGAAGGAGTACCTTTACATCGTGCTTACACCGAACGCTAAAGTCTGTCTACACTCGACCATTGAAAATAATTTGAAACTTGTGTCAATATGTCATAAATAGAACAGCATTAGTTTTCGGTCTGGAATTTGTCGTTCCACAGTATAGACAGCAGAATAGGTTCTATTGTGTTTTGTCGAGTCACAGCACCACTCGCATCTGGTGTAGACACAGTGTTACACAACAGTTAAACTACCTTTACACAACAGATCGGTTTTACAAAACAGCATATTCACAACACCTTAACATATACATTTGAACAATTGTACGCCATATTTTAACAGAGCAGACTTATACAGCAAAGGAGCTCTACACCGTGTTTACTTTACAGAATGCCTTCATACAACAGATCAGTTTTACAAATCAGAACAGATTTACACTTTTACACAAAATAACAGCTTAATATGTACACATTTGAAGACTTACACAGCAGAGCAGACACCACATTTACTTTGCAGAGTACCTTTACGCAACAGTTACACCACCTTTACTCAACAGATTAGTTTTACAAAACAGAGCATATTTACAACAACTTTACACAACAGAACAGCTTAATGTACAATATACACAACAATTTTACACCAACTTTATGTAACAGAGCAGACTACACAACAAAGCAGCTCTACACCACATTTACTTTACATAGTACCTTTACACCAGTTACAACAGATCTATTTTACAAAAAAAGAGATTTACAACACTGTTACACAACAGAACAACTTTACAACATTTTTATGTAAAAGAGTAGGTTTACACAACAGCCGCTCCACAACCAGCGTTACACTTTTACACAACACAACAGTTTACAAAACAGAGCAGATGTACAACAGCTTTACACAACAGAACACCTTAAGATGTACACATTTTAAACAATTTTACTCCACCTTTATATAACAGAGTAGACGTACACACCAGAGCATCTCTATGCCACATTTTACATAACAGAACAATTTACAAACCTTACATAATAGAACAACTTTACACCACCTTTAGGTAGCATAGCACGTTTACACAGTAGCTGTTCATCACATTTACTTTGCAGAGCACCTTTGCACAGCAGTTACATCAACTTTACACAATGGATCAGTATGCAAACCTCTACACAACAGAACAACTTTACATCAGATTTATGAAACAAAGCAGATTTCCACAACAGAGTATTTCTACATTACATTTACTTTACAGAGCACTTTTACACTACAGATCACTATTATAAAACAAAAAATTACTTTACAGCATCTTTACAAACCTCTACACAACATATCTTTACACTGCCTTCACATAAAAGAGCAGGCTTACTTCACATTTACTCAATCAAGCAACTTTACACAGCAGATCTTTTTTTTTTTTTTTTTTTACAAAACAGGAAGTTTACAACACCTTTACATAGCAGAGTAGCTTTCATACCATTTGCTTTTGACTTCTCCTTCACTTCAATCCTCTTGTGACACTGTCTACTTTCTCTAATCTTGTTTTGATGAATCCCACTGATGTTACAGTATAGGCCATTGTAATTGCCCTGCAAAGTGGACTTCACAGGGTATCCCACAATTTAAAATGAGATTCCAGTCTGAAGGAAGCATACTGCAAATGCCAATTTTGAAGAGCAGTGCAAACGGTATTGGGAAGAGTGCATAAATCGTTTCCAGTCAACAGCAAATAGTCAAACAGCAAAAATATGTGGTGCATATTTGTCCTATGGTTAGCTATTTTTTTTTTGCTGAATGTTTCAGCTCACCGTTATTTGTTGGTATTGAAACTGCTTTGAAAGAACGGATTAAGGGGTTGGGAGATATTTTGGGGTTCTTATGAATGCATTGACAAGGACCCCCTGAGAAACTTTTGCTTAGGGTCCCCTGAAATCTAGGACTGGCACTTCTTTAAATACTTAAGAGGAGAATTTAATGGCTTATAACACCTCTATAAATGTGTTAGTTCAACCCTATAACTCAAGATTCGATTATTGTGTCTGTTATTAACATCCTTCACAGACATAAAAAGCTTAATAGGAACTTATTGAAGTGAATCTGGCATGTGCAACAGGACAGGATTACTGGAGGGACGCTCCGACGGACAGCAAGGATCAGAAATGATGACCAGGGCAGGCATCTCTTTAGGTAAGATTACATTCCCACCCATGATTGCATGATAATCAGCTTTGCCTGCACATTGCTACCAGGGGAGAAGCAAGGGGAAAAGCCCTTATTTCCCCGGCAGGGGCCTTAATTAAAGCTTAAGATAATGGGACTGAAAAAATCCTCCACCTCCTCATACTCAGTGAGTGCTGAATGAGTGGTGTAGACTTATCACAAAAATAAATGATTATTCTGCATTTTTAACTCTATTATGACAAAATGTTAAGGTTTTATGTTTTTTTTTATTCTCTTAAGTGTATTTTATCTCCATGGCAAAACAGGACAAAATCGCTTATAATAAAACAATAATGTAACTTTACACCACTTTAAAATGACATATTCCATAGTATATTTGACAAATATATAAAAGTTGCACTTTATCCTTTAAAATAATATTTAAAGTCAAATCTCAAAAGAGTCAAATTAGATTAACTCTAATTAAATACATAAAAATGTAATGACCTTAATTTAAGCCTGTTTGGCAGGCAGTAGACCTGGATTAAGCAATGCCTGGAGCATCAACTGCAACCAATCTGCAGCTGTGCATGCATGTGGTGTACCATTCAGTTTTTACTAACTGCATCCATGTAACTACACTGATTAAAAATACATTGCATAATCAATACGAAAAATTTCTAAAATGTAAGATATACAAATAGTATTGCACACACATTGCAACTAGAAAATATAAATCTGACACAAATGTTTTTTTTTTTTAGACACACCAAGACAAAAGGTTGTTGGAATATAACAGCTTTTTATTGCAGTATGAATAGCACACGGCATCATTTGTTGCATTACTCGATTTCCCTGAAGGCCCTCTTCTCTGCGTACTTCAGCTTGTACTTCCTCTTAAACCTGAAAGGAGAATAGGAACGATTAAAAAAGGACATGCAAATGAAAGTTAAAAAAAACATTGCAGCCAACACCACTTAAACACTTCATTGGTTTTATACAAATAAAGCAATACAAATGCTGAACTTACTTGGCTCTTTCTCTGGGCTCAATAATGTTTCTCTTCTGTAAGCTCTTAAATCTATCTTTTAGGATGCTGCCCTCTGGCTGCATGACAAAGAAACACATGTTATTAGAAATAACGTGCAACTGCAACTCAGTAAGAGCTTAACACTAGCAGTTAAACATACCTTCAGACTCCGAAGAGAGCTGGCAAGCTCGTCACTAAGCTGAACATCTACCTCAGGTGTCTGGAACCTATAGAAAAATCAAAAGATTTCAATTCCAACAAAGAACAACAGGTTACAACTTCACCAACCTTTGTGTTTTTGTTTATTTCTTTTTATGCAGGGACGTATTGAAAAATATGGTACAAGAACAAATGAAGCTAAACAACCCTTTTAAGAAAACAGGCCAAATGATCGTCAGATTGATTTTTTGAAAGATATAGGCTATATTTGCATTTCCATGGATGTATGAAAACATTTGTTAAACATTTTGTTTAAAATAAACAAATAACACTAATGAAATGTGATAATACAGTCAATCTAATGTTACACCTGTGCATTATGCATCCCCACAATCAGGTAATTACATTTAAACAACCAATTACATTGCATCTGATATATTCTGTTTAACTGAACTGATTTTTTTTTAAATAAATTATACAAGTTGCAAATAAATAATGTAAAATATTGCCATAATTGTATGGATTCAGGATTGCATGGTTGTTTAATACAGTTAACATTACAATTTGTTGCAAGTAAAAAAATTTTTTACAAGAATACTCCCCCTACATTTGTACTTCATCCATGGATGGTACAGCAGACTAACTTCCAATTCTCTAATTTTTCACTTCATGATGTCATAAAGTGTTCAGGAAAACAAATGCCACTGGGGTTCCTCAAGGATCTGTTCTTGGATTACTCCTCTTCTTACTCAACTGGGATCCATCCTCCTACCATTGCTATGCTGATGACACACAGTTCTAGCTTTCATTTCAACCAGATGATCCAATGTAAGCTGCACGAATCTCAGGCTGTCTGGTGGATATGTTGACATGGATGAAAGAACATCACCTGTGTCTTAACCTGGCAAAGACTGAGTTTCTCGTCTTCCCTGGCACTCGACAGCATGATTTCACCCTCCAGCCAGGTTCATCAACAATTAAGCCATCAATTTGGTCAGAAATCCAGGTGTAAACTTTTTTTTGTCGGTTGTAGCTCTCATGTTCAAGACATTGATGCTTGCATATAGAACAGCCACAGGCTCAGCAACCGCCTACTTCCACTCACTATTATGAACCTAAATCCCCTACACACACCATCACACACACACAAAAAAGCTTTCTCTTTCCTTAAACCCTCACTGTCTAGCTTGTGCTAATCTGAACAATGCCTGATACTTTGTATTACGAGCTCTTCCGATGCTTATTTGCCTCTTTATGATGAATCATTTGTTATATTCCTCCACTGTAAGTTGCTTTGGATAAAAGTGTCTGCTAATTGAATAAATGTAAATGAACTCACTTGAGTTTGCCCAGTCGATGAGGCATGCTTTTCTTTGCCTCTTGTCGGGCCTTGCGCTGAGCCTGCCTCATCTTGGTCCTCTGTTCATGCTGCTTCAGGCTGGCACTGATAGATCGCAATTGGAACAACTGCTGCTGCTTATCAATCACCTGACGCTCCGCCTTCCTCTGCAACTCCTGTTCAATAGATTAAGGCTTTGAATGTTAAATCAAGAGATTTATGCCCTCCTTGGTCAACAGGCAAGTCCGTTCTGCTTTACCTTAATCTTTTCGTTTTTCTCCTTTTTCCTCTGTCTCTCAGTTTTCTTTTCCTGTGTTGCAGTTGGCCCCATGACTGTGTCCTCGTTGTCCCGTTCTGTCTCCTGTGGTTCAGTCTCCTCTTCCTCAATCAACCCCTCCACCTGCTCTTTAAAAGTGCTCTCCTAAAAACACAAACAAATGCATATTTAAGTATTATTAAAAACAAAAACAATAATACAAAATACAAAGTATTTTGACAGCTCGAGAAAGATGTTAAAAATAACTTCTACGATTATGTTTAGTTCATTCTTTACATATTAAATTTGATTGCATTACACTGAGAGAGAAAGTAATTTCTGCTCAATATTACACATTTTTGCAAATGCAATTATTATCATGAACTGCAAGCCTTTCAGCAAGGACAGAACATTTATGCGAGGCAGGCGACGTTAGTCATGCCTAGTTACAGTAAACGTGATCATATTAACTTTTGTTCTATCATTATGTGAAGCCAGAATCCAATCATCTTACTAGGAATTGTCATGATTGGGAATTTTGTGTGAGGGATTCAGTTGGCCATGCGTATTTGCTGTAAGTTGTTTTGGTTTGAAAGTGACTTCTGTGTGAGCTGTCAAACATCACTACACTATCTACAATGGACTTTTAACATGCAAATTTTCTGCTAACGTGATCACAACTCAAGGTGTTAGCATATGGTTAGAGTTTGTACCTCAGTGGCCTTTTCCTCTTTCACAGCCAGTTGCCGTGCCAACCTTTCCTCTGCTTTCTGCCTCTTGAGCTCTACCTCATGGGCCTCACGAAGCAGATCCTAGAAAAACACAAACACATTGATTACCAAACACGGGCCATTTGATCATCAAATCAAAATGTTTTCTGATACGGTGAGCTTTGTGTAGCAGGAAAAGGCAGCATTGTACCTGGTGAGAAAAGAAGTCTGGGTTGTATGAACCTCCAGGACCGATAACTTCAATCGCAGGAAGGACGGAAGGTTTCTCATTTAGTCTATCTGGTCTCTTAAAAAATATACATGCATTCATATTTAAACATAATTAAGAAATAAAAATGATAATTACAAATCACCAAATAATGGCTGATATATTAGGCGGCCACTTAAAAAAAAAAAAAAAAACACCTTGTTCTCACCTTGACAAGCTTTTTCTTAGTCTGTTCGAGGTAGTAGGCATCAGCCGTCTCCGATGCTGTTGGACATTGAGAAGACACAGAGTCACATTATGCCACTTGGGTGCATTACATCACAAGAGAAAGAGTAAAGACTAACTCTACTCACTGCCTGCACTCCACAGGTCATAAAATGCTCTATCTGGATTATTATTGGCCACTGGACGTTCTTTAGCAGACGCCCCAGAGGCAGCTGCAGCCATTCGGAGTTGAAGAAGTTTTTCTTTCCGTGGCAAGATTCCCACGGCCGCCAACTTCTCTGCTCTTTGTAATTTGCGCCGCTGCTTTTTAGCATTGGGCTGCTGGAACGCCAAGACACTAAAACAAAATAAGGCATTAAGGGTCATGTAAAAATAGGGTTGGAGATTATTGATTATCCTATTATGTGTGGTACGGTATAAAATCCAACAATTCGGTTCTAAATTAATTTCCTTGCCATTTAATGCTACTTTATATGAAATCTAACTCCACAATCGTATGCATGCTTCATATGCTGCTATTTAACTGTACTGCAATATATAATTTCACCATTAAATCATCTCCCTGTTCTCTAGATAAAATGGCACTGGACAGAAAAGAAAGGGGAGAAAAAGAATTAAAAAAATAAACCAAATTTTGAGAAAATGCCCTCAGATCCTGGAAGGCTGTTCACACAACAGCCCTCCAAGTCCCATTGTTGTGTCTTCACATTCCCAAAGAAATACTGGGAGCGCAAGGATGAGATCATCAGTGGGCAGAAGCTCCCCCGAGAAAAGGATAAAGGTTACGGTTCGCACTGTACTCACTTTTTTGGGGCCGGTATGTGGGAATCTGGCTGAAGGATAAGATCTATCCGCAGAGGTTTAGAGTGTTTCCCTTTCGTGACTGTCGTCTCTGTTTAATAAACAAGAACAACAGTTACAGGTAGGTAAAAAAAAAAAGTTACTTAGTAAAGAGGAACTTTTACACTTACGTGCTTCTGTATCTTGTTTATCAGTTTCACCAATGTCCACAAAGAAGAGAGACTCATCTGCTTTTTCAGATATCAACCCCCTAAAGGAGACCAAATGTTGAGTTCAGCTGATTGTATGATGAACGGTGAGGTGGTTAAAGATTCATTCTTTTAACTTAAAAGGTTTTAACTTTAGGTTCACATACAAAAGAAGCAACGTGCCACGTGACGCCCAGGGACTCCATATTGTAAACAACAATACATTGCCATAATAAAGTATTAGTAAAGTAAAATACACAGATTACTGGTGAAAAGTGTACGATATGCACGCTAACAGACAAATGCTAATCATTTCTATTATTATTTCTTAACAATAATCTCACCCTGTGGCTCTTTCCTGAAGCCGCACGTCATCTAGAAACTCCTCCACATCCTGGATATCACTGAATTTGTTCCAGCTCTTTTTCTTATTTTTGTTTACGCGTTTTCGCCGTTTAATAATCGAGCTGTTGCCGTCTAGACTCGAATTAAGAGGCAAAAACCCCGGCTGAGACGCGGCCACGCGTTTATGTCTCCTGGCGGCCGCCATGACGGTAGAAAAAAAGAAGCGACGTAACGAGCGTTACGTCACGTCTGTTTATTTGACTCATGAATATTATTTGACGAGCGCGCAAATGGGGCGGGATCTCCTGTACCTTGGGTTAGAATTTTTTTAAACGAGCAATATACACAGTAAAATTTAATTTAAATATTTTATTGTTCACATTTCTTTTGGCATTAAATTATATGAAATTTCATTATATTAAAATGAAGTCAAAATTCACCAATTTCAGTTAACTGCATGTATTAAATGCACATTATTTATGTGTTCACATTGTATTTAGCATTTCTACTTGTACAGACTTTAAAATATATACAATTCTCTAAAAAGGACTAGGATTGTAGCTATCAAGGAGCTCTAAAAGTCAAGTACACTTCGGATCTTGATGAGCTAGTACATACTCAGTCCTTTAGATGGCGGTAATGAATCTCAAGCAGCAAGAGTTGAGTGAAGAAGAGCTGGAAGGCGGTACTGATGTGACACGCATGGAAAAGAAAAGGAGAAGAAGCGCATGATAAATAAAGTACTGTAAGCAGACACATAACAGATACAGGATTTGTAAGCAGATGTTCTGTATTGAATCTGAATGCAGGATCAATAGTTTTTACGCGCACTGATGCGTTAGTAAACAGATGCAGAAGGATGACGTGATTTGCATTGACAGACACTTGTCACAGAGATCTCTAACTTTCCATACTCTGTTATACAGCTGATGATCTGGATGAATTGCCTCTGAAAGACAATGAGTCTGGCTCTGCATGACCTGCTGGTGTGCTGCCGAGGACTTGAAAATGAGAAAGCCACAGAGAGAAAGGTGTGTGAAACTTGTCCATTCATATGCATGCTCTGAAATCAGTGACCTGATGGATATGAACTTCCACCTTAGACATGATACATTATTAAGATCAATCACTGTGGTACAAAGCATGTTAAGGAGGTAGAATTAAAATGGACTGACAAAAAGGTTAGTAATTATTTAGATTTAATTATGAATCATCAATTTTATAAATCAATACATGAGGTACTTCCAGAGAAATAAAGGATGATGTTAATAATTAATATCTGGCAGAAGAAATTTGGACTTATGTAAGTTAATGTATACAGTGCATGGTTTTCTCATTTATTTATTTTTTTAATGAACATTTATTTTGTCAACTATAAACAGGAAGTTAATTTTTTTATTTAGTTATGAGTGCTTCATATTTTGTAGTTATCAGAAAACAATGTGGTTCTCACTTCTGATGATCACAGTTAGGATCGGGTGTTCCTTGAATGTTATCATTTCCAATTCTTATTTAGATTACAGTTCTTATCAATTGCTAGTTTTAATTCTAATGTGGTTAAATGAAATATGTCAAACATTTATATATCAAATTTAGCTGCTGCTGAATACCGTGAACTAAAACCAGCCGGCTACATAAAAACTGGACTCGACTTGTTTCATTATTGGATGTTTTTGAATGAATCTCTTGAGTGAATGACTCAAAGACATGTGCAGTTTTGATAGATATGATGATTTTTGATCCTGGACGATAAAAATTTCTCCACGATCTGCTTTTTAAGGAATATCTTAGTATCGTGCTATTTTATCATCTCCGTCTCAATATGCTGTACAACACGACATTCACATCAGTGTTAACTCAGTGGAATATTACACTCACCGGACACTGCACTTATTCGCAATCACAAGAGTACATTATTCACTTTAAAGTGTTGCTGATTAAACATTTCACATGTGTGCTGTCCGGATGCGCTTCCTACACCTGAAGAACGCCTAATTACTGACGATATTTATCACATGTGATTGGGGTAATACTGTCGAAAACACACAGCGTTAAACACAGCTGCTTGTGTCTAAAGTGAAAGTAAACAATCAAGAGAAAAACGTGCCAGTATATTAGATGCGTGCAGCTCTTAAAGGG
>JAUMHE010000067.1:3066264-3097889 GCA_032359235.1 Enteromius mattozi | reverse complement strand
TTATTTTATACTTTGTTACCTTGAAAGGCTTTGTTTTTATAAAAAAGACAAATTAGTTTGTCTGTACTGCTCAGACAGCTTGTAAAATCAATGATGATCAATGATATCATGATAAAATCCTGATATTTTTGAAAAAAAAAAACTCTGTAATTTGCAAAATAGTCTTAAAAAACCAACTTGAAAAAGAATCGGGATAAAAATCTTGATATGATATCTTTTCCATATCACCCGCCCCTATAGCCCCTTTTCACTACCTAAAAAAAGATGTGCACACAGGAATTTAAATTTAAATTTTACAACACCTTAAGCATCTAATTCTGGAATTAGAATTGATTTTCGATTCCCAACGCACTGTAAAAAAAAAAAAAACAACATAAAAATAAATCACCAGTTTACCGTCAAAATTTACTTTAGTTGCTGCTTTAAAGTTTTACTTATAATGAAATTGGTTTTAAGTATTTTAACTTAAATTATAATTTACTGACCTTGAATGATACTCATTTCAATGAGTTAAAATAATACATTTAATAATAAATAATATAATTTGTCACTGTGCTGTTTGTTTTGGCAATATCGAATAATCAATATATCACATCAAAAAACACAAATTCTGCTTATTAGTGAATTAGTTTTAAGTAAATTATAAGATCTGGACCCACATGAAAAAGCATCACATCATTGATCCGGATACCATTGAGCTGTGAACTATTGTGGATAATAAAGTTACAAAACGGACCATTTGTTTCTCCAGAAAGAGGTGGATCGCTTCAGAAGACTCATCCGTTCACCAGACACGGTGGAGGAACTTGATCGTATGTCAGGATGCAAAGGCTCCAAGCAACTCACCTGGGATGCTGTTTTCCGGTCTGTTTCTCAATTCGATCCATTGTTAATCTGTGGTGCAAATTGACAATGTTTTTATTCTGTTTCCTGATTCATCTGTACAGGTTTTTACAGAAGTTTCTTCAAAAAGAGACAGAACTTCTGCAGTCAGGAAAAGCCAACGTTTCTGCCACAACTCAAGCAAACCGGCAGAAAAAGATGCAGGAAATTAGCAGCCTGATGAAGTATTTCATCAGATGCGCCAACCAACGTAATTATCTGAGCCACCAATACTAGAGATGGATGATTATTACTGTGCGTTAGATAAATGTCCATGAAATCCATTAAAGAAAATCACACTTCTGTTCTGCAGGCGGTCCAAAGTTAAAGTGTTCAGAGCTGATTTCTCATGTGGTGGAGGTCTTACAGAGTCCGTTCAGCTGTGCGGCGTATGGCGAGGACTACAGCAGTATTCTGCTAAAGAACATCCTGTCTGTCCGTAAATACTGGTGTGAAATGAGTCAGCAGCAGTGGCACAGTGAGTGCACGGCCTGTGTAACCTGTTGATAATTCTTTCATTCTTTTGTATTTTTAATACAGGAATTAATATGCTCTATATTCACCCTCACATCCAAACCTGCATGCGTTTTATGAATAACATGCACTATTATTATATTTCGTTGACGTTTTTGTCCATGTAGTGAATATCAAAGGGGCCAGCACAGTTCAGAACGCAGCATCCTTCAAAAACATCTTATTTTTTGTTCTGCAGAAGAGTGAAATGCATACGGGGTTGGAATAAATAAATGATGACCGAGTGGGTGGACATTTTTAATTTATGATTTATGATCCTTGTATTGCGCTCAGTCTTATTATTCCCAATGCTGGTTTTACAAATGCTACCATGATTTATAATTATTTGAAAACTTTCATAGTGTTTGATTTCTCACTATGATAACGAGAACTGGAGAGAATGTGTTTGCTGGTATCTTGAAAATATTATCTTTTGTATAATGACCGTTAGACTCTTTATTGATTCGTCCATAGCAACATATCAGTACTTTTTCTCACACTGCTAGTTCGAATAGCTAACTGGCAGCATTTCAAGTCACTCTAAAGAACAATGAAGTGATGAGGAACAGAAATGATGAGTGAACTTAAAATAGAGGCTATGTAGCCCAAATAAATATAAAATAAATACTATTCATATAATCAGTTAAGACTGTTACAATGCATGTGTTATTTCTAGGGTGCTTGCTAAGACAATATTATTTAATGTCTATGCATTTATTTATTTGCTAAGTGGTCATGTAATAAGCATAATAATAAGTAATCAGCTAATAATTTTCCTGAAATAACCCAATTGATGTTGACACGAGATCACTTTTTTACCTTGTGTTTATTTGAATCATTTTCTCTTTGTTTTGTTTGTTGTGCAGGTCTGTTGGATTTGTACTGTGGGTTGTTCAATAAGAGCTCAAAATCAGGGACCAACAGGGTTCAAGTGAGTCGCATCATCCACACGGTCGTTTGGGGCTGTTGTGTCCAAACAGAGGGATTATCCCACACTCTCTTTAACTTCTTCCTGAAGGCTCTGAAAAGGTATCATTTAATACATGTCACATATCTTATGATGAATCATATGTTAAGGGCTCTCAGTACACAAAATGTTTGTGAATAACGCAAACCCTCAAAGACTAAAATTGCTTCCCACGGCTAAAAATAGCTACTGTTCTTAATTGTTTAATAACTTTTGAACCACTAATCCAAACTGAATGCTTTAAAAAGTGGCATAAAGCAGAGATTATTCCCTATACAGAGATATATTGTGTCATTTGGTTATTCAGAGGCTTTGTAGTGTACGTGATCACATCGTGAGGAAACAGGAATGGTTGTTGATGCTTAGTCCCACCCCCGTGCCAAGATTGGTTCAAACTGTCCCACATTCAACCCGTAAACATAGGTTTGAACCACCATTCATGATTTTTCATTGGAAATTTGAACAAGTGCAAAGTGAAAGTAAAGTGCTTCGTGCGTGCATGAAAACAAACACAAAATAACACATTTGCTTGAGAGCACTCTCTGAAAAGGCACAGAAACACGTCTATATTGTTGGTAAACTAAATAGACCTGTTTTTCACTGAGAAGTAACTATAACGATATTGCAATAAATGGCTATAACTTGCTTGGGGAATGTTATATGTAAACACAATTTATTTGGAAGTGTAAAACACCCAGATACAACTTTTTAAAGAGAAAAATCCAAACTTCAGGAGTTTCTGTTACATAGTACATAGTCAAAAAACCATCAAATTATTGCTTGCGGTTTTCTTAAAATTCTGGAAATTCATTCATTTGTAGGAAAAACAGAAGGAAAATTAAGAATTTAAATGAGCTAGACTTAAACTTCAAGTTCTCCTGTTTATGATGATATATGGCACTTGATGCTGACTGCTAGAATAGGTCTGAAAAAACAAAGAAAATTGCAGGTGTGTCAGGCGCCCCAAAAATGCTCTAGGTCTTTAAGGGTTAATCACGATTAATTGCACACTTATCATGAAATTAAACGCAAACCATTTATCCTGTTTAACACATACATTGCTATATCCAGCAAAGTAAACCATCATTTCGAAGGGTCACAAACTGTGTTTTCTGCAAGCTTTTTTCTATGAAATCTTTCCAAAGAAGGACACCAAATAATCAACTGATATAATGAGTCCACATAATTAATATATTTACAGTGTATATTATGTGTACAGTGCAACAGCAAAGAGCTTGTTTACATTTTAGACAAGTCAAATTTCAAACAGGACCACATGGAGATGCCAGAAAAACCTAAACCAACCGTCTTGACCTGACTGAACATACCAACTACAGTACACAGATCTATTCAGAATTACTAACCACATAAATAATGTTTTATTTCTTTAAAAATACAACTTGAGTCTCTATTCTGTCTGCCATCTCTGATGTAATCAGCCTGTTATTCTTCGCATTAGCACAGTTTTGGACTGATTGTTTGAATGCGTTTGCTTACTGGTATAAATCTGCAAGTGTTACATGTATTGTAGATGCTCAGTGTGGTAGGATTATCTAGCTGCGTGATGCAATTTCACAGTAATATATTTGCATTAAATTACTTGAACGCATCAAGGTTAAGAATTAATTGCACAGGTTTACATTGACAGCCCTACTTGTGTTTTGATGTTCTTCTTCAGGCCGGATGGACAGCTAATGATTCTGGAGAACCTGGTATCTGCTGTGAACGTTTTTCTGCGCTCAGTGCTTCTGTCCAGCAGAAAGAGGGTGTGTGGTCTTGGTGAAGAGGTTCTGTCGTCTATGCTGCGTGTTTATACTGAGATGAGACCCAGCTTGATGCTGAAAGAGGAGTTAGTGAAGTTTTTCCACCTCCAGCTTTGTGTTCATCACCCCAGAGGGGCAAAGACTCTTGAGACAGGTAAGGAATACAACAATCATTAAAAAATGCAATCATTACTAGTTCTAGAATTAAATAAACATGATTGAACATCAGGAGGTATCTTCTTTCAAGCATTTTTCACATTCTAGGCCACCAGCATTAATCTACTCTTCTGTCTGGTTTGTTTGGTGGACAGAATGGCAGATTATGCATTATGATTGGTCGGATTGCCTGTCAGTCCATCTGTCAGTGAAGGGTCAAAGGCATACAAGCTCCATTTTCTCCTCCAGTATATGATACAATATGACATATAATGTATCAAATATGATACTCGACAAAAAAACAAAAACAAAACAAATGCTGAGGTATTAGGTATACTGTACTTAAGGTATACTTATTAGGTATACTTACCAAAACCCTTTGCTGGCACAGGTGCTTATGCAGCAGACTGGGTCAGATGGCAGGGTCAGCTCTGCACCCTCTATGATGCTCTTGTCAGTGAGATCAGTCAGATCGGCAGCAGAGGGAAATATGCCAAAGGCTCTCGCCACATAGCCGTGAAAGAAAATCTCATTGAACTGACAGCTGATGTCTGCCACCAGGTGATTAATCTGTTTATAATCTGCTCATTAACCTGTTTTGCTTGTAATTGGTACTTTGGAGTACACTAATAATACCATGGTATTTATTATGGGTCCATAGCATTACCATCTTCACTGTACCATGGTACATAACAATGCTTTTATTAAATGAGAAAGCCCGTTGTCTGTTGCGTTAATGTAGTCCTTTGCTATTTTAGCTGTTAGATGCTCACAGTGTTCGTGAATGTGCTTTGTTTCTTTAGTTGTTCAATCAAAGCACTCCTGTTTTGGAAGTGACTACGTCTTTCGGTCGGGATACTCAGCGGGACGGTCCGCAGAGCTGTAAACGCAGACGAATTGAGCCATCACTGATAAACTGGGAGGTGATACGATCCAAGCTGCAGCCCCACAACAGCGACTTTGACATGATTCCCTGGTAGGTTTTTTTTTTAAACATTAAAGCACATATAATTATCAATTTTAAAAAATCATAAATCCTTTAAGCATTGTTAAAGGGGTCCTGTTATGCTCTTGATTTCATTTTTGGAGTGTGCTAGAACATGCTCTCACGCTTGGTGGTTCAAAAAACACCTTATTATTCTCATTATTTACATTATTACAATACCAGCCTGGCTGAGACGGCTCGATTAGTTTCCCAGTTTGATGATGGCCCGCCTTCCAAAAAATAAAATGTGTTGTGATTGGTTAGCTGTAATACCTAAGCAAATTCATTCTCTGCTAATGGGAGGCGCTGTTGAAGTAATAAAGATCAAGGTTTTCCTGGTAACAGCTGTAAACAAAGCAGCGCTCAGTTCATAAACGCTACTTTATCAGGCATTACATGCAAGATCAAAAGAAAATGACATCCAGAATTTTTTAAAGTGAGAAAAACACCTGCGCTGGGTTTCGATTTTGAAACGTGCATTCAAATTTTCCTAGGCAAGAGTTATTTGAATTATATTCTAATGGACATTACAAAACCCGGAAAACAACGCTGTAGTCCAAGCAAGCAATTCGTTGTAGTTCTTTAAAAGGTTTTTTTTTTTTTTAAAATTAGATGTCTTTGGAGTGGACTTTGAAATTTGTATACTTGTAGATGTTTTTTTATGGCCAAACATACTTACTACACAATGACTAAAATTCAAAAAGTGAAAAAAAAGCATAATGGGACCCCTTTAATCAATATTCAGTTGAAGTAGCTTTACAGAGAACTTTACTTTATATTGATACAATGTCACTATAAACAATGTGTACTCTTAGTCTTTCTCTGTGTTGTCTGCAATGAAATATTCTTGCTTATTGGCAACATCTGCCGCACCTTTCGTTCAAAGTGTCTAATATTAAAGCAATATGTAGTGCTGGAACTCTTTTATGTGAATTGACAGGTTACAGGTCACAGCTGCTCTGATATCCAAATACCCGTCTATCCTGTCTGCTGATGATCTTGTGCCTCTGCTGGGGCTGCTCTGCCAGCTTCAGGGTGAGCAGCAGCGTCGGGGCGAGAGGGGACCGTACGTCTTGCGCTGTCTGAGGGAGGTGGCGCTCTGCCACACCAAGAGTTCAGCAAACTGCTCTGCCCACGCAGCAGAGGTGGGCCGTCTGTGGGCCAGAGTTTGGGCTCTGGTTCTGCGTGGAGTCCAGGCCGAGAGCTTGTGTCTGGAGCTGTTGCGTATCATGGTGCAAGAATCTCTGGTGCCTGTTGATAGAGAGTTCTGGAAAGTCTTCTCTGGTGCTGCTTGCAAACCCTCTCTGTAAGTTTCACAGTGCATCATTACGAGAATAGTTTGAGTGTAAAAATATCAGAATTAAAATCCAGCTTAATCTCTCATGCGGAATATTACTGTGACTGTCAGTGACATTTAGTAATATAATTTTTATATTTATACAGTGGTAGCCAAAATACTAGTATTTTCACCAGATAAAAATTGGTTTTAAGTTAGTTATTTCTGTCATTTGCTGTTGTGTGTCAGTAGAAAATATCAGTTTACATTTCCAAACATTCATAATCCAGTGAGATTTTTATCTGACAACAGCCAGTGCTCCACAAAGAGATCTGATCTCATCATCATCCAGTCAGAGATTTCCATTGTAGATGCATTGCTCTGTAAAAACTATCAAGCAGTTGTAGTCTGTTTTTCCAAACTGAGTCATAATCATTTAAATTCTCAAATTCTGCTTGTGACCTTGCACCACAAAACCAGCCTTAAATCCCTAAGTCTTAGCGTTGTTAAGAACTTCATTTGGACAACTTTAAAGGTGTTTTTTTTTTTGGCACAATCAGATTACAGATATTCAAATGGTTTTATCTCGGCCAAATATTGTCATATCCTAACAAATCTCAAATATCAATAGAAAGCTTATTTATTCAACTTTCAAATAATGTATCTCACTTTAGAAAAATGTGTACTTATGACTGGTTTTGTGGTCCAGGGTCACATTTGTATTTAACTAGTAATATTTCTATTATGTCTATAAACTCACTAGTGCTCTCTTTTTATTGTTTCTCCTAGCATCAGTGCCCTCTGCTTGTCCCAGGCCTTGTTGAAGTGCTCCATCCCTAAAAGTGTTCACAATCAAGACGTCACCAGTGGAGTGCTGATGGAGACGGGTGGAGTGCCGCCCACTCTGACAGACTCCATCATCAGCTGGCTGGTCATGAACGAACAAAATGAGGAGACGGAGGAGAACAGCAAACCTCATCTCATTATCACTGGGTCCAGCATCATTAAATTACTAATTAGCATAGAATAGTGGAACACTTTACTTGAAGAGGTGTACATAAGACTGACATGACAGGTCATGATGCTGTCATAACCTAACCTAACCCTAACATAGTATTTACACTTAATGACATTTTAATGAAAAATTTAAGCCCACAAAATTCAGGGGGCGTGGTTCGATCCAGATCCAACCCTCTTACATATACCTAAACCTACCCATCCGCACCCTTAAATCTACCAAACTCCACCCCCTAGATGTGGATCCAACCACACCTCTCTGGATCTTGTGGGTTGCAGCGAGCCGTACTTGCATGACAAAGACACTGACAGGTTATGTTGTCTTGGTAATGTCAAGATGTCAGGACATAGACATCTCAAACAATGTCATCTTTGCATTGAAGATGACATAACTGAGCGAACGACACTTAATAACAGTTGTCATAAACTTGCATAAAACCTCCTTCATATTCATGATGTATGTCATGTCATGATTATGAAGGTGTCATGTCAGTCTTATGCACACCCCTTCAAGTAAAGTGTTACCCAAGTTTTTTATGGGCAACAACTGTATGGGTAACAAATGTATGTTTAGTGGTTAGTCATTTTATTCAATTTCAGAAAGGTCACATTTCTCCTTTGAATTTTAGCTGAAGTTGCCACTAATGTAAATATACCAATATTTATTTTTTTGGTCTTGCAGGGATTTTCCACTGAACCTCGTTCCTAGAATTCTGGTCTCTTTGACACTGAAAGACAGCAGAGCAGGACTGACATTTCTGATGGGCAGCCTGAAGCCAGAGAGGTGAGTGTGGTGCATCAGCTGTAGCAAAAGTAGTCAGTAGTGTTGTATACTGTGAATAATATGCAGATCATTTTATTTTAATGCTTTGTTTCTTAAAAAAATTTCCCACATAATTTACCATCATTCCCTTCTCTGAAAAACGGCTGATTGTTTCCTGTTTTGTTCTGTTCGTTTTCCCTTTTGTTGTGTGTTCCTGGGGCCGGGGTTTCTGGGTTTTTGATGTAACGGACCCAGGAAGTAACTTTTGTAGGCATTACACTTGCAGAATTTTAAAAGACTATATCTTCATTTGCATTGAACTTTCAGCGTTGCAACTTTGCAGATATTTATGCTCAAACAGCAACATTACACACTACCGTTAAAAAAGTGAAATCACAATCAACCACCCCTTTAAACATGTTTGAGAATAATGTCTAATGATATTAAAAGCTAAGTCTAATATTATGTATCTGTGTCCTGTACAGTTTCTGTCCACAGAGTGCTTCCATAACTGAGGGGAAAGACAGTTTGGAGGAGGTCGAGAGTCTCTTCCTTCAGTTCAGTTTTGATGACACACACTCCAATACTGGTGCCACAGTTGACAAAGACATTGTTTACTCGGAGAAACCACAGTTCACTGTTATTCAAGCTCTCAGAAGCAAATTGGAGCACAGTCTCCTGTCTGTTGCTGAGCAGCTGTTTAACTGCTACTCTCCTGATGTAAGTATAGCTGGCTGTACTATAGAATATGAATGTCAAAAGCAGTCTGTAGTGTCTTCATATAAATGAACTGCTGTTTCTGTCAGTGTTGTGATTCTGCCTCACCTCATTTTACAGAGTTCAAACACTCCTCATGTGTGTGTATTGCGCTGTGTTTCGCTGCTCACTGGAGCTCTGGCTGCTTATGTGAGTATCGGGCTCCTCACAGAAGAGCAGGCCTGTCACTCTCCCCTCTTCCTAAAAGCCAAGGTGGGATTTTCCATCACTGACGTCTGTTACTTTTCATCAACATTGTTTTAAAGAATAGAGACAAAAATAAAAATGACCTCACAATTTCATCACCCCCGAGCCATCCTAGGTCTATACGACTTCAGTCAGAGTTTTTCTTTTTAATTATTTATTATTATTTATTAATTTATTCTGACTCTTCCAAGCTTGGTAGTGCTGGAGGATAGTGGTCATTATTTTGAAGCTCCATAAATCACATATATCCTTCGTAAAACACCTCCGGGGGGTTAACACGTGATTTCTGAAGCAGATTGATGGGTTTTTTGTGACAAAAATATTTATATTTTTAAAATTATAACTCAAATCACCGACTTCCGGCTGTATGCGCGTTCACGAGAGAGTCGAGCTACGGTTTATTGGCTGACCTCTGACTTGACGTAAGACTGTATGATGAAGCTGCATTTCTTTTAGTGAAATCCTGAAGTGTATTTATTTATTTTTAACTTTTTGTTTTTGAATTTTGTTAGTATTGTTTGGCGTTTAGTATTGCTCTATACTCATTCTTCCATCTGAGTTTACGTTTACGAACGAGGCTTACATCAAGTGCAAATACAAAAAATACATTTAAAGAAATCCTGTCTTCATGTTTTTTTCATATTAATTTGGAGATTCAATAAAAATAAACTGAATAATTAATGATAATCACAAAAAGTGTATTTTTTTTATTTTTATTATTAATCTGGATCCTGGTAATTAATTGATTTTTCCTTCTTTTGTAGGCGTTGGTTAATGAATTTAGTCACTACATATCAACGGCCAAAAGCAAACTAAGTGAGAATGATACCATCAAAGCAATTCAGTCAGTGATGCTGTTGTGCTCTGATAGTATTAGCAGAAGAGAAAAGGTAAGGAACTATAACCATATACAAGATATGTGTGTCATTTCTAACAATAGTTGATATCTATCAGACAGATTTTCTCATTTATAATTTTCAATTCTAATAATATTATAATAATATCATTCTGCATTAGTTTATCCAAATAAATATTTTTAGGTTTTATGCTTTAAACTCCACCTTTGTGTTGGTCCAAAACTGTTTGACTTAACGTATGTGTGGAATAAAACTTCTTGTGAGTTAAGGCCCTTATATACTTTAAACGATATCGAAGAACAAACTGAAATTATGTCATTTCGAACAAAATCAAATCAGCTCACCATAGCGAACTTTTTGGGGAGTTAGTTTTAGCTTCTAAACACCTTTGAGCTACCATTGGTCTGAGGGCGCTTATGCAATCGGTGGGTGTGTTCTGAAACTCCACCTTCTTAGACACAGGATTTTTTTTTCCCGGTTCGTTTCTTATTCAGCCGAGGTCAGGCAAGGGAGCAACATCTCCAAGTCACTATATAGATGTAGCTGAGCTGCCACAGATATCTCCGCACCGGTACATTCGCTCGCGGAGAGACTTTAGTTCAGCCAAAGCAGCTAATTCCTACAAAGAAATTACAATGAAGCTACAAGATACAAGTTTTCCAAAGTCTGAAACGAATTCAAAGTGAATTTAAAAGGTATACAATAAATAAACCTTTGTTTTTATCAAACTTATAGGCTACATGCGAGCGTCGCGAGTCATGTTTACATTAATCTACAGCCCGCCTCCAGCAGCGCGGGGGTGCCAGAACGTTTTTGCCCTCAAACGAAGAACAAAAAGTATATCAGGGCCTTTAAGGTGATTTCTGACTTTAAAGTCAGTTATTTTGCATGTGTTTGATAGATTGATCAGAATGGCTTATTTTTATAGCTCCTTGCCTAGTTACTCCATTTTAATATTTTTTAGGAGGACAAAATTTCCACTACTTCTCGCAATTTATTTATGAAGACTTTGCCTGTGAGGTTGCAATATGACCTGTGTGAGATATCTAAACAACTGGTAAGACTCGCCTGCACATCATCTCTGTCCAATTTCTCCTCAGTATTTCCTGAGAGTATTTGAAAACATTATTTATGATTTAGTTCCTCTAGTGCCATCGAAATTACACATTTTAACACCTTTAAATATACAAATGTACATGTACAAATGCTTTTAAGTATAGTTTCTTTCATTTAGAAATGATACTGAGATTTTAAAACCAAACTGTTATGTTTCTGGCTGATTGACACCCATCTAAAGCATGCCTTTTACGTTTGAAGTTAAGCAGCTCGAGTAAAAAGGACAACGCAGTCATGGAGAATGACCCAATGGATGAAGATATGGATATTAGCAGAACCCAAATGAACAATCAGGAGGAGATTGATCTGTTTGAAGATGGAGATGGGACACACCACAGCACTTTCAGACCTCACCAGTCCAATGAAGAAGCTGCTGATTCAAAGTACACAACAGGTGCTCGGAGAGATCGGAAAACTCATAAGCAGGGATTAATGAATGTTCTTCAGCAGTTGAAATCACGTAATTGCGTTTTTTTCGTTGTTTTTGATCATAGGGACCAAGAGTGCATTATCTGAGGAACATTTATCCAGACAAGACTTGGCCTTCCTGTCTGTGCTTGGTTTCCTGTCACTATGTGCATCTTCAGAACTCAACGGTGGATTCTCCTTCAAACCTCTGGACATCCAACGCAAACTGCTCAAGCTGTTGGACCTCATAGACTTCTCTCAGATGCTTCACCTCCACATGGTGATTATGCTCTTAAATGCACTGATTCTCAAATAATTGAAACACTGGCTACAGTCAAGAACATAAATGGTCCGCATCTTATACTAGCACATCTTGAGATTATCTAATGCATCTGAAGTCTTTATCATTCTTTACTTGTGTAGTATCTTTCATTGCTGAAGAAACTCCCAGCAGAAATCACATCTCTGGATCCTGAAGAATTTGATACTCTTCTAAGGCCTCTGGCGTAAGGATATTTCCTTATTATGTTCTTATTTTACATTTACATTTAGTCATTTAGCAGATGCTTTTATCCAAAGCGACTTTCAAATGAGGACAATAGAAACTATCAAAACCAACTAAACAGCAACAAACATGCAAGCACTATGACAAGTCTTGGGTAGCCTAAAAGATAGAAAAAAATAAAATTAGATAGAATATAGAAAAAAGACATCTAGTAGTTTTTTTTTTTTTTTAAAGAAAGCTAGTGTTAACTAGCAGTTAGAGAATAAATATGCAGTTAATAGATAATGATATATGTGTGTCTAATGCAATAAAAACTTTATGCTGAAAATTAGCGTTGCATCTATTGCTTACCAAGTCATTGGTGTTTAAATGGGGTAAATACATTTGTGTTGTTGGACTGCTTTTTGGTAACAAATTGAAACTTCTGAGTTTCGTTCATTAAATCGTAGCACCTGTGGTAGCTTAATTTCGTATAGCAGCCAAAATTTTTTTAAATCTGCTTAGCCAGGTTAATCTTTTGTTTGAATGATTTAATGGTTCAGTTATTTGTTGTGTGTAGGAAATGGCATCGGTTGTGGATATTTTTTGGCGAGTCTCGTCTATGGAATCGCTCTTATTATGCACAAAAAAGCAGTTATTGCAAATCTTATGATATTGAAATAGCTCCCAGGTATAAGACTTTAAAGAAGACATTGCGAAACGTCTTGAAAGAATGCTTGGAGGAGTTGGGTGTTTAAGAGAATGACAGTGTTGTGGTGGAAGTAGAACAAATGGAATAAGAGTTGAGCGTTAAAGTGGCTGCGGCTGCCTAAGGCACAAGAAACATATGATTTGTTGTCTTTAGTGGAATCTGACGATTAAAAAAAATGTTTACTCTTTCTACCTGTATAAATGAACAGGAGGCAGACACAGTCTGCAAAGCTGTTACTTTGGCTGGTGACTTTATTTTAATGCATACAGTCACTGTACATTCAAAGAGAATTCGTAATCGGTTTACGTTTCTGAATTCGATTTGCAACTTTGATCAGCGTCTTGTGTGCTGGAGTTTATATTTGCAGCCACATGACCTTGACATTAAGTATGTCAGAAGCTGATACCACGTGGTGGTTGATGCACTAGCCCAGATGGGGTAAGGGTGGGTAAGGTGTATGTTTTTGGGAAAGTGATTTTTTTTAATAGGTGCCTGTTTCTTTTATGGTGATGGTTCACTTTTGGGGGGTGAAGGTGTTACATGTGCATGTATTTTTATTTTTATGTCCGTCCTCTAAGGGGCTGGAAACCTGTGCTACCTGTGTTTTGATTAAGCGGATTTGCTACAAATGTGGACCAGCACGTTTAACGGGATCATATGATGCAATTTCAAGTTTGGAGTGTTACCAGCTGTTAAAGCATAGATAAGATCCCTGAAGTTGCAAAGATTAAAGTTTCTAAACAAAAGAGATATTTTTTATAAAAGTTACGACTTGTCCACACCCCCCTAAAACTGCTCGTTTAAACACGCCCCCACTTTTCTACATCACAGAGTGGATTTATTTTGAAATACCACCCAAATGTTTACAAAGAAAGAAGGCGGAGCTATTATTATAGCTGTAGTTGCTGCAGAGCAGCCTATAAAGAGACTATAAAGTGGAGCAATTCTACTTCTGCAAGGACAGTCTGGCACTTCTGACTCACAACCTTTAAGTAAGTTTTAATAAGAAACCTTTAAATAAGTTTCTTATTAAAATAACCTGCTACTTACTATTCAAACACGAGTTTAGAGCAGTGAAGGGTAATGTCAGTGCTTGTTGTTTGTTGTTTCTCCAGTGACAAATGCAGACATGGTTATGTTTACGAGGCGCGATGCAACGTGACGCATAAAAAGACAGTACTAAGTCATGATACTCAGTAATTATGTATAGGCGGGGCTTAGAGGAGAAACAGAAATGTACAGTATGTGGAAAATAATGTATTTTTTTGCGACCTAAACTGCATAAAAACATGGCATTACACCAAATACACAAAATAATGTTCTTTTTAGCAACATCATATGACCCCTTTTAAAGAAGCCATGCTGCTGCACTGGAGTGACGGGTCTCGAGCGGGCGTTCTCGATGTGCTCCTTGTTCTCCTGACTAATTTCTCCCAGTTGTTATTTATATTTTGTGTCGTTGTGAATAAATTTCCCTATTAGACTGAGCCTTTGTGTTATCCCTCTTTTGTGTTATGGCAGTGGCTGTTACAGATGTGAAATGCTAAATTTCTCTGAATCTGTTCCAGTGACGGTAATCTAAGTAACTGTTCCAATAACTGTTTCGTTATGTCTTTTGGTTTTCCATACAGAGATGTTTGTTCTCTATATCGGCAAGACCAGGAGGTGTGTGCTGCCATCCTGTGCTCTCTTCTCCCATCAATCCACTGTCTGGCCCGCACTCCGTCTGTGAGCGAGCAAGAAGATGAGATGGCACATATCAAAGGAGCTCTGCTCAAAGTCATATCAGGATTCTGGTAAGCTACAGAGGATGTGATGTACTATGGTAGTACTGTGGTATATAAAAGCAATAAGCATCAAGAAGCTGTGGTTTATAGTAAGTTTATAACTGCGTTGTTAGGCACAACGAAAAGAGATTTCTTTATATTCACGTTCTCTGTACAGCATCTTGGGTAAATCTGGCAAATGTACTTCAGCTGTGAGAGTGGCACTAAGGCAGTGTTTACTGGCTTTGCTGGAGGTAAGTACAGTATAATGTTTATTTTAGTACAATAGTAGAAAATATATAAAGTAGTAATGTATATTATTAATTTGCTTATGTAACAGTACTTTTTTAAATAGCAGTCAGTTATGTCATTATTCGTTTTTTATAAGGTGGACCCATGCTGTAAGTGGGCGGTGCTAGCACTGCGGGAGGAGGAGCTACCGGTGTCTGTGATTCTCTCCTCTCATTTAGCAGATGCCCATCACCATGTGTGCATGTTAGCAGCACTGTCCGTGGAAAGGTTAGCTGAGCATACCTGCCTTCTACTGAATTCCCCCCTTTCTGGAAAAGCTCATTTGATCTAATTCATTTGAAACTTGTCTTCCATTATTCACATGAACTCTTACATTCTAGCTTGTTCCTTAAAAAAGGACCGGATGGCAGTGGGAAGAAGATGCTTCCTCTAAAGAACCAGCAGACAGCTTTTGAGAATATTTACCTCAAGGCTCAGGAAGGAATGAGGGGGCAGGTAAAACTCCTTTACCTTCATTTGAATGTCTTCAGACAGAGTAATCAAAGAGTGTGCCATGCAGACATGTGACATGCCGTTATACAGGGACAGTTCAACCAAAAACCCATATCCTGCCATCATCTACTCACCCTCAAGTTCCAAAACTGTATGATTTTTGTTTTGAACTCCAGATAAGATATTTTAAAGAATGTGAGTAACCAAACAGTAGCCACTGACCTTCATAGTATGAAAAAAAAAATACTATGAAAGTCAGTGACTACCAGGAACTGTTTGGTTCAAAACAATCCTTAAAATGTCTTCTTTTCATTTTTGGATGAACTATCGTATAACACTCATTATGCTTAATATGCAAGCATTGCCCCCAGTTTTTAGTTACTCTGATTTCAATTTGCATTCCTTGTCAACATTGTGTAAGATTATTGTGCCCACATACTGTATCTGGCTTCTGTGAGAATGTTGTTGTCAAGAACTTTTAAAATCCAGTGGTTTTCTTACATCGGCAGTGTATTGATTTGCATGTAAACCCTAATAATGAGTTTTTTATAATTATTATATATCTTAATTAAAGATGACTTTGGATAATTATCAGCATTTTGTTTTTTATGCTGTCAGTACTCCAAGATGAATAACAAATTAAATATGAACTTATTTATAACTAGACCCATTTTTAACCATTTTATTTCAATCAGAAGTAAAAAGAATGTAATCAATATATTGTCAGTTGATTTGCTATGAGTTTTGTTTTAATTACCCTTGACTGTTATATTGTTGTAATACTGTATGTATTTTAATATCAGTATTTGATGAACCAATGAAATAAAATTTAGGGTTGTTATCACACAAAATAGCAGTAGCTGAAATCAATACCAGTGAATTTTCAGCATTCTTAATATATGTTTCAAATCAATAACACAGGAAAAACAAATATGCTATTAAACATAGTCCCTTATTTTTACATGTTAACATTCATACTAAATAAAATAAATTGTGTACATCTTTTAATGTTAAATTAACGTTGTTAAATGTCAAGTAGCCCTCAATTTCTCAATTAAGTAAATGTGTTTTTCCAAGTAATTATTCAGTAGAGAAATCACCCAGAAAATTAATGCATCAAATTTAGATTAAAAAATAATATTTTTGTTTTGTTATTGACATTGTTTGATATCCCTTCTGATATTTTGTTGTTCTACAGAAAAACTGTCCTTCAGAAGACTTACCCGACGAGACCTTTAATCGGCGAGCAGTCTTGCTCAAAAGTGTCTCGATGGTGATGTCCTGCAGTCCTGTGTGTGAGAAGCAAGCCCTGTTTGCACTCGTTCAGTCCTACAAGGAGAACAGCATTGATGAGCAGCTCATCAAAAAGGTCAAGATATGCAATGATCTTCAACACTCAACGATGTTCTGACTATACTCCATTGAAAGAGAAATTAAGAACTTTTTCTGTGGTGGCCCTTGCAGGTGCTGAGAGGTGTTTCCCAGTCACTTGGATACAGGGACTCTAAGAGTTTAATTAATTCACACCTGTATTATCTAGTGGCCGAGTGGCTGAACCAAAAACAATCCGATACAAGTTACACATTACAGTCCTTCCCCTACACATTGCTGGACTACTGCAGTCTGGAAGAGTTTTACAGGTATATGCTACTATAATGATTTTGTTTAGACCTCTGAACTGGTCACTAGGGCAAATCTCACGGAAATCTTAAATCAAAATTAATAATATATTGCATATATAATATAAGAAACCTGTTTTAAGACCATTTATTTAATGTCAGTTAAACAGTGTGCTATCACTTTTATGTTATACTGTAGTTACGTATTGAAATTTCAGGTCATCCTACCATGTGCTGATCCCACACCTGGTCTTCCTGAATGATTTTGAGGAGGTGAAATCCATTGGCACTCACTTGGATCAGGACTGGAAGCAGCTTCTGGCTAGTTGCTTTCCCAAGCTCATGGTCAACATCCTGCCACACTTTGCCCTCGCTGGGCAAGACACCCATGTGGCCCAGCAGAGAGAGAAAGCTCATAGGGTGTATGATATACTGAAAAACAGCAACTGCCTGGGAAAACAGGTGAGGATGCAGATAACTGATTATTAGTGCATTGCTGATTTACACTTAGCTGCACTGGCTTGAACCTTCTGTAGATGCAGTTAAAATTTGTTACACAGCTCAGTAATTATTTATATACATAGATAAATGTGTTCTACAACTACTTTATGTCATGCAGCAAATTGACAGTTTGATTTGCAACAACCTGGCTGACATTGTGGTGGAGCTATTAATGACACTGCATGAGACAGCAGAAGAAGCGGCAGCGGCTAGAGGAGACCTACAGAAATTTACTGGGTATATTTCAATGCCGTATACATATCATTAAAGGATTATATCATGATGAATTTTCTATTCAAGGTGGTGAGCGTGATTTCACCAAGTACAAGATGTACCTGGATCAACATCCCAGTCAACCAATCAGAATTGAGGGATAATTTTTCTGGAAATATCTGTTTTAGGCTTATGATCAGGATTAGGTGTTTCTACACTCTTGTTAATCAGCTATCATTTCCCACTGATTTTAGACATCAATTTTTGGGTAGGGGTAGGTTTAGGGGTAAGGATTGGGATAAGTCTATATTTTTAGACAGTAATGTTGAACCAGGACCATGCATTACTTGGTGAAATCACGGCGACCCATTCAAGATAGAGATAAAGAGATGAAATAATTCACTGACTCTGAATACATTCTGTAGCTTTAAAAAACGTTCTCCTCTCTGTAACTAATTTTTGTAACTCGTTCTGACTCTCCACATTCCCACAAATAATCAAATGATCAATAACTTGTTTTGTGCACTCAATACAATTAGTATTTACAAGTGTTTAAAAGTAGTTTGGGAATAGTAAGATTTTTGTTTTATTTTTTTAATGGAGCCTTTTATGCTCATAAAGGATGTGTTTATTTGATCAAAAATACAGAAAAAGCTATGATATTGTGACATATTATTGCAATTTCTAATATTGGCTTCCTATTTCAATATACTTTAAAATGCATTTTATTTCTCTGATGCAGCACTAAATTTTCAGCATCTTTACTCCAGTCTTTAGTGTTACATGAGCCTTCAGAAATCATTCTGATATGCTGATTTATTAGCAGTTTTGAAACTGTTGTGCTGCTTAATATTATTTTAGAAACTGATACTTTTTTCCTTTGATGAATAAAATGTTCAAAATAAAAGCATTTATTCAAAATAGAATTATTTTAACAATTTAAAAAAAGTATTTACCATCATTTTTTTCTATTTAACACATCATTGCTAAATAAAAGTATATCAGTTTTTTTAAATAAAAAAGAAAAAGAAGAAAAATGTACTGACCCTGAACTTTTGAATAGTTGTGTTTATTGTAACACACTGTTTGTTTTGAATAAAAACTGTTCTTTCTAACTTTTTGTTTGTCAGAGAATCCTGAAAAAAGTAACACAGGTCCCAAAAAACATTGATTATATTATAAATCAGTATCTTAATTTCTGAAGGATTATGTGACCCTGAAGACTGGAGTAATGATGCTGAGAATTCAGCTTCCAGCTTCATAAGAATAAATTACATTTGAATGTATATTTAAATAGAAAATTATTTTAAATTGCAATAATATTTCACAAAATGAATTTTTACTGCAAATAAATTCAGCCTTGATGCGCATAAGAAACGTATTTTTAAAAAAAAAATTACATTTACTAATTTACTAATATTTTAGTGCCAAGTCAATGCCAAAATATTCAAAGATGCCAACTCTATTGCTATGCAGGTAACAAAATTATGAATCCTACTGTAACTGTTCTGATTAATATTAATAAGCTCAACAGTTGATTGTACTTTGGGTTGAAGCTTAAATGCCGTTGTTTTAAAGTCTTGACGCAATGGAAGTACATTTTGTTTTGGATCGTGGCATGTATCTGTGTAAAAATGAAAATTAAAAAATATAAATTAATCTATTTGTTGTTGATTTGATGGAGACAGATTGGCTATATGCAATCTTAACTAAACCTGGCTCTCACCATGAACATAGCTGACATGGTTTAAAAAAAAGTGTTAATTTTCATTTCACTCAAAGTCTCTTGTCAAAATATCTTGCTTTTTCAGGTTTTGTATCATTGGTCCTAGGATCCCTATATAAATCATCATGAATCAAACCTGCTTTATTTTTGTAACTAGAGAGTTGGATCCTGCTCCAAACCCACCATTCTTCAACTCATATGTGATCAAAGCCACGCTGGACTACCTGAGTAAATGTCACAGTGCCAGTCACAAGTCTCTGGTCACCGTCCTGTCCAAGACTCCTGTAAGCCTCCTTCGCAAACTTACATCTTCCTGTTTCACCTGAGCATCTGCTTATCACTTTAAACTCCTGCATCTGTGTGTGTTCTGTATGCTTCAGATGTCCATTCAGAGGATTCTCATAGCCATCTGTCAGAAGGCTGCTGAGACCACCAACGGCTACGAGAGGCACCGCATACTGATGATGTACCACTTGTTTGTTAGCCTGCTGCTCAAAGAGGTGAAGGACGGGCTGGGCGGAGCCTGGGCGTTTGTGCTGCGTGACATCATCTATACACTCATTCACCACATCAACAGCAGGTCTGTGCACACACAGAATTAGAGCTGTTTTAGGGTTATACAGTGGTGGGCAAAATTATTAGAACGGTAGTACTTTTTCCAGCTAAGAAAAGGTTTTAAGTCAGTTATTTCTAACATTTCCAAACATTTATTGTGCCATTAAGTACACATCTCCAAAATGCTTCAAGAAACCTACCTGCAAAGCTACGTGCTGTGAAAAGTTTTAGGCACTTGTGTAAAAATGCTGTAAAATGAGGATGCTTTGAAAAAGAATGCAGAGGGGACATACAGTAAGTACTGATTATCATGACTTTTTACATGCCGCATTACATCATGCCTCGTAAACATAACACCATGTCTGCATTAGTGATCGGAGAAACAACAAACAACAAGCACTAATGTTACCCTTCACTGCTCAAAACATCCGTTTGAATAGTAAGTAGCAGATTCTTTTAATAAGAAAACGTAACTTACTTAAAGGTTGTGAGTCAGAAGCGCCAGACTGTCCTGGCAGAGGTAGAATTTGGCCCTCTTTATAGTCTCTGTGCACAGCCAGCATAGACTACTCTCCAGGTTTTAGGAGTCCGTCCTCCGTAAATGGGCTGAACACACTTTAATATTTGTGTTAAACTGTTCTGGAACAGTGTTGTAAATACAACTTAACCACTGATTTATAGTTATGGCCTCTGTTGGAAGCACAAACAAAGTAGTTTCACCTTCACAATGACACACAGCGCGTCCAGCAACCGGCAACAACACTACAGCTAGAATAATAGTTCTGCACAGTTCTTCTGGATTTAGTCTGTCTTTGTTTTGTTTCTTCATGTCATTTCAGACAGACTGCATGATGATCAGATCACATCTCTGTGTGGAGTGGCAAACAAAAATCTCTCTGGATTATTACAATTAATGGCAAAATTAATGTTTGGAAATATAAACTGATATTTCCTACTGACACACTACAGCAAAAGATATAGAAATAACTGACGTAAAATAATTTAACGTAAAATAATTTGACGTAAAATAAAAGCTGGAGAGAGTACTAGTGTTCTACTAATTTTGGCCACCACTGTATGTGCAATGAATTCACAAAAATATCTTCTAGTATTAGTGTCAGGATGTTTTTTGTGTGCTTCATGATGTCTTATTTTCTGCTGTAGGTCATGTCAGCAGGATGAGGTGTCCACTCGCAGTCTCTCTGTGTGTTGTGATTTGTTGTCTCTGGTCTGTCAGACGGCCGTTCAGTACTGTGATGATGCTCTAGAGAGCCACCTGCAGGTTATTGTGGGTACTCTCACAGCACAGGTCACTGAACAGTCTGCCATATCTCAGCAGGTGAGAAAGAAGGGTGAATGAACATGACCTGTTAACTTTAGGTCACAACTTGTTATTTTATAATGTATTATATTTAGATTTACTCCTTTAGCATTTAAGGTGAACACTAAACACAGTCATGTCTGCAGAGCACGTGATGCAGTGCTTTCCTTATCGCAATGCAATTTATGCAGTCTCACAAATACTGTCATCATGACTAACACAGTGAAATCAATGTAAATAAGAGATCTGATGATTATAATGGGAGTTTTGACAAAAATGCAGAAATCTAATCACTGATAAACTCACACTGCTCCAGCAATATAGAGAACCATCTTTGATCGATTTTCCATTTTAAATTAATAAGAGTATAGATAACAGATGTAAAGTGCAGAATAACCTCTCATATGTTTAACTATCAGGAACATTTTGGTTAGTGGGCAGTGAAGAACCGTATAGCCTAAAAGGTTGAGAACTACTGTTCTAGTATGTTTTCCCATTGCTATTTTGCCTTAAACTTATGAGATAAGTTGTCCTCTATGTATATGTGTTTACAGGGCTGGGCATTGGAGCCAAAGGAAGTTCTTTAATATTGGAATTAGTCCTTCTCTGGAAAAATCTTAATTTTAACCATTAACCATTAATTGAATGTTTAGTGGATGTGTTACATGAATATAGTAATACATGTAAAAGTGTAATTTAAATAATTTAATGCTTTAAAAAATTCTTATTTAGAAGAAGTAATTGAACAATGATGGTGTAGCCAATTTTTAAATCTAATTTCTTATTATTCTTTCTTATCTAATTTCTAAAAAAATTTATTTTTTTGATTTTTAAGGTTTTAAGTCTGGAATGCTAAATTGGTTTGCCAGGCTGGTAATGACAGAATAATAATTAATATATTGTAAATATATTTCCTTGCTCTATGTACATGTGTGATTTGATTTATTATTTAGCAGGGAATTCTAAAACATTGTATGCTTTCAGGTCCTCAGTCTACTAAGGTTCCTGGTTATTGAAAACCCAGAGAACAGCATGTTGAGAAATTCCATACCCCTATTGGAGCCTTTTCCTGACCGAGCACACTTTAGAGAGCTGAGAGCCACCCAGCATGCTCTCAAATACAGCTCAGGGGCCTTCACTCTCAGACAGGTCAATATTACAGTCTTTTTCAGAAATGCTTTGTAGTCCCACAATATTTACACTTAAATTTAGTTATTTAGCAGATAAAGCAACTTACAAATGAAATCTAATGCAATAGAAAAAGAACAGAGCAAGCTAGCGTTGGAGGCTTTTATACATTATTAAACTTCAAATGTCCATCTGTTGTATTGTAAAGATAACCATGAACTAAGTTTAATTTGAGGATTGAATTTGAATTTATTTAATTTTTAGTTGTAGTATGATCATATTTTTCAGACATAGGTGATATAAGATATGCCTGAGCATTGACAATTCTGCTCTTCCCTTACGTTTTTCTGTCTATTGCAGGAAATTGAGCATTTTCTGTCTGTAGCATCTTGTGATTCTTTGCCCCTGGCCCGTTTGGAGGGATTGAAAGATCTAAAAAGGCAACTTCACAGCCATAAACAGCAGATAGGACAACTCTTGAAGGAATGCCATGGTCAGAATCACATTCGTTATACGTTATCTTTCACCCTACTAGCAGTGTCTTAATGCTTCATGCCCATATCTGATATTTGTGTTTGTTTAGCTGATCCTGCCAGCTGTATTTTGGTTAAGCTGGTTCTTAACCTTCTTCAGCTTTGCAAAATCGCAGCTAACCATCCTGGTGGAGGAGACATCTTGAGTAAGTGTTTTTCAGTGTTGACATGCAATATAAGAAATAAAATGACATTACGAGTGCAGTTTTTATATTGAGATATATATACACACACTACCAGTCAAAAGTTTGGAAACAGTAAGATTTGTAATATTTTTTAAAGATGCATCAAGGCTACATTTATTTGATCAAAAATACAGGAAAAATGTAATATTGTGAAATATTTTTACTATTTAAAATAATGGGTTTCTATGTTAATATACTTTAAAATCTAATTTATTTCTGTGATTCGAAGCTGAATTTCCATCAGTCATTACTCCAGTCTTCATTTATTTGAAATAGAAATCCTTTCTAACAATATACACTAACGTTCAAAAGTTTGGGGGCAGTAAATTTTAATTCTTGTTTATTTGAAAGAAATTAAAACTTTTATTGAGCTAGGATGTGTTAAATTCATAAGAAGTGATGGCAAAGATTTATATTGTTAGAAAAGATTAATATTTTTAATAAATGCTGTTCTTTATAACTTTTTATTCATCAAAGAATCCTGTAAAAAAGGCAAAGTTTCCAAAAATATATTTGCCATCACAGCTTTGCTAACATTGATAATTCTAATTATAAATCAGCAGATTAGAATGATTTCTAAAGGATCATGTGACAATTTAGACTGGAGTAATGACTGATGGAAATTCAGCTTTGCGTCACAAAAATAAATTATATTTTAAAGTATATTATAATAGAAACCCATTCATTTAAATGGTAAAAATATTTCACAATATTTCTTTTTTCCTGTATTTTTGATCAAATAAATGCAGCCTTGAAGACCATAAGAATCATCTTTAAAAAATATCACAAATCTTACTGTTTCCAAACTTTTGACTGGTAGTGTAATTTTATATATATATATATATATATATAATGATTCTGATAGCACAGCAATAACTACTTTGTACTTTGTTGAAATTTTGATTTCATTTAGTCATTAATTAAATAAGCTGTGTACCCTGTCTTTTTTTACTTTACCACGTTTTTTTACTCTTCAGAGGCTGCTGGCCGGTGCCTAGGAGAACTTGGGCCAGTTGACTTATCATCCATTGCCTTGCACCATGGGAAAGACCAGCTGTATGCTAGAGCAGCCAATTTCTTCTCTGATGTTCCTTTTCAGTGGATCTTCATCATCCTGAACTGCATGGACAATGCCCTCACACATCACAGGCACTTCATTACAACTTAATTATCACATCATACACTTTTACACTGTACCTAGATCAAGAAACTATTTCTAGACTTTGCTTTCTAATAGCAGTAATTATGAATGTGAGTGCTCCAATTAGACTATAACTCTGTCTTATCTCTTTTTATTTCAGTATTGCGGTGCGTCAGGCTGCTGGCATATGTTTAAAGGACATCTTGGCCACTCAGTGTGGGATTGAATTTGGTGAAATGTACAAAAGCAAAAGGGACCCTTTGCTTGCATACCTAAACCCCTTTCGCTCTGCCAAGAAACGGGCAAGTCTTTCACATTGGCATATGTATACATAAAATCTTTTGATTCCAACTGCATGCTTAAATATTTGTAAACTGATAGCCTTATAGGATTCATCTGCTCTTTCATACAGGAGACCATTGTGAGTATGGAAGTGACCTCAGAGTCCAGACATAGGCTTGACAATTCTGAACTCTGGTTAGTGCAACCCGGTGGACACAAGGACTGGTTAAAGAACCTGTGTATGGCCCTGTTAGACAGTGGAGGTGTCCGAAATGAGGCTCTGCTTCTCACCAGACCTTTATGTGAGGTACACTGCCGAAATAGGGGCCTGTTGGTAGATCGGTTTTACACATGAGTATTTGTCTGACTCAAACTCTGAAAACAGAATCTCTTACTACTGTAGGTAAAAACTGATTTTTGTCAGAGGATGCTGCCACTCTTTGTTCATGATATTCTTTTGGGAGATGTGGATGGTTCCTGGAGGCAGCTGTTATCCACACACATCCAGAGTTTCTTCAGTCAGTGCCGCAGACCCTCCACACCCACCAGCCGCCCCACCACCCCCATGCTCTCTGATTCAGGTACAAAGCTTTTTGGTAAAAGCTGAAGTGCTGCAATGCTACCTTAATTGTCATTCCTTGCAAAACAATGTTTTTCTCTGTGTTTTAACAGGGAACAGTATTGAAATTGGCAACCAGAGCCAGATAGACAAAACCTCACTCCGCAGCATGCTGGCAGTCATAGACTATCTCAGGCAACAGAGGCGCCCAGTGGAACCTGGAAGGTTGGACAAGTTTTAATTTCTCTCAAATTCTGTGTATCCAAAGCAGTATAAAGCTCTGAATGTGATTTTTGTCAGATTTTACAGTTTCATTTTGGGGTGCATGCGGCTCATGCGTGCAAACAGCTGTGAGTGACCTGAAGGGTCTGAATCTTTGACGAAAATAATTTACTAATGTACAAACTACGCTTTTAATATGATCCAATCTTTAAACCTACATTAAAACAGATACAACCTAAAGTTTTGTATTGAAATGTAGTAAAGTAGTAATAAATGTTTTATTAACATGTTTGTTGCCTGTCGGGTTTAAAAATGAACAACAATAAAATAAACCTGTGAATCTAGAGGGTAAGACAGCGGGGATCACTGACCGCGCGTCACAGCTCCGGGCGCTATACTTTCATTTGAAATCCTTTTATTTTAAATCCCGATAATGTAAATTGCAAACATTGCTAGTATGGTGTTTTAAAAACAACTAGCGCCATGCAATCCTTTAACGAGGTGCGTTCAGCGGTCTCCGTGGCGAAATTACAGCACGCTCTCTGAATTTTTTCAAATGATCATAATCACATTTTAATATCCTGCTACTGGCCTTTTATTTAGATTAAAAACCCCTTTCATTCGGGTGAGAAGCTGGCGTTTGGAGAGCTATTTGCACATGCCATCATGCCGGTGACTATATGCCACTGCAATAGATGCGTTTTACAGTATTAAGGTTAACGATTAATCGATTAATTGATCGTTAGTTTAAATGACGATCGATTTGGAAATGATCGAAAATTTACATCCCTAGCATGCACACATACAACCGCTGCTGAAAGTATAGACATTTTGAAGACATTTATCATTTAGGCCCGGTTCTACAGGGGTGCTAGATGGTAGAGCAGACTTTTTCTCGAATTTAAAATCTACATTCACCCATTTTTGTTTGTGCTTTAGGCAGCTTTGTCAATGGCACATAACATGTGATAACACTTGAACCCACTGGATATGGCGCTGCTTTGTTGTTCAACCAAAATATTGCGTGTGGACTGAATTTAGCACATCCTTGCTGACTAAAAGTATTATATTCATTAGTGTACTTGTTTACCAATGGCTTGTTTCCACTGAGCGGTACGGGTCAGTACGGGACGGTTCGGATCACTCTAATCTAGCTCGCACTTGATAGGCATGGTGTATGAGGGAATATAGTGATCGACGATAAAGCGTGACAGTAAGCACAACTTTGTCTTTTTTGTCAGTCTTAATGAACAATAATAGCCATTATAAAAGTATATGAGGCTTAAGGGGAAATAAAGACAAAAGCAAACAAAGTCAGCGCTGTACTACCATCAAGTTCAAAATAAATATGTAAAGTTTAATATAGCTAATTTTGTGCTTATCAAAACTATATGGCCAGTAACAAATAAAAGATTCATGAGACCATGAATGCCTGTTAAATAAACGTTACCCAAAACAAATTGTATCTCATTTTTAATCACTGCTGAGATGTCAGAGCCAGCGGCAAATGTCGGAGAGACTAGCTTGATACATAAGCACTGAGTGCCCGGTGATCGCCAGGAGCTACGAAATCAGCTTATATATTTTTTTGTGTTTGCGCAGTGAAAAAAGCCAATGTAAATAAATTCACAGACAGCAGATCAGAATGAGTGAAGGGGATCTCCTTGTATCAAGCAGAAGTGATGATTCTAGTCAACCAATAAAAATTCTGCAGGGAGTTTAGCTCCACACTTTTAGTACCCTTTGCTGTTCTGTACCCTTACGAAAGGGTACCAATAAAGTGGTAAAGTTTGCAATTTTGGTACCATTCATAATGGAAACAGACAAACTGTACTGTATCAAACCCTACCGCTCAGTGGAAACGAACCACAAGAAAACAACTTTCAATAAGAGTATGCTATTTGGATTTTGCAGTCAAATTATCCAAACATGTGATATTAGGGTGCAGAAAAAAATGATTTCTTGAAATTAGCCTTAATGTGACTTAAGACATTCCTCCATGAAATATGAAAACAACCAAAACAATACATAATGTGAGATGTCGTGGTTAAAATTCTGATAATTTGAAAAAGGCATAATTGACATGAATGTAATGTATGTACTGCATACACTGTTTGACATTTGTTAGTAAACAAATTCAAATCTGTTTGCAAAAAACTCATTGGCCAAGGAATAAGACGAATGTTAGGATTGGAGCGATGACTGAACTTGTTAATCTTTTCAGTTTTCTCTGTTGATCATTTGTAACGACACCTGGTTAAATAGTTAAAACACATTGTTTCATTCTCACTAATTGTACACTGTAGTCATTTTGGATTAACCTTTTACATTTTGTTTTTTTAAAGTAAAGAATATGGGACGGTGTGTGATTCAAATTTCTGGCTGGATCTAAATTATCTGGAGGTGGCTGGAGCCGCTCAGATGTGTTCTGCCCATTTCACTGCTCTCCTGTACTCTGAGATCTACGTGGACAAGATCAGATCCAACATGGAGCAGAGCCGAAGGTACTGCCAGCCACTCTCTGCTTATTGTTAGGCTATATGTATTGCGTCTACTTAATGTGTACTATAATCATAATCATAGTGTTCTATACTCTAGACTCATTAGTTGTTTTGAAGAGCTGTGTGGTGACCAGCTGCATGTGTTTGTCTCAGGTCACAGTCTCGAGTGTCGAGAAAGATCATGTTTGAGGAGAGCAGCCAGACTCTGTCCATCAGCAGTGTGAATGAAAAGAGTTTAGAAGACTCTGGCATCAGTCTTCAGGTGGGTGATGGGTATCAGTGCATATTGCAGCATATTGCAATCACTTCTCAAAATCATTTCTTGTTACATTTCTCTGCTCTTTTTCACTGTGTTGTACTTACACTCTGCACCGCTCAGACAGTCTACAGTACTCTATTGATCATAATGCAGTAAAATACTGGGGTTATTAAGTAAGACTAAGTACATGGTTGAATTTTCCTGTTTCAGGATCTTCTGATTGAAGTGTACAGATGCATTGGAGAACCTGACAGCCTGTATGGATGTGGAGGAGGCAAGTTAATCAGTCCTCTGACTAGGTGAGACTTTGAGGTTATAATAATCTTATAGATAATTTTAAAGGGTTAGTTCACTCAAAAAGAAAATTAGGCTGTTTTACTTACCTTCAAAGCATCCTAGGTATATATATGACTTTCTGCTTTCAGACGAACCCAGTTGGAGTTATATTAAAAACTGTCCAGACCCCTCCAAGCCTTTCCAAAGAGTACAGTTTGGAAGACGTTAAATAAAGTGCACACATTCGTGATAAAACATCCCTCACAGGGCTCCAGGGGGTGAATAAAGGCCCCCTGTAGTGAATCCATGTGTTTTTGTAAGATAAATATCCATATTCCAAACAGAATAAACACTTTTTTTCTCACTTCTGCTGACTGGCACGTGGAAGCAGTCCTAGCAAATGATGTAAGACAACAGCGTGGCGAAAGCAGAGAGAACACAAAACAAAACATCGGCCACGAATTACAAGCACAGACCAAGGATTTGTAAAGCAAAATGTCGGAGGATTTTGATATAAGCCAAGAGAAGACTAGTTTTAATTCACCCCCCGGAGCCATGTGAGGGATGTTTTATTATGATCGTGTGCGCTTTATTTAACATGTTTTAGTCTGTTAAAGGGAACCACCCACCCTCTGCAATGATAGAGCTTAGAAGTACCAGGACAGTTTTTATAATAACTCCGATTGGATTCATCTGAAACAAGAAAGTCACAAACACCTAGGATGCTCCAGAAGTTAGTAAAACAGCCTAATTTTCACATCCCTTTAATAAATATAAATATGTGCTGTATGCACAACAGGCCTCATTCACAAAACTTTCATAAGTATATGAATTCATTAAAATTGGACTAATTTGTCTGATTCCTCCTTAGGAATCACACATATTCACACAAAAACGTCTTTACAAGCAACTACAAACACCCAAATTAATGCTTTTGCTTTTTCACTTTAGTTTCATGAATGATTATGAGCTTCAAGTCAACATAAAGCAGTGTCAACCCTATTTTCTTTAATACACATTCCTGGCCTTATTATGATTAATTTATCAGTGCAACAAAGTTAGTGTTTTTAATCAAAATATAATAACTTACAGCCTAACAGCTGCAGACATGTTGTTAGGCTGCTGCTTCATATAATGAAATCTCAGAAGTGGATGCCAGTGGTGTTTCTAAATACTATAACGATATGATTCCAATTAATTAGTCCAGTGACCCTAATGAAAAATAAATATACTTAAATGTATTTGAATTACATTTATTTCATGCTTAGTATACTACAAATACATTTTCATATTTATGTTCTTAATAAAGTACCCTGCAATTGTACTGTTAGTATACTAAACTGGTATACTTAAAGTCTGCTAAACTGGAACAACTAATTTTGTACTTAATGCACTTTAATTGTGTGGAAGTAGTGCTGAAGTATATTTGATTGTGCTAAAGTAGAACTATTGCAAGTATGCTTTAGGTACACTTTAAATATTTTGCATTTAAAGGTCAATATTATACAATCTGTATTAAAAGTGACATAAACACGCATTTTGGGCTTATTAATAAGAAATATGCATTATGCACAAGTAATACTCCAAATAAAGTTGAATTAAAATTTTTATATCAGTAGGTTATCTGTCAGTAAATATGTTTATAGATTTGAACTATACTTAATATGAAATAAATATATTTGAAATATATTACTTTTTTACTAGGGGAGTGGGATCATCTTGTTAAAAAGGCATTATTGGCCTTTTTTGAACACAAAAGAAGATATTTTAAAGAATGCTGGTAACCAAACAGTAGCTGGTAGCCATTGACTATTGTAGTTTTTTTTTATTTTGAATTTTTTTTGGTAGTAAATAGTTACCAGCAACTGTTTGGTTACCAACATTCTTCAAACAATTCTTCTTCTTTTGTGTTCAACAGAAGAAAGAAACTCATGCAGGTTTGAAACATCTATTATTTAATATTATTAACATCTGGTAGTTTTATCTGTTAACATGATTTATTGAATCTGAGCTAACGTGCCAACAATTAACAGTTTAATTTGTGTTCACTAGCAATAGCAGAAATGAATGAATACTTTATGTATTTAGATTAATGAAACAAATGTGTTGCATTAATTAATTTGAACTAACAGGTCCTTTTTTTAGTTTCTTACTAATTAACATCTAAATGTAGAAGTTTTGATTGTTTTTCTTCTTTGTGGTCTCCAGAATTCGAACATATGAACATGAAGCCATGTGGGACAAGGCTTTAGTTTCATATGACCTCCACTCCAACCTTCCAGAGGTCACACGGCAGACCGGCATAGTAGAGGTACATTTTCTGCCAAATTAAGAGAATGGTTGCAATTCAAAATTGTGATCTGTGGTCAGCAGCGGTTAGTTTGTGTCTTTCTCAGGGTCTGCAGAACTTTGGTTTGTGTAGTATTCTAAACACATATCTTCACGGGCTGGAGAAAGAAGGGGTGGAGTGGGGTCCTGAACTTCGAGAGCTACGCTTTCAGGCTGCCTGGAGAAACACACAATGGGACTGTGACCTGCCTGAGAGGTGTGGCTTTGTATTTAAGCTCTTTAACCATTTTTATGCGTTAGAAGAAGTTTGCATTGGTTTTATGGTAGAAAAGTGTCAGTCAGTTGAGATTCTATTGTGTATCTTTTATTCTGTGGTATATATAGTCTAGTCTGCCACTAAAATAAATGTATAAAAATGTGAGAAGTGAGATTAGAAAATAAAATTGTTATATTTTATTTTTTATATATTATTTACATTTTTAGAAATGAGAAGCTGAAGCCTGGCATCAATGAGTCCTTGTTCAATGCCGTCCAAGCTTTGAGAGACAGAGAATTCTCCCTCTTTGAGCAAACCCTCAACTACGCCAGGTACAGTAACTCATTCATGTGTTAAGGCTTGTTCACACCAAAAACAATAACTGTAACTTTAAGGTTTTGATAATTGCTCTAATTCTAAGTCCACCCCACATCTGTAATGCTAAAGACACAGGGGAACAATATCATTATTATTTTTTTTTTTCAGCTGATGAATTACAAAAAAATAATTTGACAGCATGTTAATATCCTCCTGATTGAATTTTGTTTGAGTATTTAAAGGGGCAGACAACTTAACTGCAGCACTTTTAAGCTGAATGCTATCGTGTGTTGTTCCCTTTCGACATTTCACTCGTACTGCGTCTTGCTAGACGCTATGGGGAAAACTCCTTTTTTCCCCCTAACTGAA
>JAUMHE010000067.1:3011989-3025779 GCA_032359235.1 Enteromius mattozi | reverse complement strand
GGCAGCCCTGTAGGGGCCCCTTATTTGGCCCCCAGGGTGTTGGGAAGGTTACGTGCAGACTCCTCTGCTGACAAACTCCGTTCCCTCCTTCAGGGAACGTGGGTTATGTTCGTAACCTAGACGTTCATCAGCTGGAAAAAAATTGTTCTGAAAATGATTTCAACGATATCGTTTCTCTGTGCCTGTATTGTTATAATTGTGGTGTGGACGCTCCTATTCTTTAATATTGAGAACGATTTTTAGAACTATACCTTTATTGTTATCGTGCTTGGTGTGAACGGGGCTTTAGGCATGACACTAAAAAATGCAATATTGCGAAATTAATGAAATAACATAAAAACACAGTATTACTGATAACAAATAAATAAATAACAAGACTGTTTAAATAAAATGTTATTATATGCTACATGTCTTGCCTTTTAGTCATGTTTTTTTATATACAGTGAAGCCAGTTACTCCTAAACAAACAAAATACTGCCTCCTGAGGCAATCATTTAACAAACAACATGTCACAGGCACATCACATGAAAATTCTTAATATTGTCACCAAATATGATCATAAAATAACATGAAAACACACTGGATGTTACTTTTGTAGAAAGATAAATGATGTATGCGTTTTATTTAAGCAACAAAGAGTGTGAGACAGTGTCAGTGAGACAGTTAATTTATGAGGAAGTACAGGGCTGAATTGTGCTTGCAAAGATCTGATATAACCACAGTCAGTGTGTTGTGAATTAAGTTAACTGATGTTACATCATCCCTCAGTAGCATTTGTGTAATGCATCAACGGTTAATGCCAGGCCACTGACACAACTCACTTGAAAGATGTCCATTTCACATTCATAACGGATTTGATTTCCATTTTAATTTGTAAATTTTAGCTTTTGTGAGTTTGCCAATAAAAATTAAAAGTTATTTTTAAGGGTAAGTGATGCATGTGATGTAAGTCTTGCATAGGAATAAAATAACTAGAAGTTTGGAACAAAATGAATGTTGAATAAATAATGTATCTATATATTAATTTATAATATAAATTACATAAATTACATTATATAGTAAATTGCATTAAAATTTTAATAGTAAAAATATTTCCAAATTTTACTGTTTTTGCTGTAATTTGGATCAAATAAATGCAGACTTGGTGAGCAGAAAAAAATTATTTAAAAAAAAACTTACTGTGTGTATGTATTCGTGCATGCCATCAGTGAATTCAATGACAAGTCATGGTCATGTTTTTGATGTAGTGTGGGGTCTGGTAAACCTCTGAGAAGACCCAGCCATTCTGAAACTACATTTATGGGCATCGCCTATATCTGTGCTGAGCAATCTGTATTTGCATGTATTTGTAAATGGTGCATTAGTGATGATACCTCCAGCGGATAACTTTTACATGTTGTTATATTTGGTTCTCCACACGCGCCTCATGTCTTTATCGTCTCTATTGTTTAAGGTAACAAAAGAGATCATATGGCGTTGCTCTAGACAGATCTATTCCTGCAATGGGCAGCATAGTGAAAGGGGAACCTGATCCTCTGCAGGATGTCTAGAAGTCAGCAGGCTGACATTTGGCCGCCGATAGACCGGTGTGTGTTTGGTTGTAAGGGAACACTAGGCCTCAGCGGAGTTGTCAAAACAAAGGGGCCGCTCTCACCGGGACTTACTTACCGACTGTCAACTTGTGTATGTGTGCATTGAAAAGGTTGATTATGACAGGGCTGGAATATTGTGATGTGTATGAAAGTAGCTTTCAATACTAATACCTGAAACACAAATCAGGCTACTATATTTTGGTGGAAAAATTTTGTTTGATTTGATTTGATTACAAGTCTTTACTAAAACAAAATCTGAAATCCAGACATAATTTGATTTAATACAGCTTGACTGACTAGGAATCTTGATTTGGTGAATTTTAAGTAAAAGTGAAAAATGAGCGCATAATATAATTAAGGTTTTTAAAATAATTATAAATGATGCCCTAAACAATAGTTTAGGAAGAGTGCATTCATCAAATCCTGTCGATCACAACATATGTGTTTACACTTTTAATATGAGAATGTGTTAGAGTAAAAATAAGTGTAATATCTGATCAATGTCATACTGGTTGCCAAAGTTATATATTTTATTATTAATATTCCATGCCATTTTTTAGTAACAGAAGCAGTGATGCTGTGGAGAGTAAGGATAGTGGATTTAGCTTTTGATGCAGCCGACATGAGTTTAAGCTGTTTTCTGGTCCCATTATTCTCCTGTTACCCCTTGCATATTTGCATAGCCCCACACATGCAGGAAAATATATACACTGCCCTCCAAAAGTTAAGAAACACCACTAGGAAAGTGTGGTTTTGGATGATATCTGCATCCTTATAATTTTTTGGTGCAAATACTGTACATTAAGGTAACTTGACATTATCATTGAAGACCAACAATAATAATTTAAATTTTTTATTACGTAATAATGCCAATATATACATTTCAAAGTTGAGCTACAATGGGAGGAACTGGACCGTGATGTCCGTAAGAAGTGTCCAACCAGTGTGAATCATCTTTGGGCAATCCTTCAGGAGGCTTGGAGTAATACATCAAGTCAATGTTTGAATAAACTGAAAGCTCGGATGAGCAGGTTATATAGAGTTGTAATAGCTGCTAATGGTGGATATTTTGATGAATCAAAAACTGAAGTATTTTCTATGTATAAACTGTTTATGTAATACAATGTGTTTTCATATTAACAGTGCAAAATTTTCACAAATTAAATAGTATTCATGCCAATATTGTCCAAAACCTCATTTTTCTTGTGCGTTTCAAACTTTTGGAGGGCAGTGTGCAATATTTACTATGGCCACAAATTAAAAATGCGTTGCTATGATTGATTTGTTCACATGATTTATTAATAGATATAAAAGAAAAAAAAAAATATATAATATATAGCATATAGCGTTTTTTAAAATGTTAATAAAATGAAAATGAAAACTAAAAGAATTTCAAATTACATGAGCCAGTATTTTATTCACAATAGAACATAGATAACATCACAAATGTTTAATGCAGAAAATTTCAAATTTGACATCTGTTACATGTCTCAAAATAGTTGGTATGGGGGCAATGTTTACCATGGTGTAGAATATCCTTTTAAAAACATTTTGAAGACATCTGAGCATCGAGGTTATGAGATTCGGGAGTTTTGGTGTTTTTAGTTCCGATCCCAAATTTGGACTCGTCTGCCTGTAGAACACTTTTCCACTTAGAATTTTAAATTAAAAAACGTTGTTTTTGAAGTATTCCACAATCTTTTTATGCACTCTTTCCCAGATTGAAAAGCCTCTGCCCATCTTTACTTCTGAGAGACTCTGCATCTCAGACATCCCTTTTATAGCTAATTATGTTACAGACCTGATGTCAATTAACCTAATTAGTTGCTAGATGTTCTCCCAGCTGAATCTTTCAAAAATGTCTTGCTTTTTCAGCCCTGTGTTGCCCCCGTGCTAACTTTTTTGAGACCTGGAGCAGGCATTTAGTGGATAAAAGTGTAAAATTACTCAGTTTTAACATCTGTTATCTTCTGTGAATAAAATATTGGCTCGTGTGACTTAAAAGTCTTTTAGTTTTCATTTTATTCAAATTTAAAAAGAACCTCCCAACATTTCTGGAATTCGGGTTGTACTATTTACACTTATAGTGCATAGAAAATCCTACTATTTTGCATCACCATTTGCACTTCTTGCCGTCATTATTGCTTGTATCAAGGATATTATATTGTACTCTGATGTATGACATGACAATAGCAGTCAGTGGTTCATGTGCTGCACTGAGTTTCACACAGTAAGTTATCCAGATGGCCTTGTCTTTAAATGTACTTCACATCAAGGCAACTGTTTTCTTTACTGGATCCAACAGAGGAGGGGAAAAATCATTCAAGTCATATCTGGTTGGAATTAAACGACAGTTTCAGTAGAAGACCTGAAGAAGAAGAGTTCAGTTACAGTGTTTTTAAATGATAAACAAACTCAATGTAATACCTCTGATATTATTGTAATTTGCATCGAATACATAAACATTAAAAATTCTTGATTAGGGTTGGATTCATTTTAATGCAGTTTTTGGGTGTTTGTAGACTCGAGTGGAGATTGACAAATACAGACTACCTGTTCTTTTAAGAAGTACAAAAAATAACTGTTTTGTTATGCTATTTACACAGTCTCAAGGTATATTACAGGGGAGGGTTATTTAAACTCTAACAATGTTAATGACAGGTGTAAAACTAACTAAGTTCAGTACTTGGATATATCCACTTCTTGATATACAGCCATAGAACATATTGAAAAGACTGCTCAGTCAAGCAGAGAATATCAGGACTACTCCAGGAAATTTCACTTTCACTGATTTGTTTTTCTTTAATTATACTATTATGTGTTTTTTTGTTGTATTTATGTGTGCTGGAAGCTTCATGGTCCCCTTTAAAAATTCTATTAAAATTATAACTTCAAATATAAGCATACTTAAGAGTTAGGAAAATAATTAGACAAATATTCAGTGGAATGTCTCTTCAAAATAAAGCGTTACTAAAAAGAAGTATAATGTGTGTATTTTATTCTCTTGTGTTTTACTGTGTTTTACTCTATTGCGACACTTCTGGTATTTTTGTATCCATCTGGATAAATCTCCAAGTGGAAGATTCCTCGTGAAAGTTCTGAGAACGCTGCTTCTGTCCAGTTGAATGGTGGCATTGTTGCGATAGTGTTGCAATAACACAGTAATTTCAAAACAACAAAATGGGTTTACACACATCAGAAGAACATGTTTTCCCAAACATCTGACTTTAGAGAATTGGTATCTCACGAGAATAAGAGATCCTCTTTGTCGTAGAGATTTGTTACAGGTGTTGTTTTAGGGCACATGTCTAGGCTACCATACTTACATCTTTCTAAACCAAGAACGCAAGATTTGCTATTAGCTAACGCTTCAGTAGCATTAGCAGTTGGTACATTCTGACAGCATTTTATTGGACAGAACTTTGTACACTCCTCCGAACAAAACGGCAAGTTCTAAATGTTTCCCAGAAAAGAAAGACAGTACATTGGAAATGTGTTTATCTGATAAAAGTTTATTCAGTGGACTCGTAATGCTCCTCAAACGCACTTCAACACGATAAAAGTACACAAGTTTCATTCGAACTAATCTAAATAACGCTCGGAGAAGAGATTCTCGCGCGCTGGACTGCCCCAGTCTTTCATACTAAGTGCGCACCTGAAATAGGTGTGTCCTCCTCTTCCTTCAGCCTTCAGAGGAGTGTACTCGGCTCCTTTAAGGCAGTGAGCAGCGAGTCGGGCTGTGGAGGCAGGGGAGAGAGAGAGGGTTATTCTCTAATGCTCTGAGGCAGAGAGGGTTAGCAGCACACGAACCAATGCGATTAAAGCGCCACGCAGGAGGAAGATGCGCCTGCTTGCAGCCTGCTGGACGGCGAGAGGTGCTCAAGAAGATGGTCTGACTCTGGGATCTCACCTTTGTTCCTGCCGCTTCAGCTTCTCCGGACTTTCTTTCCATTCCCATTTCTGATTAAACATCTATGATTTACTCTCCCCTATTTAGTTCCTTTTCTTCCCTTTTTTTCAAAAACACTTGGTTCCCCTCGGTTTAGATGACACACTTGAACGGCACCGTTGCTTTTGCTTTGAAAGTTTTCTTTCTCCTCCGCTTTACCACCTGCTCTGTTGAAAGACGCTCCTGAATCAGCATCGCACCTGCATCCAGCATCCCCCCCTGAAGCACAGCAGCATCCGGAGAGCATCCGAGCTTTAACCAAGACAATCACACTAGAACATCCGCACATCCTTCATGCGCAACGACCGGGCGCAAAAGCGCGGCACGCATAATACGCACGGTGGAGATCCGCTCAAGTCGCAGGCACAGGCAATCTGGACTGGCTTTTGTTTTATCCTTACCGTTGGCATTCTGAGTGGGGGATCGGGAAAAAGCAGTGGACAAAGTGTGCGGAGTGAAAAGAGGAAAATCTAGCTTGGGGATTGAACGCAGCGGGGCATGTGGATATTGGCATTTCTCTTTCTCCAGAGCATCCTGAATGGTTAGTCTTCATTTGTTTTTCTTCTCTCCTGTAATTTCAAACTTCATTTACTCTCATCAGGACATTCTGGAAAGGGTGTACTGTATGCAAATTCATTTCAGGATTTTGAATGGTGTCACGGGTGGTCACCTGGGCTGGGAGACTTTCCCTCCTCTAATCATAAAAAAACAACAACAACAAAAAAACACCTTATCAGTCACATTATGGCCGTGATGATGCCAGCGCTATATAAGCACTGCGTACTGAAAAGCTCCCTATAATGATTCCCGTGTGCACACACAGGGGCCTCCGGCAGGTATTGCACAGGTTTCTTGTCGGGTGTTTTACGCATGGGGAGATGTTAATGAATGTGACCTCTTGTTTATCACACTGAGTGTTGTAGAAGCTACTCATCCATGCGCTTTTCGTTTTCGATAATGTTGCACATCCTATATTTAATGTTCTTATTTATTAATTTATTTCCTTTTTATCCACAACGACTGACGTATTTAATATTGGTTATATGTGCTGCGCCCTCCCCCATCCGTATAACTGTTTTAAATCAACTTAGTTTAATTTAATTATGAAGGGCGAGAATTTGTTTAATAGATAAAGGCCTTATTTTCTAGGTGTTTTTAAAGGCATTGCTTTTATTAGGTTCATTAAATAAGCACAACCATCTGATGGCAGATAATTAACGCTGTGGATATTTAAACATTTAAGATGGGCACGTCAAATGAAGTTATTACATCCAGTTATTTTTGTAACACATCCCTGTTGTGCATTTGAGCCTCACAGTGGGTGGATAGCAGTGGAAAAAAATTGATTTATTTCATTTATTCCTTTATATATATAATAAAACACAAATCATACAGCTGCATTTACAAAATCTATCATATTGTAAGTTACTCTTTTTTTAGATTATGTGTTTGTTTTAAATAGCTTGCTGACTATGCTTTCAAAATTGCATTGACTTTTTTTAATATGAAGTATATAAAAATGATTCAGTAATCCTTAAGAAAAAATGAAAAAAATTCATAAGACAAATGCAGGGCAGTAGCTGAAAAATACTACACAACGCCTTAATAGCTGTGTGTATGTGTGTGTGTACTTAAGGGACTGCGCCTGCGTGGATGCATATGTGTGCAGCGAGAAATTTAAAGCCGTCTTTATATATTTTTAAGGCCAATTGTGCCTTAAGCATGATTTTCCTATCTTTCCTACCTGTTTTTATCTCTGCACCTTCGCACCAGTGTAAAAAAGGTGTGATAGGGCTAAACTGAAGAGATGGTCAATAGGTGCAAACATGGAAGGGTGTGTACGTAAGGAGGGAGCCATGGAGGGAAAAACAGAATGAAGCGAGACGGGAAAATAGACTTTTCTCTTCGAAAAATTGCAGACAGACAGACATTGTCGAGGGAAGGTTAGTGCATGATGCAAAGAAAGGAACAGAGACCCGTGCTTTGACAAAAAAAAAACGACGGTTTGAGGATTTTATGTAAAATGGCTATTGGGCAAACGCTGGCACGAGTCCTCAATGTGAAGCTTTGAATGGCAGTCATTTTGAAGCGGTGAGGATGTTACGAAAGCTCACCCTCAGAAAACAACAGAAATAATCCTCCTCTTCAGAGGAGGGAGATAAATACACCCCTACTCTTGCTGTTTGAGCTCCAAACGCGAAGCTCTCCGAGGCATTTCTCACTTCGGGCAAATATGAAATAAAAAATATTGAGATGTATTTTGTAATAACTTTGAATTGAAATTGCGCCACCCTGCCTCAGCTGAAACTCATAAAAGAGCAGTAAGAAGTCATCAGTCACCATCGCCCAGCAGAGCAGACAGTGAAATGAGACGCTCACTAGCTCTTGCTGGATGTGCTTTGGCTTTTTTCTTTTTGTGTGTGTGTGCCGTTCATGTATTCCTATAAAATCAGCACATATCTGATGAGCGTGCAGTCTTTAAAAATGCAATTCTTCATATTAAATTAAATGTTGGCATCTTAATATGCTAATTTATTCACTGTGGAAAAGTTACAAATATAGCTAAGTCATATTTGTAAGTTCTGTGTCTTTTAGCATGATCTAAGAATAATCAACATTCCCATTAGAAGTGGCCACTTTCTCATCTCAGAAAGCAACTGTATTCTAGAAAATTCGAGCCTGTAGTCTGGAAGGTTTATCACATGCTGCTTGGCCTGTCACTATGGAAACCTCTATTATTAGAGCCATAGTCGCGTATCAAATAAGGCCGTTGTGTGAATGAGTGACCCCTGATGTACAATAAAAGGGCACAGATTGAAGAGGAATCTTATTTGTTTGAATGCAGCATTTATCTATTGTTATTTTATTAAGAAACCACGTTTTAATAATAAATATCACATCAAAATGAAATAGAAAAAATTAAATTCTTTCATTTTAGTCATTTTAGTGTTCTTTTATTGTCATATGTGCAGCATGGTCTAAAAGATATTGTTTTGTTCTGTAATAAATAAAAAGATAATCTACCACTTTTGCGTGTGCACGACAGCCATGTTGCGCAAAGAAATGCTATAACTATAGCTAATAACAGATTATCAGCAGGAATGGGAATGTTTAGCATCTTGATTTACAGCAAAACAGATTTGAGTGTAAATGAAGACAGTGTATGTACCCGCCTCAGATCTGTTACTCGAAATTATAAACCGTCCACAAAAACACACACAGGCACGACGGATTATAATCTCAGCCGTCTAAATCCTGTATTAAAACATGCTGTTGTTATCAGGGATTATACAGTCCTGACGGTAACTGTTATACTAACAGAATTATACAAACTAATCAGAAGCATACGAGTCAGAATAATGACTTCATTTCGTATTTAACTGGGATTTCTAAGAGTCTAAGGAGAAATGTGAGGAATGATTTGAGTAAATTTGGCTGCGTGGAACTGTGTGTTTGGTGGGAGTTAATCTATTGGGGGCAATTAAGGCAGTTTGCTGATTAGAGGCCCATCTGTTCAAGTTTGTTAGACAGTCCTGTAAGACCTGTGCCCTGAAATCCTCTTCTACCTATTTAAAGATTCTGAGTTAGCGTCCTTAACACCGCTCCCCGCTTTTTTTTTTGCTCATTTTGTTAAGTTGTTTACTAATGAAATTCATACTTCTGCTTCTGTGGTTAAACAGGATATTTTCACCAAGACGAGACTTTGAATGAGTCAAACCACCCACTGACTTTAATGTTAGCCACTGATTTCACCGGTTGTCTTTGAATAATATTAGATTACACAGTTTTTATGTGTTTACTTAAGGGCGGTAGACTTTTTTTTTTACCACTTTAGGATGAATGAAGGATTGTAATTTGAAGTGTTGTTGATTTCAGTGCCATTCCACCACTAAATGCAATAGAACATTTTTTTTAAATGAGCTGTATTGCTGAAATGGACAACATTAGAAATCCTGTCGTAGTCTGCTTTTCAGAGGACAAACATGTTTAGAGGTCATTTTGAGGACAACATGGGGAAATAATAGTCCTGTCACATTATGATGTTAGTTTTATTCACTAGGCATGAACTGTTGTTTAATTTACTATAAATTAATTATTTTTACTATTCATTTTTTTTTATTATTCATGTGGATATAAAGGGAATTTATATGGCTAAAACTATGTTTGATTCTAATAAATACAAATTTAAGAGAACCATGAACGTTTATTATTTACGTTATTATTTAAATTTAATTAAGGATTTATTACATTCACAGGTAGATGAAAAATGCAAGTGTATAACCTCTAAAAGCTATACAAGTGCAGAAAAAGCCTGTCACTAAAGATTTTTTTCTTTAGAAATGATTTATTACATTTTTAATTTAAAAAATATTATTTAACAAATGCGATATAAATCATAAAATGATAAGGTTTATATTGCATGTTTTTTTTCTGTAACAAAACATAGCCGATTCCTTTTTCTGATAGACAAAGATTATGTAATAATGATTAATAATAATAACAACAACAAAATCGTCCTTTTTAAATCCTTAATCCTTCCAAGATTTATAAATGGCATCTGCCTAATATCCATCAATCGCTCTGTCATCAGTGGCATCTGTAAAATAGCATCATATGACTTTTATCTCCAGTATGCATCTCTCTATTCATGTGCTTTCTCTGCAGCCCTGTCTTGTTATTTTTAAAATGAGACCCAGAGAGAGAGGTATGTAGGCTGAGGTATCTCTGACCTAGGTGGGAGAAAGTGACAGGGTGACAAATGACCAGAGCTTGCTTTCTCAACATTGTGATATATTTTTAAACATGGCATAGACTGTAAGATGTAAGACCAAGTTGGTGGTTGGTATTTTTAGCTGCCCCCTTTCAGAGCACTGTCACTTTTGCCAGATGTCTGCTATTCATTGTATGTACTATGTATGTGTGCTCATGTGCGTTTGATATAGGATGTGTGCATGCATTTGACCCAGCCATGGGTCTGTCATGTTCTTCTTCATTCCAACATAATTTATGTTGTATTTCTCTTTAGAGAATGAAAATATGCTATACCAGCAGCCATGTCAACCTTATTTGTAACAATAGTTTCTGACAAAAATAGTTACTATAGTTTGTGTAGATTTATTTGATAACCGTTTTCTACGTTACCATTTATTTTTGCATATTGTTATTATACCTTTTTATGTCATGTAATAATTTTTTCCTAGCTTGCACAATGGATAGACATTATTATTATTTTTTTCTTTTTAATAATCGAATGCACTTTTCAGCATGTTTTCCCTGTTAAATCACTGCATTTGAAACACATTACTGTCCTTCAGATCGTAACAGCTGTCTCGGCTCCAGAAAGCATGAAGATGTTGCTTTTTGATGTGTGTTTTAGCAGTTAAATGTCTCATTAGAGCGGCAGTTGCCTGAGGTTTATTATGTGTTGCTCTCGCTCCTCTATCAGCTGTTCCCCACAAGTGATTATGCTAATTGCTGTTTGATCAGATGATTAAATTATAATTCGATTAATCCAGGGTACTAAATGCTCTGAATATATTTGTGTCTGCTTGGTTGGCTGGCTGGCTGGTTGTGTGGAGCAGCGGTCTCCTGTCACTTTGCTAGCACACATGAGAAAAAAAAAAAAAAAATAGAAACGTGACAACCTGAAATGGGATGAGAAACACTCTGCAGAGAAGAGGGCTGGGGAGGGGTGCACTGTGTCCTTCCTTTCAAAAAACACTACAGTGCTGCCCACAGATGGACATGTAGCACTCTGATACTGAAACAGAAGAAGAAAAAATCCATTTAGAAAAAACTGGAAAAAAAAAGGCCAGGTCCTGTATTACCTTAAAATGAAAAAGAAAAGAAAAGTATAATTATAATATTATATATATATATATATATATATATATATATTACAATTGTAATAGGATTGTAATAAATTAATAATATGATTGTATCAATATAACTATTTTTGCACTGGATTTAATTTAGGTTTAGGTTAATTAGAATTTTTGACATTAAAATTCAATTTTTATTAGGCATTGCTGCATCATAGTAACGAGACTGCAATGTTCCTTTGCATTAGAGTAATAAGTTATTTCTTTATTTTTTATTCATTTATTGATAATGTAAATGTGTCATTGTTAATCTATGTTAGCTCAGGTCCATTAACTAAACATCAATTGATACATCTTTTCTTTTTAGTAATGTATTATTAAATGCTGAAATTAACAATTAACTAAGATTAATACATGCTTTTTATGTTTATGTTGATGTTAACAAATGGAACCTCTTTTCTCATTAATTTCTTAATAGTAGTCTAATACTAATACTACTAAATTGATTCATGCTATACCATGGCTCTGATGAAACCAGCAGCTAAACAAGATGTTTTCTGTATTAAAGCCAATTTTCATCAGTAGCAAAATTACGTTGCAAAGCAAGCTGATGTTACAAGGTTAACATTCCCACTATGATCTCTTGCTATGAATTAATTACTCTAGTGACTTTTAAGTCATTAATGGTTGCTGCAACACATTGACTAGAATACACACTACTGCTGTACCTTTTCTGCTGTAGGTGGTATGTAAACTGTGCAGATGTGAAATGTGAAATATGCAGCAGACCATGCTGTATCGTACTGTATTACACAATGTGCTTAGCTTGAACTTACAATTAAAGTGTGACCAATTAACTGAAAATTAATATTAACCAAACTGAATTTTATTGACTAATTATTTCATTGGACTGTTACTGCAGTAAAAGACATTAAAAATTTATTTTCTTAATTTTTCTTTACAAGATGATAACAGAATATTTAACATGCAATTAATAAGGCATATGAAAACAATGTAGCACAATAATAGTTTGAAACATTTAGTGCTACATATTGCATACTGTTTTCACACGCTATAGGCCTACTTGAATTTGAGTCAGGCTTGGTCTGGGGCCAGTTGCATAAACTTAGCCTCTATGTTAAGACAGTAGCTGTGTCCCAAATGACGCACTATGTACTATGCACTTATGCACTATGCACTCAGTTGTATTTAGTATCATCCCAAATGGAATACAAAATTTTTTTTCCTAACCGGAAATTCAAAACATTTCGCAGTCGATGGCATATGATGTGTAGCAGATGTAAAACAAAGCCAAACTATTTGGGATGCAGCTTATGTAGATATAATGGTGAATTTTTTTAATTAACCACACAAAGTTTCATAGAGAAAAAAATCAACTTACATTATGATATCGGGGTGCCATCCACTATTTTCTAATGAATTGCTCATCCAACCTTAGCGCCTCCCCTTCCGCTACGTAAGAGAAAGCTGCGACCGTTGAGTGCGTGAAGTGTCCAACATTGCACACTTCATTTTTTCGGTTATTTGAGTGCATCATCCGGGTATTTGAAGTGCACTTTTTCTCTTTGGAATTTTCAGTGTGAACGCACTACTCGCACTATTTATACTACAAAACGTCATAGAATAGTGCACAAGTTCGCGATTTGGGACGCAGCTAGCATCTTTAAGAACAAGCTTCACCAACTAGCAATTAACCAATGGCTAATCAGTCTTATATTTTGGATTCAGCTTAGACTAATCTATGTTTTTTATGTAACCAAATTTTTTACATTTTCACCAGTCTTAAAGTACTAAATTAGATGACTAACTTTCAAGACTGTTATAAACCTTTTATGCAGCCAGCCCCATGTTTAGAATCCAGAGCTCGTCTTCACAAAACATCAATCTTACTGCTAAGATTGCTCCTAAATAGCAGTAAAAGTTCTTAGCTCTTAAAACCTATTTAGAAAGTTGCTGAGACAATAAAGAGAAGTCTTAAGCTAAGAGTAAGAGTGGGGTTGACCTCTTTGCTATAGATGATGTCAGCATGCTTACTATGCACACAGTGATTGACTGATAGTCTCTGTCAGAGATTTATTCATAAAATATTGTACAGTGCAATACCATTTTGCCATATTAAAATAAAGATTTAAAAATAAAGATGTTGGCATATTCAAATAAAGTTTGTATTTGTCAGCCTCTTACGTCTGTGCTTCGCATAAACAATTTGGGGATATGCATATAAACAGCCTTTTCATTAACAGAGTAGAATAATCATGGCTGATAGTAAGACATGCAAACAAAAAAATAACTTAACTGGATGCAAGAACAGCTTCTTACCCTACTGAAGCACTGAACATTATCAAATAGGAGAACAGAGTGATGGTAATGTAAAATGACTAGATTAAACCATTTATTTATCAAATG
>JAUMHE010000067.1:2992704-3011889 GCA_032359235.1 Enteromius mattozi | reverse complement strand
CCTTGGGAGAAACCTGACTTAGTTGGGGCCAGTTCTCCTCTGGCCGGACGCCCAGCACCTAATCTCCAGTTCAATTTATAAATAATAATATTAGTAATAAATCATCTTAAACCAGCAAAGGACCAGCCTAAACCAGCAAAAGGACCATCTTAAACCAGCTTAAACCAGCATCCAAGCTTCAGAACCTACCTAACCAGCATATGCTGTTTTTTTTCAAAAGCATTTCTAAAATGTTTATATTACAAGGCAGACTGCTGGAAACAGCCATTTTAGGATAGTTGTAATTAGGCCATAGTGACCTCTTCATTACTCCTAACATGTCACAGATCTAGAAACTAGTTTTAGTGCTAAAACACTTTTTAAACATTCTTAGAGCAAAAATTTAGGTCATTTTGGCACACTCTGGACTGAAATCAGAGCTATAAGCTACTTTTAGCCTTAGGATGCTTTGTGAATATGGGCCCAGATCTTTTCAACAAGTCTTTGTCAGCAAATTAGCATTTTAGCAAAGATGCTAATTTATTTACAAAGGTGTCATTATTTACTATATAGCATTTTATTCGTAGAGATAATGAAATATTGTCTTACATTGGACCTCAGTAATGACCAGGTGTACTGAGATGTGGACTGTGATGTTTGGCATCGTTGTGCTTCAAGTGCACACAGCTAGCCGAGCTGGGCATTAGCCTTCGCAAGCTCAAATAGACGGATGTGTACAGATGCTATTGAAACAGACACCTGCGCCATGAGAAAGACAACACAGAGGAAGTCTTTTACTGAACCCAGAACAGTTTTACGTGCCAAGGAGGGAAAAAAGCCACTATCCGGAGATGAGCTGACCACAATGAGGGTTCTTGTTGAACCTCTCTCTGGCTCTAATGAAGGCAGGATGCTTGTTTGTAAAGATGCTCTACATCATTATGAAACGTCAAGGCAGGACTTGCTCACTGGACACCGGTCTCAAAGACTTTCCTTTGAGCCGTTAGATAGAGGCTTCTCTGTAGGTTGACAGAGGAGTTTTGACTTCCCACTGAAGAGCTTTTGTATCCCCTAATTTTTATTCCCTCTGCTGCTGTTCAATAACAGACTCTTATTTAGGAAGAGCCAAGATTAGAAGTCGGATTTTATTGATTGGACACATTTTCATAAGACTTTACTTAAACAAGCAAATAGAGCTGAAAATCAAGCTAATCAGCTAACATTAACCAGACAGAACACAACTATACCATTTAGATAATTCAATTAATCACTGGTACAGAAAGTAATATAGTACTACTCTTGATACCATGACAATACTATGTTTTTTGGGGATTTTTTTGCACTATATATATATATATATATATATATATATATATAATTATCACTATACATGGTCGTTGCTTTAGTAAATTTTTGTAAATGTAATAATTTGGGCATGTATTAGATTACAATTACTACAATGTATTGAGTTATGTATTAAAATGTGTTTTGCATAGCCTTATAATACACCGTCTAATGACAATTTATGACTCTTTTACATTTTGTCAAATAGTTGGCTTATTCATAAACATACATGCAATCTCATTTATTCATTTTTAATTTACATTTTCATTTACATTCTGCTTATGCCCCACTAAGAGTTAGGGGTATATGCTTATTATTTATTATACATATTATGCTTTTAGACTTTGTACGAAATTGCAACTTTATAAAATAATTATGTTTTCTTGTAAGAATGAATTGGATTTATGATTCATAACAACATTTGTCCTGATCCTCATTGCAGCTTACCAAGAATTCCCTACTTCTGACTGTGTTTTACCACAGTTACACCACAGTAATAGATTGTTGTTAAGCAATTAAAATGATGATGTGGGAGTGTTCGCAAATGATTTTACAGAAAACACCACAGAAATTTGCTGAAATGTGCGTAGACGTTGAAAGTAGCACCTAGTTGTTGCACCTAGATGTTGTAATAGAAATAGCGACATTTCTTTATCATAATCTTACTGTGGTGTACATTCATGTCTAACTGATTATCTGAAAAAAAAAATGATAAAAATCATATGGGGATCAATTGGTTCCATGCATCGTATTTGAGATGTGTGTTACAGAGAAGTCTGTAATTCTAATTAAAACATGTCATGGTCAAATGTAAAAACAAACAGAAAACATATGCACAAATTAATTTTTCTCAATAAGATCTATAACACGCCTTTAGAAAACACACCGACTTTAATATAAACTCCTCTTTAGGCTGAATTTACAGCATTAGGCCTAATGCACAGATTTATATCAACATTTAATGTATTCATTTAGCAGGCACTTTTATCCGCTGACTTATAAATGACAAATGCAACAAAAAGCAATTCATCCTAAGCAGGCAATAACATGAGAAGTACTGATGCAAATTTTCTCACAGGCAGAAATAAGAAATAGTAAAAGCACAGAAATAATATAAATAGGGTTCAGAGATGTACCATGAGGTTCTGCTCAGTGACTGACCACAGGCTCCTGGATGCAGAGTTATAAGAGTTAGTGGAGGTAAGAGGGTCTATGGCTGTTCTGTAAGCATCAACGTATTGAACTTGATGCAATTGAAGAGAGGTGTAACGTGGGATGTTTTTGCCATCTTACAAATTAAAGCAATTGTGCTGCTATAGTTCTGTGTTGCTCCTAGAGGTTTGATGGCCAAAAGAAAATTGCAATTGTCCAACTATAAATGACATTGCATTCCTGTACAAGGAGATACGCAGCATGCTCAGATGAGAAAGAAGGACCTGAATTTCCTGATGTTTTGCAAACCTGGGTGACTGTGCTGTCATCACCAAAATTTAATAACAGTAAAAATGTCTCATGTAATATTGTAATGCTATATTATTGTGTATATACAGCTGCTGGGTGAGCGCGATTTCACCAAGTACAAGATGTTCCTGGATCAACATTCTTGTCAACTTTTTTCATCAGATTTGAGGGAAAATATCTGTTTTAGGCCCAAGATCAGGGTTAGCTGCTTCTACGCCCTTGTGAATCAGCTATCATTTCCCACTGATTTTTAGGAATACATTTTGAGAAGTGTTAGGTTTAGGGGTAGGGATTGGGATAAGTCTATATTTTTGGACATTAATGTTGATCCAGGATCAACAAATGATCACGGTGACCACAGGTGCAGTACATATTGAATGACAACTCTCGCTAAATGAGAACATCTGTGGTTTTCAATGTCAAATATCACATCTAATCTGTTATAAAGTATGCAAACACCGTACAGTTGTCAATACAGGAAGTGTCAATACGTCTCGGTTTTCAACTCCTCTCCTGAATACAAGCATTAAACCTCAGTTGAACCTTGAAACAAGTTGTAACATCTAAAGTGTTTTGAAATGTGGCTGTAGCTAATTGTTTTAGTGTCTTGATATGCAGTGCTGCACATCCTGATTATGCTGAGTTAGATGTGTTCCTAGGTCAAACATATTTTGTTAACCCTGGAACAGCATTTAGTCTTGACCATACCTTAATCTAACTTTACCCATGCATGAGTAATCCCTAAAATCAGGGGAAATGACAGATGACTGACACTGATATACAAGCAACACTGATTGTAAGCCTAAACCTCACAAAAACTATAAACTTGTATTTCAAATCTGATTGGTTAATCACAATGTTGTCCCAGGGTCAGCAAAGATGTTGATCCAGGAACATGTTGCACTTGGTAAAATCAGGTTCTTCATAAATCTTATTAGAATGAATTCAAAGGTATTAAAGCGTTTGTGCTTATTTTCTGTTCATGCACTAAGAATGGGTAGAAATGGATTGGGCTTGTTTTATAGTGTTTAGGTTAAATGAATTTGATAACTGTTAATTACCTATGGAATTAAGTGATGCCAGGCAGTAGCTTTTAGTTGCAGCTCCAGAGATTCTACCTAACACTATCATTGATAAATATTATCTTGCTAAGTGGCTCGCCTTAATAGATTTCGCGGTTTTTGAATATGGAAGTGCTTAGATTGAAATTGCCTGACTAACAGCCTTGTTCGTGCCATCAGCTGGGCAAATTCAGACATTAAAGTCAACAGCGGTTTCGTTTTCCGATCTCAGCCTGGTGCCAAGTCGGCTCTTAACGAGCCGCTCACGTTCGCTCGTTTAAAACATGACAACGGGAATCAGAGGCGCACCGCAGGGCCACACTCGGCGCGCTTTACCCTTCGCCGACATCAGAGAGCCGATCTGTCTGCACATATCACAGGCGAGCAGACGGCAGGCCTTTTCTCGTCTGTCATGTCCTGCTTAATATTCATGAAAGCAAATTGGGAGACAGTCATTTGGCAAGTGCTGCAAGTGCTAAAGCCTGTGGGGGTTGTAGGAGAGAAGTGCATACTCACAGTGGCAAAAACCCTGTCCCGCTCGCCCCTACCTTGTCCTGGGTCGTCGCTGTCCCCAGCTGCTCCCTTCGGCACCTTGTCTCGTTCCATCTCCCCCTTCTGCCCCAAAAACCCAAAACCCCCCAGGCGGTGTGCTGAGTGCAGCCTTAATTACCCCAGGCCCCTGACAGAGCCTGTCATTGTGAAGCAGATATCCCATGATCCTGCTCAGCACTGACAGGACACACAGACCTGGCAAAACCAGCAGCTCGACATCAGCTCAGACAGAAAACTACAACTATCTGTGAAGTTTTAAACAAAGCATGCATGTTGTATGGTCGCTGGACTGTAGACATGGAACAGGCCAGAAAAAAGCTCAGGTCTTATAATTGACCTACTTTGTGTGTGATTAGTTGCGTAAAAGAGCGCTGACAACATCAAACCGTGAGTCTTCACATTGACACGGGGTGAAAGGCTATTGTCTTGTCTTGTCTTGTGCTAAAATGTTAATATTTCAATAGGTGTTTGATAGAAACTAGGTAGTAAATGATCAAAACTTTCTTAATGGCACATTCGAATGGTACTCGACAGGCATTGACTTGTTCGTTTATTTGTGGTGTTAGTGTTTGCCTCATCAGCATTGATCGCACCTTTGCTCAGATCAAATGCATCAGTGGTGCCGAAAACGGTTTGGTATGGCTGATTAGACAGTTGAAGATGATAAATGCTGTTGTGTGTGATTGACCAGTCACCCTAAATTTGAGTCAGTGACTAGTGTTCTGCCTGTTATGTTCTTTAAATGAATGTGTAATTGTCCTTTTCTTTCCATCTTACGGATTTTGTATGCTTTAGTAAATTATATTGCATCTCAAGTTTGCCATTAGCTTTTTAGGAACTACCACATAATGCATGATTAATATCAAGCTAATGATAGCTAATGCAGTGTTTGCCAACAAAGCTATTCATAATTTAAAGTAGTTGAACTATATAATAGCTCTTTGTTGTAGTTAGTTCTAAGAAGTAGCTAAATATGTTGGATCCATCAACAAGGCAATATCATTTCAGATACCCAGTTTTATGGCACAAAAACAACCATGGTCATCTAGGGTCCCCTAGGATTGTTGACCCTGGAACAATACTGTGATTAACCAATCAGATTTGAAGAACGAGTTTATAGTATTTGTGAAGTTTAGTCTTACAATCAGTGTTTGGTGCTTGTACATCAGTGTCATTTATCTATCATTTTCCTCTGATTTTGGGGATTACTCATGGGTAAGGGTAGGTTTAGGTGTAGAGATATGCTTAAGACTAAATTTCTGGATAAAAATGTTGTTCCAGGGTCAGCAAAATATGGAACGCATCTAACTCTAACTGCAAAATCAGGACGTGCCCTAGGATGTACTGATTCACTAATGACTTTCTAATGCTTCTTATGACAAATAATTATAACAATTATAAGCGTCTGTTTCCTGGAATGAATCAGACTTTTGAACTATATAGACCAAGGGCTTATTAGAACAAACCAGACTTTTTGAATGTTATGAGAAAGGTCCATTTAGAATGAATCAGATTTTCCAATGCTACATATGATTTGAGTAATATGATGAGTGTTCCTCAAATTACACCACCAAAATTGAAATATTGGGAACAATATTTGAATTTTGCATTTTGTTGACAGGTTCACTATTCCCTACATTATGCCACTAACATAGCCTAGCTGAAGGAGTAAATGAAACTGAATGAGCAAATTGAGTGTGGCTGTTGCTTTTTGCATAGTTTGTGCTTGATTTTTAATAATAAAATAAAAAAAAGTGTGATTGTGACCAGGTAAGCTAAAACACAATGATGATTCTGTATTTGTTTTGTAACAAATACTAAACTTTGATAAAAAGATTGTTATAATATGAAATATATTGTTGTTAGAAATATTTATGGCCTGTGGTTTTCCCTAATTCATGAACTTGTACACTATCCATAGCAATTTTTAGCTTAGTGATTTCTAAAAACTATTAACATTACATTAATATTACTTTAAATTTAAATATTACAGGCCTGGAGGCTGAAGTAAAACTGTGAGTGTGGACATTTTCATTCACAAATTTTAGTAGATTTGACAACTTCAGTGAATTTTAGGGTTTAAACAAGGAGTGGATATTCTCTTTGAGGCCTCTAGATCCTGACTGGCAGTCTTTGCCTCTGGCATAAAGCTCATCTCCTGGTGCTCTCAAAGCCAGCACTCTTTAGCATGCTGTCAGTATGGCAAAAAAATTCTTCGATTCCCATTTCTACCTTTGTCCCTGTAACAATATGCTTATGAAGCACTGAACTGAATCTAAAACCGAGCTAATTTCCCAAAACTGCAATTAAGGAAATCCTCCACCCCAGTATTCTGATTGCTATAATGCAAAAATATATAGATTAAAAAAAACAAGCAAATAAATAAATACATTAATGTATTTTTTTATGTCAACACAGCCTTCCTGAAATCAGTTGGTTGAGTGAGTTGAGTGAATAATTCAATGACCCCCTCCTAAATATACTTAGTTTTTGGGATCTTCTGACAAAACAAGGTAATAGTCATCAAAAGCTATTGTAAAATCACCACCACCAATGCACAAACTAATTATAAGTATTTATATGTCATATTAATATTTATTGTTCTGCATTTCTTTTATGATTTTCGGGTGGAATGTGTGTTTTTTGAGGTATTAGATTTTGATGCTGTCTTATTTTATAGCAGAGAAATGCTGAATGAAACATGAAACTTAATTTAATTCATATATTTGAGCATCTCAATTTGAGGATGCTTTTGTGTATGCACATGTGCCCTGCTAATATTACGAGGGTATAAAAATTAATGAAAGTTTTTGTGTGTGTGTGTTTCTGAAATGCCCTACTAAAGTCACCTTGGCTTGGTGTTAGCCACTTTCCATCAGGTGCAGCCCACACCTCAGGTGACACGACATTAAAGGCCTACAGGCAAAGCAAGGCCAGTGCATTAGAGTCAGCTGCCATCCCAATCACTCTCCTCGCCCAGAGAAAAGGAAGAGTAGATGTATTTGATGTACAGACCTTCAGATGAGAGGAGCAGTTTAATATTGAATAGAGTGCGGTTTTTCTTCCAAAGCTGTACCCAAAGAGAGAAAAACCTTGGTTAATTATGAATGCACACAATACATTATTAAACAGTGTCACTTTTTCGTCTTTATGGTTCATTTCATGAAAAATTATGACAATTATGAATTTTTTCTCCGGGTTGCTGAGTATTAAATTGCTGTTTTCTTGTACAAATGTGGGGCCCTTTCAAGAAGGGTTTGATGTTAATTCTGCTTTCGGACTTAATTTTGTCTGCTTAATTTGTAAAGAAAAATAAATCCCCAAACCTTACCTAACCTAAGAAAGCTACTTTTTCAGAACAAATACATCCAACGAACATGAGATCCCCAGTAAGAAATTAATATACTTAAATGTATTTGAAATACATTTATTTCATGCTCACTATACTACAAATATATTTTCATAATTATGTACTTAATAAGATTCCATGCAATTGTATTTTAGTATACTAAACTGGTATACTTAAAGTCTGCTAAATTGGAACAACTAATTTTGTACTTAATGCACTTTAATTGTGCGGAATGCAGAAGTCCAGTTAAAGACATACAGTACTTAGTATATTTGATTGTGCTAAAGTGGAATTATTGCAAGTATACTTTAGTTACACTTTAAATATTTTGCATATATGCATATTGCATATTTTGCATAGGGCAATATTACACAATCCTCATTAAAAGTGACATAAACACACATTTTAGGCTTATTAATTGGAAATATCCATTGTGGACAAGTAATACTCCAAATAAAGTTTAATTATTATTATTTTTTTTATATCAGTAGGTCTCGAGTTATCTGTCAGTAAATATATTAATAGATTTGAACTATACTGTACTATATTCATGAAATAAATATATTTTAAATATATTACTTTTTTTACTAGGGATGTCATGAATTAAAATAATGTTTAATTTGTTTTGAACTAATACTTGAATAGAATTTTAAGGTAATACAATTAATGAAGTGTTTATTTGGATCAATGACTTATAAGAGAAAAAAAAAATATATATGGTCGAATAGAACAAATGTCTGAAGTGATGAGAGATATATGAGTGGTGGTACTTGAATTGAGAGTCTTGTCTGACCATAAAAAACAGACTGCCAAGGGTTTAAATAGATATTTTCGTTTACCTGAAGCCACTAAGGGTGGCCCTGGGGCTTGGGCCTGTCCTCAGCTGTGTTTGTGTTTTTAAAAAAATAATAATAAATTGTGAATATTTATAAATATCATTACTAATCTAAATTAGCCTAAAATTTAAAATAAATAAATAAAATAAAATAAAATAAAAAGACTATTATTTGACTCAGTGACTTGGGTTTTGCTTACATTTTTTTTCCTTTTTTTCATATCTGTATATTAGTTACACCACATGACCACATGTCAAATAATTGTCATTAATTTGGAACCACGTCTGCTTACTCTCAGAGTAATCTGTTTGGGTAGGTTAGTAAAGTAAGTTGACATATACTTGTAAAGTTTCTGATCAATCAGTCAATATGTTGTATGTTGTGGACCCATCAAAATAAATTGTTAGAAGATATTAAGCAGACAGTCTACTAATACTCTACTAACTGCTAGTTGACATGTAGTTGCTTACTCTTAGGCTGCGTTCACACAGCAGCAGAATACGGTTGTCAATCCTGTTTTTGAGTCCTTAATACGGTTACGTTCACACACAGTTTGGTTATTTACGGGTGTGACAACCGCATTCTGTAACCGAACTCACACCAGTAAATTTTCAGGATTTACAACTGCATTCTCAGAACACAGGCGCTGTGTGAACGGAACAGGACTGGACAACTAGTTGTCATTCACTCAAATGCCATTTAAACGGGCGTCTGTCGTGTAGTGTGTGTTATCATGTGTGTTTTCAGTAAGTTACAGTGACGGAGAAATAAGCTGCGTGTGATCTGAAAGTTTTATCCGTCAGTTTTGTGTCCTGCGAACGCCGCGCGAAACTTACAAACGCTGCCTTATATGCAGGATGAAATGAAAATGATATTTTTCTAAAGACAGTCTTCCTTCATAAATACAGTAATATTAAAACACCCACGCCTCGGTTTGATTTTTAAACGTACATTACGTGCTCATGTTTATTCAACGAAGCCTTGTGGAAAATCGATCGTTTTTTATATCATGGCAGGTCGCCACAAATAAATAAATGTTTGGGAAACATAATCAAGTAGCTAAGAATAGTAGACATGCTAAAAAAGAGCATCATGACTTGACTGACAATGCTTTCTGCTGGTGCCCAAGTAGACGAAACATGCTTTAATCTCTGCAAACTGAATATTCTAATTGGGATTTATTCATTTGTAGTGGACACGCATGGAATTCAAATTTCCTCTACATCAGCAGCTCTTTATTTCATTACGAGAAGCCACACTTACAGAACGCTCGTCTATTAACCAACATACCCTCATGAATTCATCAAGTGCCAGATGATTAGTGCAGAATGTGTTGAATCACTTGAGTTAGGTCGCAAAAAGTCTTTATCCGTCCTCTTGGAATGAAGATCAACAATGATTGCTTTGGTTTACAAAAGAGTGAGCGAGCAAATTCTTATTGCGTAAAGGCCAGAATGTTTTCACACTCTTTAATATCGGAACAAACGCTCCGCCAAGCCTCTCGCTGGCAAAACAAGATATTTTAACAGATGGTTGCTTCAGCGTGCCACTTGATGAATGGTACCATATGCCTCAGATTGCCACTGTAAAGATTATCACCATTACGAGCACTTGTTCGCGGGTTTCGTTTGTTTGCTTGTCTGTGTTTGCTCATCAAGCGTGCCAACAACTGGAGTGTTATATCTGAGCATGTGGGCGCACATGTGTTTATGAATACACGTCGTCTTCTGTGTGTACCTTCTGCTTTGTGACTGAAACCCGCTGATCCTCAGAAAAGGTTGAAACTGCTGCAATTTGAAACCTTGTTAGAAATTTATGAAGTGCTAAAATGTTTGGTCCTGAGGGAAAACACTGCCAGCTGTCACTGGTGAGCCATTTACTGCCAAACGGAGATCGGTGCTCAGATAGGGCCTGTGGCAGAGCATCGAAGAGATTTTCATCAAGACACAAGAGGAATTTAGCAATTAGCTGGAAGTCATTCAACTTGAACTTTTCTTTGGTTGTGATTAGCTTCATGATGCAATGCCTTAATTTGACTGTCTTAACTGTCTCTCCATATTATGCTGTAATGGAAGAAAACATAGCATGACAAAAATGACAAATTTCAGCATTAATGCTTCTTCGTCCATATTGATGGACTCACTCACACACTCTTGTCTTTGTCTTTTCCTTTTCAGTTTTCGGTGAAGATCTACGTTCCAGCTTATATTTTGTCAATGCATCTCTGCAAGAGGTAGTGTTCTCCAGCAACACAGGGGCACTGGTGCCGTGTCCTGCCACGGCCGTGCCCCCCGCCGCGCTGCGCTGGTACCTCGCCACCGGGGAGGAGATCTACGATGTCCCAGGCATCCGCCATGTGCACCCCAATGGCACGCTGCAGATCTGCGGCTTGCTGCCACCCAACTATAGTAACCTAATCAATGACCATACATACTACTGCACAGCGGAAAACCCATCAGGAAAGATCAGGAGTCAAGATCTACACATCAAGGCCGGTCAGTCAGCTCAACAGAACAACAACAAATACAAACATGCAGCCTATTATGTGGAACACACCATTATTTATTTATTTATTTATTATTAATTGTGATTCATTTAAATTTTGTACAACCTAAATTAAAAAAAGAAACACACACACACACTGGTTTCCATGATTTATGGGGACATTCCATATGTGTAATGATTTTTATGCTGCGCAGACTGTATTTTGTGCAGCATAAAAATCAAATAAAAATCTAATATTTTCTATCACTTTAATCCTCACCCCACCCTTAAACCTACACATCAATTTTTTTTTAGAGTCTTATATTTTCTAAATGCTTCATTCGGTATAATTTATAAACTGTTTTCTTTATGCGGACCAAAAATGTAAAAAAAAAACTGGTATTACTATCCTTATGGGGATAGTGTATTTGGCCCCCACAGTGTAGGGAATAACAGGAACACACACACACACACAAAGAAAACAATACAAATCAGGAACTAATCTAGTTTTTAACAAATATACCTTTGCCTTTTTTTAGATTACCTATAGCTCAGCATTATATATTAAAAGAGCTCATAGTTGTGCTTCTGTGACAGCTCTGAGAGAGACTGATGAAAAACAATTAAACATTAATGATTTTTTTTCTTAGGTCAGTCATGTGTGGCGAAGACAATGCTGGAATTTGGGTCATTTTTTGTGGGCTATTGTGTATTCTCTTTTTGTACGTTTAAGTCACCTGAAGCAACCAGCAAGTCGTCTGATTTGAAAAAATATATTAACAGCACACATATATACACCAAATGTAATTTTTTATATTGCACGGTTACTAATGTATTTACCAATATATTATACAGTATAGTATATATATTAATATATTACAATATATCTATCTATCTATCAGAATAGAGTATTCTCAGAAGTCAGACTTGTAGTTAGTATTGTGAACTTGTAAGAATGACACTGAGTAAAAAACACCTCTTTTCTCTTTCTCTCAGTATTCCGGGAGCCATACACAGTGCGGGTGGCTGATCAGAGAGTCATGCGAGGGAATACAGCGGTCTTCAAGTGCATTATCCCGGCCTCAGTAGAGGAGTATGTCAGTGTTGTATCATGGGAGAAAGACACAGTCTCACTTGTCTCAGGTAGGACAGATCACTCACAATGCTTTTGATAAACTTGCGAGATTGTAACAAGACTTGCAAAAGCCTTCTTTTGCCTTTAGCATTAAATTATGTATCTTGCTGAAACAAAATGGGTCGCTTAGCATGTTCATATTGATCTGCCTCAGCTGTTTTTGAAATAGTTGAGTGCTTTAGTTTATGGTATATGTTTGTTTTAACTACATAGTTGACTATTGACTAGTACCTTCTGGGTGGATTTGCCAGGAATGGAAGAATTTAGGGAAGTTTCAGGTGTGGTTTGTGGCTATCGACATGCAAAAGCTACTGTAAAGTTTATCAAGCACTGTACATTCACTAGTTATAAGATTCAAAGATATGCCTGGCAAAGAATCTGAATGTGACAGACGGTAAACGTCTTATACCAGAGCTTTTATTGAGCTTTGAAAAATCCATTCTCTCACCAATCAATGTACATCACCACTTACGACTAGCTGACGACATTTCCATGGTAACACTCTGGTAGTAATAGGCCAGCGTGGTTGGTGAAATATGGAATAATATGCATGATATTCCTCATACCTTTATGAATGGTTCTGCAATTACATGGTCAGTGTCATTTATAAAGACAAATTTTATCTGAAGCAGTCGCAGCACATGCCAATATCAACCCGTGTGCAAAATGTCAGAAGCATTAGACCTATCCTATGCTCATCCCTCGCTAAATATTTAATGATGAAGGACCTCAGACGTGTGGCTGAAAGCTCTCTGGCATGTGAAGCTGAAGAATTGTTTACTCTTGCAGAGAAGTGGGCTTTGAGATTTTTATGCCGGCATGTGCCTGCGCTTCATTCTTTTCTAAATCAACCAGATTTTGCTAATAATTGTTGTTGGTGGTGTGGTCAGCATGAAGATCGGCTCTTCGGGGATTAGATTGGTTGTTCAAACACATGTTCCAGAATTACCACATGTATTTCATAAAAAACCAACAGTCAGCACACATTCAATTCAGCTGCAATCTCTGAGATACAGTACCAACACAGTCTCAAGATTCGTACGTATACGTATTCGTACAAGGTGGCAAATTTGTGCTAATTCGTACAAATTCGTACAACCTCACTCGTGCGATTTGTCTATGCCCGTGATGGGTAGGTTTAGGGGTGGGGTTAGGTGTAGTACATTTGTACAAATTAATACGAATTGGCAACTCATAAAATACATACGATTTAGCAATAATCGTATGAATTCGTACGAGTGAGGTCATACAAATTTGTATGAATTAGCCACCTCGTAAAATATGTACGTATTGCCTTGAGACTGGGGATACTGTTGTGTTGTTTCATCAAATGCAGGTTGTAAATTCAAAAGTATTTGCTGGAAGTGGCTGTTCACCAGTAGTTATTATGCTATAGCGATATGCTATATTTCTAAATTCTTCCCAATATTAATTTAATGCCAGTAGTGATGGATTTGGTATATGTCAAGACAGCCCAGTCTCACGGCAATTCGTACATATTTTACGAGGTGGCTAATTTGTACAAATTCGTACAACCTCACTACGAATTCATAAAATTTTTGCTAAATCGTACATATTTTAAGAGTTGCTAATTCGTATGAATTTGTATGAATGACCTACACCTAACCCCGCCCCTAAACCTACCCATCCTTGGGGTTTCCACCTCGAATGAATACGTATGAGTTGGTCGTGAGACTGTGTTGGCCAAGACTACCCTTGGGTCTGAACTTGACCTTCTGCCTCCTTGTCCCAAAAGGCCTCCTCAAAACTAAACGCTGGTCATGTTTTAAGAAGAAGAGGGAGACCTTCATATTGCAAACTATTAGAGATCCACCATTTTTCTGGTCTAAAAAGCTAACTTTTTAAAATCCAGTGACTTGTTTGCGGGTGCAAACATTTTTCTTTCACATGGATTTCATAATATGGAAGGAAAATAAGCTGTGGAAATTTATTGCGTTTTCATAGACATACATATTTGCTATCAAGGCATATTACTGGTCACCCCATTGCTCTAAAACTGCAGCGTGAGACATTCAGTTTTCTTGTCCTAGCAGCTTTTTTAATGTTAAGTTCCAGATGTAACTGGGTGTGTTTCTACAAATGTGGACACATATTTTGCACTTAAAAGTAAAATTAACCAAATTTATTTACCAATTTCTTAACCTCAAAAATGTCTATCAGTGGAAATAAGGAACACAGGAGTATTCTGAAATTTGACTACAACTACTTTGTGCTGGTTCACTGGAACAACTTTGTTATTTTTCTTCACACAGCATATATACTGACAATTAAAAAAAAAAATTGCAAATTTGTTGGCTGTTTTTCAGTAAGTTAAATTAAAGTAGTTTCAAAATGTGACTTATACTTTTATTTTAGTGTTGAAAATCTGGTCTAGGACAAAGATACAAATGCAAAATCAATTCCCAAATGCATTAGAATTAAAAATAACTTTTAAAGAACCAGAATGAATCATAGTTTAGCAAATTTTGCTTTCCGAATCCCTTAATAGTCATCTTTTACTTTTGATATTGTAAATCAGGATTGCCACGCAAAATACTGTACATCAGAGCAGAACGATTGTGGCGTTAGCATGAAGCATTCAATCTCTTTTTCCTTGTCTGCTTAGCATAAATCAGTGTTCAGAGTGGACGCGCGAGCTATCCCGGCCCTATAATTCCAGCTAACGCTGGAGATTGTCCCGCAAATCACAGAGAAGATGAAATGCATGATTACAGAGTGAGACTTGTCTTAATTAATGAACTGTGATTGAAAATATAATTACAATATGAATTACCTCTCAAAATAAAGACTGCTCCCTAGTCATTTGAAGCGAGGGCCTGTTTTAAATGTGAATGAACGGGGCCTAATGATACTCTAACTTACCATTAACCTGTCATGCATTTTAAAACGGACCTTTCTGTGTGCGCTTTCAAATTCGTGGCTGTGGATCCATCCCCTCTCGGCTTTTGATAAACAATTGACAGCTCTAATAAAGAGATGAAAGGCTGTGCAGGTGAAAGGGCCCATGTGTGTGCGTTTGTGAGTGTATCTTCCTTTGAGTGTCCAGAGCACGGAACAGGTCCTAATGCACCTTGCAGCCTGCTTTTTGTATGTATTTTGACTACTGAATATTGATAGTGGCCGTATTTCTTTTGTCGTCTTGTCTGCATGCAGACCTTTTATCCGTTGGTTCACCCATTTGATCTTGTTTTAGAGACTGAAGGGATGCAATCAGCCACTTGGAAGAAACATAGAGTTGAAGTCAACATAAAATTAAAATTAAGCCATTATACACATTCGTCCCCCTTTTTTTTTTGAGAAATCATAAAAGGGTAGCAGTAGTAATGTGCCTTAAAGCATGAGTTCACCCAGAAATTAATATTCTGTCATTAATTACTCACCGTCACATTGTTCCAACCCCGTAAGACCTTTGTTCATCTTCTGAACATAAATTAAGATATGATAAAAGAGAAATAAAAATTAGGACGTCATTAAAATGTTCCAAAATATCTTAATTTGTGTTTTGAAGATGAACGAAGGCCTTATGGGTTTGGAACGAAATGAGCGTGAATAATTATTGACAGAATATTAATTCTTAGGTGAACTATCCCTTTAAGAAACGAGTTTCCTTTTTTGATGACATCACCAAGCCCTCTAATATTTTAGCCCCTCCCATTTAAAGTCTTGTCATAAGGGCTGCATGCATGAAAGAAAAGGGTTTTTGACTCTGACCCCTGATCGTTCAGAAACTGACAGCTCCTCTAATAACTAAACTGTACGCAGCTTGTTGCATTCGTGCTAAACTTTGGTCCCGCTATCATTTTTTACAGTGCTTTGCCTTTGGCTTTTCTTATTACAGTTTACTTCATGGCCGCAGAAGTGTCCCTCTCTCATGGCTGACATTCACTGACATTTGTCAAACCATTATGCTCAATTCACTTTCCCTTCCAGCGCGGTTAGAGGGGAAATCACAGCCACATGCACTTTACTTATTTAATGGTCTGTTTCTAATGGGTCTTTGCCGTAAATATTGAGAGTTTGCATTTGCAAATGCGTTGATGAGTTAATCTTTTAAGGTGCCGTTGTGGATTGACGACTACGATGCTAACTGGATAATGAACGAATCATTTCAACCGTGGTACTTCAGTGTGTCGGTGTTTTAGCCAGTGGGAATGCATTCAAAATGCTTTGGTTTTGAGCACAGTCACTGAACACAAGCTATGCAGTTTGAATGGGAGTTTTGATATATTGCTTAAATTTGTAGGACATTATTTATTTATAATGTATATTTAAAAATGGAGTGGTGTTTGTGCACATTTTTCAGTGTATTGCTGTTTGGTTGCTAAGGTATTGTGGATGGTTGCTAAGGCATTGCTAAGTGGTTACTCTGGTGTTCTTAGGGGTTGCTACAGGGTTTCTTACTAAAATAGCTTTTAATGTCTAGCAGGTGAAAATCTTTATTTAAGTCTGATCAGCAGTGCTGGGTAGATTACCTACAAATTGTTGTGCATTACAGATTACAAGTGACGTAATGTAATACATGACATTACACATTTTAGGTAATATAATTGGACTTATTTTAGAGTACTTTGTTTGTCACATTGATTTAAACAGGGTGATCTAGAGATATAAAGCATATTCCAGTTGTTGTAATTAACATGAAGAGCATTAAACATTACATTAGCCTATACATCAAGATTTCCCAAATTAAGTTCATGAAGGAACTGCAGGGAGTTTCATGAAAAGCTAATAATTAATTAAATTATAAATCATTTTAAACTTTTTAAATAAACATTTTACCTATGACCATTAACCAACCTCAGACAACAGTGACATGCAAGTGATTAATTAATTATGAACTTAAATCTCAATATTTATTATAATAAGTACCTTTATTAAGTGAAAGATGTTTGGCTGACATAAATAAATAATTCAATAAATAAATAAATAAAAAGTTTGTGGAAAAAGTGCATTGGTAATAAGTTTATAATGTGAATGAAATGTGTTTGAAAGACAAAAACCTTCCAAAGAAGGTAATAAATTATTAAATAACCCTGATAATTAAAATAAAAATGTATATGTTTTTAAAAGTTGAAAAAGAAGAATTAGGTAGAAACAATGAATTATGAATAATTTATTGGTATTGTATGAATAATATTTATTTTTATTTTTTATGATTAATCTAATTGCAAATACTTATTTTTTGGGATTTGATTACGTAATCTAGATTACATGTTATCATTTACTACCCTGTTTACTTATTTTGACATGTTATTTCTGTTGTACTGGAATATCACATCTCTAACAGGCTACACAATTTAAAACATTATTCATGTCTATCAAAAAAGTTGAATACTTAGATTTCTGGGTATGTTCAAATCCTTAGCCGTAAGTATGAGCAATAATATTAGTGCCTCAATAAACATTATTAAATAATAAATGATTATTTCCACTATTGCTCGTATAAACCAACGATAGGTTATTTCATAACCTTCCCTTTGTAGTTATAAACACTGGTAATATGAAGATAACTGGAACAAAAAACCCTTGTAAAAATACATTTCAAATCAGTTCCTACATTCATATACCAAAATCTGAGCTGTAAAAGCATAAAGCCGGGATAAACACAAAGTGTATGAGTGGAGGGAGGAATATCAGTGCCATGGACTTCTCTGTGCGACTGCCGCTGCTTATAGAATATATAAAGAGCAGAGGGGCGGTCAGACATGTTGAAAAGCCAGCGCCATGTTTGAGTGAGTGCGGCTGGGGCCAGAGACAGTGTCTGTGACTGCTGCTGCTGCTGCTGCTGGGAGCCTGCAGATAGTGCATTCTCATTAGAACAAACCCACACTCCTTTCATCTTTCTCTAGCCTGCAGATTAAGTTGGAGATGGTGAAGCACCAGGCTTACAGACTGAAGCTAGAGGAGAAAGATAAATGTAAGCCTCTCTCTCTCCCTCTCCCTCCCTGTTTCTCTGCTCTACCTTCTCTTTGTGTGTACAGCAAATGTTCTATGCAGTGTGGACATCTCCTGAAACCTCTCTCACTGCTGTAGGAGTAATGGAGTAAAGGTTTCGCATGGCTTTAACCCCCTTAACACCTTTAACTATATTTCTGGGAGCAGAAATTATCCAGACACTTTTTTTTTCCACTTTGTTTTTCTTTAACTGCTAATGCAATCTTTTTAGACCACAAAATTAAACATTGCTTGCATTATCTAACTGTGTACTTAAATTCAACAGCTGACATAATTTATTAAATGCCGTTTTATCAAAGTTATCTCACGTTATCAAGATTTTTTCATTATCAGAATTTTTATGGCACATTTAAACTCAGAGTTCTTGTCATATTTATTTTTACTAATTATAGCGAATTAACTGTGATAATTTGAGAAATGTTGAAGGTGTCTGAATAAACTTTGGTTTGATCGTATACACACGTATATATATATCTATCTATATTTTTTTTTTTCAATCTGAGCTACTGTCATTATATAACATCAGAAAAAATAAATAGTAAAGCAAATATAATATGACGCCTTTTAGCAGTATATAATTTGTAGATGAAATAATTTGTCAAAATTGTGTTTAATGTTCACTAGATTCTCAACTACCTTAATAAATCAGCTTACTCATATTATTCCAAGTGCAGATACATGCTATAAAAAAATTACATAACACCAAGGAAACGAGAGATGCTGTAATTCTGCAATGATCTATTCATGGATGACACAGGTCACCTCAAAGCATTATAGGAGAAACAGTAGATGTGTGAACACAACATTGAGCTGATAATAAGAGCAAGAGACACCAAGTAACATGTTCATCACATACATTCAAGAATAGCACACTGACAGAAAATACATACAGAAGTATACATTTAAAAATGATCTCTGTCTTGTGTTCCATTACATACAGTGGGTACGGAAAGTATTCAGACCCCCTTAAATTTTTCACTCTTTGTTATATTACAGCCATTTGCTAAA
>JAUMHE010000067.1:2972253-2987375 GCA_032359235.1 Enteromius mattozi | reverse complement strand
TTCGATCAAAAGGGTGCTTCTACTAAATACTGAGCAAAGGGTCTGAATACTTAGGACCATGTGATATTTCAGTTTTTTTTTTTAATAAATCTGCAAAAATGTCAACAATCCTGTGTTTTTCTGTCAATATGGGGTGCTGTGTGTACATTAATAGATGATTTAAATGATTTTAGCAAATGGCTGCAATATAACAAAGAGTGAAAAATTTAAGGGGGTCTGAATACTTTCCGAATCCACCGTATATCCATAAGAATACCTTTTTTTTTTTTTTTTTTTTAACGTTTTTAATTTTGTTCAATGTTACTTATACAATAATATATTCCTCGTATCACTAACACTATGGCAGCCCATTTTGCAGCCTATCCTTTTGATTTTTGCCTCAAATAATGTGAGCTTTGGATGGGTCTACTTTTTTGTATGAAAGAAAAAGAAAAATTACACACTTTCGTGTATCCATTTCTATATACATCCTTCAATCAGATATTGTGTGTTGTAAGTAAATTGGGTCACAGCTCAAGAAGAGACCTCGGTCATCTCTAAAGCATCACATAACTGCTGTTTGTCTGACTAAACCAAAGGCTAGCTCACTAGAAGAGCGGATCATTTCAAATCTAATTTGTGCTATCATTGTTTCATCCAGATAAAGTGTATCTAGAGCTGTAATTGTGATGTGAGCTGTATGTGTATCGCTTGAAAAAAAACATGTATAATTCTGCTCCACATGCCTTTAAAAACCCCTGCTTTCATCACACAAAACACGTCAGAGAGAGAGGGAGAGGGAGAGAGAGGGGAAAAGAAAGAAGGATATAGTGTAGAGGAGGGAAAAAAGGACCTAAAAAATCAATAGCTATGTACATTAATCACACAGCTGCCACTGAGAATTATGGGAGCATAAGCTGAAGGATGCATTTGTGCATTTGCAGCATGAGTGCTGGTGAACGTTTAGGGAATACAAAGAGAGAGAGAGAGAGAGGTATCGGTTTTCTGATGTCTCCTTTAAGGGTGCGGTGTACCTAAAGAAATGGTTAGGGGGTTGGTTTTTATATCATCGAACTTTGGCAATGCAGAAACATAGACTGAGCAAAACAAAACAAAAACTAACCTGTGTTATGTATTTAAAGTGCTTTTTTAAATTGGTCTGATTAAAAATCATGTGTTCTGAAACTATATATTTGTGTAGCTGATGTATAAGTGTGTCCTGTGGTGTGACAGCAAACATGTAAATAAAAAAAAAAAAAAACATTGAAGATGAACCTCTCTCATGCTATTTGTAATTCTAAGAAAGAAGAGAACATTTTTCTCATGTTAATGGTATGTTATGTCTTTTTCGAAATGTTTGCTATGTAACCAGGACACAGTCCAATTTACTATCAATTTAAACTATTTAAATGAAAGTGATTTTTCTTATGATACAAAATTGAGGACACGTTTAAAAAAAGAAATTTGGACAAATTGGTCTTTCAAAGAGAATATCAATTTCTCGTAGTAAGTTAACAGATTTTAACTAAATATTTGTAAAATTTAGGATGAAATTAAGTTGTGAAAACCTAAAAAATATTATTTGTGATCTAAACAACAAAGTTTCTCTCTTAACCTTGATTCCTTTGCATTTGTTCATGATTTTTTTAAAAATTAGAATATGTAAAACTAATATGTACTAATCAGGTACTTGAAAATTATTTTTGATGTTGATATAACTGGAGTCAATATGAGATTAGTATGATTAGTATGAGTTTTTTAATGTATTTAAGATCTATATTTAAGTCTCTTCTGCTCACCAAGGCTGCATTTATTGATCCAAAATACAGGAGGGTAATATTGTGAAATATTTTTACTATTTAAAATCTGTATTTTCTATTTGGATATATTTAAAAACAAATTATTCATGTGATGGCAAAGCTGAATTTTCATCATCCTTTAGTCTTCAGTGTCACATGATCCTATAGAAATCATTCTAATATGCTGATTTTCTGCTCAGTAAACATTTATCATTGTTGTTAATGATGTCTACATTTTCTCTGATGGATAGAGAGATTAAAAGAATAGCATTTAGCTGAAAGAGAAACAGAATTTTCTAACATTATGAATGTGTTTATTGTCATTTTTAATCAGTTCAGTGCATTCTTGCTGAATATAAGTAATACGTTCTGTAATTTATTCAAAAAACAACAGCAAAAAAATTGTACACAACTGTGTTTGAACATTGATGATGATAGTATTTTTTGATTAATATTATTGGTTTTGAATATCGTTTGAGAAAAACTAATACAAATTTATCTGTGACACATCAGAGACACATCATTTATTTATTTATGTTGTAAAAATGAGCCACAACACAGAAAAAATAATATTTTAATATAATACGTTATAGTAATCACCTTGTATTCTTAGATTGATTCCTTAAAAAGTGTATGTGGAAATGCACATTATGTGAAAATACCTACAATTGCGAAGGAGATAGCCGTGGATTAATCCCTCTTACATAACTGTTTACTGATAAATAAGTGCAATATGGTGGCGATTAGGCTGTTTAGGATGAATATGATTACCGACCGGTCTGCTCAGGCCACTGGGGACTAAGCGAGACTTGATCTTTAATAAGCGCTGATGGCTTCGTTACCGTCTGATGCTATGCTGCTGCTTGGCTCCGCTCCCCAGAACGGGACTTTTCCCGAGCTTATGGATAACACCACGCTGACGCACTGGACCACGGCCAGGGCATAAAATGGCAGCGCTCCAAATGGCAGATTAGTAATAAGTGTGGCGTGAGCTAATTACGGATGGAACAACCAATTAATTTCAGTTTATAAACGCCTGTAGATTTGGCCTGGTTTTTACCCCAGGTGCCCTGGAATAGGGTCTGTCTCGCCCCGTTGCTGGAGGAGGCTGGTGGCAGGTGTTTTGGGTCGAGATATTCCATATGTACAAGTGCAGAGGTACTTCTGGAGGTCTGAGTGCTGCTTCCTGTCTCATCTTTGAACTGAATGCTCTGCTGATGACTAAAAGCATAAAAAGGCACTCAAAACAACAAAGCTTCTCAGAAGCGTTTGATTTGTTTGTGCTGAATCTCGCTGGATATGGTCATTGTTAATTTTTATGGCTTATTTTTTAATCGTGGGGATCAATGCCATGTCGTAATTAATGGATAGAAACGTTTTCTCTTCCTTCATCTTAAATAGTTTTCGAACAGGAGTCTGTGAAGGCACTGCGCCAAAAACAAAAAAATGTCTTTGGCATTTCTTATATGAGCTAGTGATCTGATTTGGTAACACTTTAGAATAGGAAACACTATTAAGCACAAGTTTTCCCTCATTAAATTCATATTTTGCTGCTTATTAATAGTTAGTAAGGTAGTTGGTAAGTTTGGTATTGGATAGGATTAGAAATGTAGATAAGGTCTTGTAAAATAAGGCAATAATTTGTGCTTCATTACTAATAATTGGCTAATATTCTAGTAATATGCATGCTAATAAGCATCTAGTTAAAAGACCCTAAAATAAAGTGTTACTGACAAGTTTAGAATTGACCGTTATTTGAACGATGATAAAAATTGACAAGAACATTGTTGTCGAATGTAAATTGTAACATTTCTTACCTTTGTTTTGCTTTTCCTGATATTACAGTACATCATCAAAAGACTTTCTAGACAATAAAACAAAGCATATATTTCATACATTACAAAATATAATTAGACCTGGGTAACATGAATTATACTGTAGCTACAAATAGCTTCAAGTTACAATATATGATACGCTTTTACTTCAAAACTCACTGTAAACTACCAATGACGGTTTGTAATAACTTCTGATTGTGATCTAATGTTGATTTTGATCACATAATCAGGCAGAAATATGTTATTTATAATATTTTAATTAAATAAGCTATTTGCTACAGCTGCTAATAGTTAATTCTTCGCAGAGAGTTTGATTGACAGGCAGTGTGACCAATCATAATGCAGAATCTGCCATTTTGTCTGACAATCTAATCAGACAGAAGAGTAGATTAACGTTGTTGGACTTGAACTTGAAAAATGGTGTGTATTATTTATGTTTATTTCATGTTGTAACTAAGAGGAAGAGGTGACAGATGTCAGTGAACTGTTTAAAGGGCCACAATATGATATTTATTGGGTTTTTTTATGTATTAAAAATTACAAAATTTGAAAGCTGAGATTTAGTTTCAAACCAAAATGAACCAATTCTGTCAGCGTGTTGTCATTGTCCTCTTTGCTTCTAAATGTGTTTTTGAGAACATTTTCATTGTGCTTGTCTGACATAATGATGAAGATCACATTAAAATCGAATGCGGTCGTAATTGTTTTCAAATATTTTGTGGGGTTTGTTGTGTGAGGAAGAGAACACAGAAGTGTTATGGAACTGGAGAGTTATGGGCACATATTACACCGTGTCCTTACTATGCGCAACGCACCATAAAAGCTATCTTTTCCATGTTAGAAGTTTTTTCCACAGCTTCACACTGCACTTGTGAGCCTCAAAAAAATCTATCATTTTGTTGCTTGAGTAATCCTGTGTTTGAATCGTATTCAGATTTACTCACCTCCTATTACAGGTGTGGATCGTGGGGCGGGGCTAAAGAGGACATGATGTAGAAGCAGGCGTTTGTCTTTCACTATCATACCCTACTGAGACAAAATATGACAGCATAAAAGCTGTTTTTGGACTAATGAGGAAGACTTAAACATACAGGATTTTTTTGTAGTGCAATGATGTTTTTTATTTTGATTTCTAAATTCATGACCGCTTTAATAAAGATTAATAATGAATTGAATATTTGTAATGCGATTAAAATCTGTCTCTCTATTGAATTCTCTCTGTGTAATCAGTCCCTGCCTAACTGCTGTCTATGTGGGGTGGAGACACCTCTTACCTCAGCCATAACTCTCAGCTGTCTCGTTTGACCTTCCATCCTTTTCCAAGTTTACCATGTTAACCATCAGTCTTGTGCCATTTAGTTCCTGAAGATCCCTCTTAATCAAGCAGCATGTTAAATCATAGTTCAGTATGGAATAATAGCTAAATACTGCCTAATCTAAAACAACAAAGTCACTGTAAAATTACAAATTACTTTAATCACTTTTATAAAAATAAATAAGTACAAAATAAATAAGTGATATAATAAATATATAGTTTAAAGTGCAGTGAGATTAAGAGCAACACGAGGGTGAGTAAATGATGCCAGAACGTTCATTTTTGGTGAACTACCCCTTTAAGGATCTGTTTATTGGTCCTCCTTTATATTAGGTGGCCTTAACTACTATGTACTTACATTTAAATTAATTATTTGGTACAATGCACTTATTGTGTACATACATGTTATTACATTGTACTTATATTTTTATAAAATACCATATTTTGATGTAAGTATAGTAGTTAAGGCCAGCTAATATAAAGTTTGACCTCTTCATTTACATTTTCTAGTCTGCTTTAAATGATTAAATAGCAGGTTTTCAAATCATAAGTGTACACTTCAAATAATCCTTATCTGTACATTCCAGTTTCTTCTATTTTCAGAAATCAGTAGAATAACGTAAAGCTCGTTATTTTAACTATATTGAAAAAGACAACATATACTGTGCATTTGTGGTCTGCTCTCTCGGTTTAATTTACAATATATCCCATGAATAATTAACTGGATGCACTGAGAATCTCTCCTTTTTCTCCCTGAATCCTCACATCTCTTTCCAGGTTTGTTTGCATGTAGATGCTTTAAAATGTAATTGTCTCCCCTTTCCAATTCTAAACCTTATTAGAAGACTTTACAGAAATGTCTCTAAAGCAGGTAAATATGATATTATGATGTTATCTGTTAAAGAGATGAAAATCACTTTGTAAAATGATCAACCATTGTTAATATTAATAAACATTTTTTGTTTAAAGCGATACTCCACCCCAAAATAAAAAAATTGTCATTAATCACTTACCAAGATGTTGTTCCGGGAGGCTTTGACTGTCCCATTGACCATTATATATATATATATATATAAGTGAAATACACTGTTAAGGTCTAGAAAAGTAAAGACATTGACAGAATACTCCATCTGCCATCAGTGGTTCAACTGTAACATTATGAAGTGATAACAATACTTTTTTTAATGGAAATAAAACAAAAATAATGATTTTATTCAATATTCAGCATCATAATGTCACCATAGCACCATTTTGGCTCGTTCATTGTTTACAGTGTAATAGAAGTTCCTAATTCACACAAAGCAGGGTATAGGAAAAAAGGTGGAAATTACAAATGACTTTTGTTGGTATGATGTACTTATCATTTTCAGTCATACCACACTAAATATATAAACAAATAAAACAGTTATTTTAGATACTTAAAAAATAATAGAGTGTAATACCTTGACACATGGCACATTTGTATTAGTGAAAACTGTCAGTTAGTAAAATTGCTTTTGCACAGTGGCAAGAAATCTTCAAAAGTCATTTGCAAAACATCATGACAGATTTCCTCCCTTAGTTTGTGGGGTGGGATATCATAAGGTTGCAGGCTGACCTTTGACTCTTGATGACGTACACGGCAATCTCAATGTAGCATGAGTCGGCCAATCACAATGGTTTCTGCAAGCAGCATTTGCTTATCACATGAATTCAGCTGTGCTTTTGTGTGTGCGTGTGTTTGATGTAAGAAAAAGAGAAGAGCAAGTCACTCTGTTTCATTTTATCAAATGCAAGCCTATAACAAACTGCATCACTCTCTTACTTGTTCCATGCAGCTGCTGCTTGGAATTTGATATGTGTCTGTTGTATTTAAAATGATCAATTATGGTATTCCGAATACATCAGGGTGAAGGGGAATTCTATTGCTGGTTGTGCTGAAATGAAAAACAGAGAGAGAGAGAGAGAGAGAGAGAGAGAGAGGAAAAAATTTGGAATCGATTTTCCCGTTACTTTCTGCTGTACTTGTGTTGCCATGGCAACATGGTCAGGTTTCTCCATCCTCCCAGGGCAAATGTAATTGTTGTCTGTTTCTCAAAGCTAGAGTCAACATTCAGCATCTCACACTCTCATGGCTGCTCAACACATCACAATCACGCTCTAAAATGCTATTTAAACAATGTATCCACAGTTAATGGTGGCTTTTTATTATCATTATTAATTATTAATTCTGAGTGCTAACATTTGTTAACAGGTCTATTATTTTTATTTATTTATTTAAAGGCATTGACTCATTTTAGATCCTTTTTATTTTCTTTTATTAATATTTATTGTTTGTAGCATTAAATCATTATTTTCAGTAAAAATTATTTATTGTCACAATTTAAAAAAAAGCTTCATTGTTATGCTAGAACTTATTATATAATAATATAGTTAATATACTGTAATAACATCTGTATTTTCATCTGTTCGAAGTAGTTTAGTGGTGAAAATTAATTTTGTTCTCACATAACAGCTGTTACAATATGTCTAAATAGGCATGTTTGTTTTATAGTTTTTATAGTTATTTAAGATTTAAACATTCTTAAATGCTTGTAATACTTTACTATCAACCATAATTTAGTTTTAAAATGCATTTAAATGAATTTTCATTCAAAATATTTTAGCAATTAAATTATACAGATTCATTCAATCAGCATGAATTCGTTGAAAGCATTGTTTTTAGTTAGAAATGTAATTGTTACACTGTCAAAGAAAAGTTTTTATGCTATAGCAGTTATAACTATTCATTAGAGTGATGGGATAATAACAACATGCGTGGTTAATGCATTATTGTTTTGTTAAACTGACTTTAGTTAAAATGTCTTGATCAAAAAGTCTTTACAAATGGGAAACAGGGTGCAGATGAGACTAGCCTGTTTTCCTTCAGGAGTAATTAACAGGTTGACTGGTTTGGGAATAAACTACCTCAACATCTGAATCAACCAGTCCTCTGGCTAATAATGCTGTCTCATATGGAGTTGTCCCATGGCGACACTGCCTCTGCACCCTCCTTTTCTAAATAACTGTTAATTAATACTTATTCCTCAGGGACATAAAACACTCACATGGGTATTACAGATGGCTGTTGATTTCATACAAGTTGTTTTTTAGCCAAAGAATTCCCAGAAAGAGTTGGTCTGGTCCTTTACACAAATTTCTTTGTTGCTTTACTATTTTGGGAAATGGTAACCGCTAGATTGTCTGGTGTAATTAAAAGTGATGTATTTAATTAGACTGTTAGTATGTCCCACACCTGACCTTTTGTTTTTAACAAAATATAAAATAACATGGCCTAGTAATGCTATTACAGAGTTATTCAAAGGTACTTTAAAGTATACCTTGATTTTACTAGAGTGCATGTCTGTGTGGCCTCTATATTGCAACATGGACATTTTGTAATGGTTTCTGTTTCCTGGACTTTTAGTTTGTATTTACTTCCTTGTTTATGTGCTCTTTTCTATCGTAACCTATTAATTAATTAATACATTCCACGTGTCCCTTGTTTACTTTCTCATTATTACTGATCTTCAGTTGTTTGTCGAAGTTTGTGTCATTATTCTGTTGAGTTGTCTGCTGTTGTTACGCTCTTTGGATTGTCTTCTTTTGTTTGGTTTCAATAAAGTCAAGTGCTATGATCTTACTTAACCCCTATTTTTATGCATTTTAATCAATTAAACCAATAGCAAATGCTATTTTTTGTGTGTTAGCAACATTTGTGGTAAATGTCGCCTTAAACAGTGCTATTTTTGTGCAAGAATACTCACTATGCACTCTCAGAAATAAAGGTAATATTTACACTTTCAGTGGCTTTAAGGTGCCAAAATGGAACCTTTAGGTACAAACGTACTTTTTGAAAACTTACACTCCCTGGTCTCCTCTATATGGATTGCCATTTAGCGCTTTTATTTTAGGAATGTAAAGTTAGTTACCCTTCAGATATTTTTTGGTGTATTTAAATGCATGGCAGAAACAGTGTGTATATATATAGTAAATTACTATCTACGTCTAGACATGCCATCAGTATGGCTTTAAAAAACTCCCAGTGTTCTCTTCATAGCTCTGTGCTGATCGCTATTAGGCCTAATTCCTGATAATTGCCGGGTTATTAGGTCAAACCCATTCTGCACGAGTCTGACTGCACAGTAAATGTCACTTTCATGCCTTTTCTGTATCTGTTTTCACAATGAGGTAGTCAGCTGCTGTATAAAATGTATTTTTAAGTACAAATATGACAAATTGATGTAACGTGTAAATATCTTTCAAATATAAACAGCATTAGTGACAACATTTTTACACTTCATATTGTGTGTTGAGTTTGGTCACCTGCCACAAAACATTCTTGAAATTCTGCTTCCGAGGATTTGTAAAGGTTTTTATATCTCTTAAGCGGTTGTTTTGTAGATGCTGTCAGGACAACAAGACCTTTAAGTGTTTATCTGAACACACAAATACCTATGAATACAAATACGATTACCCTGGGGGTCTTTATCTGATGATTACTGTATGTCCTCTATGAGAGAAACCAGCTGTTGAAGCCAATTAAACAATTTACCTTAATGTTCATCACTACCGCAGTCACTTTACCCACTGAACACTTTTATAAAGTACTCTATTAAAACATGCAAAAGCAAATTTACAAAAAAAAAAAGGAAAAAAAAGTATTTTGTAAATGGCTCGCAGACAGATGGAGAGCAGCGTAACTAGTGATTCTTCTGAAGTGGGTGAAATCTATTTGCTTGTTGAAGCTGCTTGCATAATCCTTTAGTTCCAGTTGGCAGCTGTGAGCAAAGATACGGCACTGCGGGAATTTGCATGAATATCATTGAGAGGACAAAGAAATGAGCGCGATAAGCGTGCATGTGCAGACTCCTTTGCATAATCCCACCTAATCCATAATCTGAGCTCTTAGAAAATATCACCGAAATATAAGTGAGGAGAAAACCCATTAATAAGTGCATACAACTAAAATAACGAGAGATCACATAACTTTTTGTAGAGGTGGACAGTTCATTATCAAGATTATTATCGTTCATCCAGAGCTTTCATGGAGTAATTAAAAGAGAGATCACATGAAAACACCTGTGATCTCCTGCATGCTCAGAACAAACCTGGAAACCATCCAGCTATGAATCGCTGTGGTTTTTATTAAAGTTTGTGTACACTAACATTTTTTGTTAGACATAAAAACTGACAAACAATGTGGTTTTTGATATGGCATTAGAAGCATGTAAATGATGTGGATACCAGAGTTTCTATTGTTTTTTATTGCAGAAATCAGTTGTTGACATCCTTTGTGAAACTCTAAATGAGACACAGAGCTACAGAATACAGAAAAATACCAGCAGAAACCAGAGACTGGGCTCTGTTAAAGTACACTGAGAAAAAAATAATAATAATTATATATATATATATATATATATATACACACACACACACATCTACAACATCTAAACCCCCTTATTTTGTTTTATTTTATTTTATCTTTTTTTTTTTTTTAAAAGATTAGATTAGTTATTATGTATTAGTTTATTACCAATATACTTATTGTAATATATATTTTATTGTAAACATATTTTTAACTATAGACATTTATTGTGATGTGATATATGTAAAAAAACAAAACAAGATTAGATAAGTTATTATGTATTAGTTTATTATATAAACCAACATACTTTATTATAATAGAGTTTTATTGTAAACACATTTTTAACTATAAAGACATTTATTCTGATGTGATTGAAGGAATAATAAAACAATAAAACCCATAATTGTTTTGTAGTGAGTAAAGGTAGTCAAAAATATTTATTTATTTTAAAATAATAAAAAAATACATGATTTGTTTCTTTATTAGTTTTTAGCCAAACTGAACAAAGCAGGTTTAACCATGATTTTCTCTTATAAAAATGTACTTTAAATAAATGATGCTGTCGTTTTGTTATTTTCAGTTTATACAATTCTTGAAAACACCCTAGCATCCACCTGGCAACACCCCAGCAACCTTCTAGAGCACTTGCCAAAGCTCCAGCAACACCCTGGCAACAAGCATTGAGTTTCGCACAGGCTTTTTCTTTCTTCAGAAAATGTAATTTAGTTGAGGGAAGTCAATATGCGTGTGGATGTCTGAAAGTCTGGAAAGCAGGAGAAAGCTCTACTCGTGCACTCTATTTAATCTCATTGCTCAGAGAAACATTTGCGATATTAAACAAATCTCATTTGTGGTTTTCTGGTGACATTACGTTGAAAAGTAAAACATCAAGTTATTCGAATGCATCGGTGACATGTTGAGAGAAGGGGTTTGCGTTTGAGGACGTGATTGGCTGCCACAGAAGTGGTCAGCGAAGCCCCGCTGCCAATTGAATGAAAGCAGTAAATCATTCTTTACAGACAGGAAGGGTGCTCATTTCTCTTTTCCTCCATTTCAGCTTGCTGTACATGCTTAGAATAGAGCTGAAAAATCTTGAGATTTAGTTCATTATATCATCTTCGTACCATGTCTCTACCTTTAGCTCGTCTCTTTCTTATCCTTTTTTTCCTGACCACCTCCATCAGCCAGTACAATATTAACATTTCATTCCAAAAAGATGGAAGAATAATGTTTTCAAAAAACCTCACACGAGGAAAGAAGACAATTCAGTTTGAAATATTTATGTGTGTGTAGGCAAGAAAATGGCCCAAATGTGAGACACGAGCAGAAAGGGGGAAAATGGCAGGAAAACATGACGTGTGGGGAGAGAGAGAGATAGAGGGATGAGGAGATGTGTCTTGTAAGCGGCTCACTCCAGGGCTGTGGCGCATAATCAATGAAGAGAAGTGCGCGTTGTAACCTCTGTGTTCGAGCGGTCTCGCTGAGGCCCATCCTATTTTTATAGGGAGGGCAGGTCTGTTGCTATGCTCCAGCTGAGCAGGACTACCACAGAGAACAGGCCACTCGCCACCAGCTCCACTGCGTCTCTCCCAGCATCTTCAGTGCGCTTTCCAACCTTTCTACAGAGACTCTTTGTTTATGTAGTTGTCTGACACATTAGTCAAGCTTATGCATATATGCATTTGATATGGTTTATCAAAACTGATGTTAATTATTGATCAAAAATACATGGAAATCAAATGTGGCCTACGCATCACAAAGGTTTGGGTTAGGTCAGAATTTAAAATAAGTTCAATTAAATATATTAAAGATATAGTTCATCCAAAAATTTAAATTTCTCCATGTAATCTAATGGGACACAAGGCAAACTAAATAATCAAATTACACTTCAAATACATTTTTTACAAAGATGGTTTCCGTCATTTTAAGTAGTTTTTATCATGCTGATGCATGTTCAAGTGTTCGTTTTTCTATCAAGTTATCTTTAAACTAGTTATTAGATGCTATAAAAACGGGGTGTGGTGTCATGATTGTGAGCTTGTGATTGGGTCTGCGGGAGTTTGGGCGGGACTTTAATTCCACGGCTCCGCCTCACGATCTCTAATGCGTCATTTCCGGACGATTTAGCAAAAATCATATGAATTCGTATGAGTGCGGTCGTATGAATTTGTACGAATTAGCCACCTCATAAAATATGTACGAATTGCCGTGAGACTGGGCTGGACAAAACTGAAGTGTGACTAAAATCTCACAGACCTCACAGTAGTGTATTTATATGAGAAAATGTATGTATAAAGTGAATAGTACTAATAAAGAATGTGTCTGAACGTTTGACTCACAGGGCACAGAACAATTATAGTATGACTCATATGTCACTGGAGCATACAGTCCTCCAAAAATACTGTACATATTGTAGCACTCTGATCATTTCAAGGTATCACCAATGTGAGATGGCTTTTAGTAGATCCTGCTGGATTTTGTAGACATCATAATTTTACTATCTTCTGTTTGTAGCTTCACTGAGATCATTTTTTGATGACACTTCAGATCTTAAACTATCTTATGCCTTATTTCATATTTGTACATGGCGAGACTTTTAATTATTGTTATTACAGGTTTTTCCAGACAAAATAAGCTTATCAAAGTAAATGTGCCTGTTGCATCTTGTCTGCATCTGTCAGATTGCTAATTTAACATATATACAGTATGTAGAATGTGTAGATGAGAGAGAGAGAGACAAGGCAAGGCAAGTTTATTTATATATTTCACACACAATGGTAATTCAAAGTGCTTTACATTAAAGGAATTCAAATGATCATAAAAACAATTACAATAAAAGCAAGGAATTAACATTTTCCTGGAGATTTAGAAAACTTCTATACTGTAGTTTGTAGACATGCAATAGAAAACAACACTTTATTTTAGGGTCTCAATAGTTACTTATTAGAATGCATTTTACTAGAATATTAGCCATTTAGTAATTAAGCACATATTAATTCCTTATTGTACAATACAGTACAAGAAGCAAAGTAGGAAATTATTGAGGGAAAAGTCATAGTTAACAGTCTGTAAGTGTTTCCTATAGCGTTTCCGAAAACAAATGTCTTACTGCTTAAAATATCCTTGTAATTTTATACATGTCTCGTCCAGAACAGATCTCAACAATGTCTTAGATTGACCTCAGATGTTTCAGTGTAGCTTGTTTGTAAACTCCAAAGGAATTTTAAGGGAAAATCTGAGATGACTATTCTTTTTTTGGCATGATGTTCAATCAAAACTATGCTTTTTTAAATTATTATTATTATTATTTTACCTTTCTTTTAGTGTGTAATATAGTTATTTATACATATATACAACCTGCAAAGTTACAAAGCAAGTCCATGCCACCCTCCAACAGAAACCACTTGCCTAAATTATGCTATTGTAGTGCTGCCATTATTTTTATGACTTAGCATCATTACTATGTTCACATTTGGATAATGTCCACCTACTGATTGTGTTGGCTCACCTTCAAAGAACAGTTAGGTAAGTGATTTCACAATGTCTAGGAGATGCTTTTATTCAAGGAAAATAAAATACTGACACCGTTGTTACCTTAGATATAATACTTTTTACAGCTGCTCATGAGAGCTGAAACCCAATCATGATAAGGGGTGTTACATTTCTCTCACACACTATAAGCAGTTGACCAATCACAACAGACTGGGTCCGCTGACCAATAAGACCACAGATTGGGCTTTTCGGAACGTCCTTTAAAGAGACAGAAGCTAAAACTGAACATTTCAGGCAGAGAGGTGTTACAGCAATATACAATATGAGAAGAATAATATATTTTTGCGCATATATTATTCTATCAATTATAATCTTTTCTATCACATAACAATTATGGTAGAAACTTATATATTACAAATTGTAAATGAGCATAATATGAGATCACAAGGTTATTTCAGTCAAATGCAGTTAGTGTGGATGTGCTAAAATAATTATTTTGCGATCCAAAAATAGCTGATCTTAGCAGTCATTACAAAGGTTTTTTTGCAGTTTAGTCATCTCTCTGAGCGGACCTTGCGTGCAATTTTGCCGTGGCGTTGTCACTCAGTCCCGGGGAAGGCGTTTGTCACGTCTGATTAGAGTTAACCCCTCAGACAGCGGCGTGTGCATGTGTCACGGCTGCTCTGTCCTCCCCTCCTCGTCTCCTCCGTTTTCTTCCCCACCCCTCCTTCTCCTCTGGTTATTTTCAGACAGCGCAGCAGAAGAATATTTCCCCCTTCAAGGTCTCCCGCCCACTCCCGTGGGTGCCGTTTCCCTGGAAACCATGTCAGAGTTGACTCGGGGACCGCAGATGGATTGCCCTTTATCAGGTTACACAATTGGCCCATTAAAGAGAGGCAGCCTGCCGTTCTAATGACAGGACCAGCCAACAGGACCAGCCAACACCCCCACCCCCCGTACACCCCACCCCTAATGGGTATAGCTGCACATCCACGTCTGGACACAGGGCTGGACCACGTCACAGCTTATAGGGTTGTTTATGTGCGGATTAAACCTCTCTGGGGATAGCATTGTATGCCAAACCTGACCTGGCTGATAGGATCCGAATGGAAACTTCGAATTGAAACAATGTTATTGGATTCTGTCATTGGCCCACCCAAACTTACAAGTGGCGCAGTAAATCCTACCATTGTAATCCTGGTTTTTATCTTAACCAGCTAACTGCATCAAAGGCCTTTAGCAGCTATATAAAACTTAAAATGTAATTGCGACATATAATCATCGCAGTTAATAGTGTTCACTATCTGTTTGATTAC
>JAUMHE010000067.1:2950767-2966249 GCA_032359235.1 Enteromius mattozi | reverse complement strand
CTAATAACTTACTCCAAAATATAATGTAGAAACTTAAAATTTAATGCAGAACTTGGAAGCTCTAAAACCAACAATGCATATACTTACTTGGCGAAAAACTGGCAAAATAGTTACATTTTCAAGTTAAATCGACTGCTTCCTGTTTCAACAGAGAGCAGACGTGAGAGAAAAGTGTTTATTAAGTGTGAAATATGGATATTTATCATACAAAAACGCATGGATTCACTACAGGAGGTATTTATTCAACTCCCCCCCCCCCCCATTCAAAGGCTTGGAGGGGTCTGGACAATATTTATTATAACTAAGTCACATACACCTAGGATGCTTCAAAGGTGATTAAAATACATTTTTGGGTGAACTATCCCTTTAAGTTTAGAAGATTAATATAAAAGTAAAAAAAAAAAAAAAAAAAAAAAATTTAATGCTACTGTATGCTATATTAGCATTTTATTTTTAAGTGTGCTATAAAATAATGATATTTATAATATAAAATATAATAGTATAATCACACATTGTTATTATCATTTTTAATCAAGCACAATAATTATGTTATTGCTGTTGTTAATTTAATTGATATAGTTATTTATGGAAAAAAAAATTGTTTTACATACATTCAGACGTGTCAGGAAGACTGATAAGCTGCCCAAATAGCAAGACCTTTAAAGTCATTACTGCACGCCCCATCTAGAGATCAGTCTCAGACGTGACACTAATCCTGCTAACATATGGAGACGATGAGAATTAGTACAACAGAACGAAAAAGAATTACTGCAATAGACTTCCTCTGCCTTAGGCATCGTCCGTGATCCTAGTGACACAGGCAAACATTTCTTCAGGATACCTGTTAGATATTTCAACATAACAACATTTTTGACTGCATTTCAACAACACTCAACATCAGAGGACCTGAATTGTTCTGTAAAAACATCATTACTTGAGTGTAGGATTGAGAGTTCAAGTCTAGATGCTCTTTATTCGTGGTGGTGGTATGATGGGGTTCGCCATAACCTAATTCTTGGTGCTCTGTTTGCTGACCTAGTGATCTAGTGGCTTGATATACTTACCGGGCAAAGCTTTCTCAGATTAATCAAGATCAAAGAGCTGTCACACCAGCTCCTTGTGTTTAAAGACGTCCAAATCCATTTGCTTTCACAGTTGGGTTCCTCAACAACAACAGAAGGGTTGAGTCTTGGGTTTACGAGACTTAGTTGAAACTGCTCTGGTACTTACTGGGGTAAACAATTGTACTGTATGTGGAATCATTTATTATATTCAATACTGTCCCTATTTAATAAACCATTTTTGGATTCCACAGTCCACATTTGTAGCTTGACTTTCCCAAGAGAGTGGGTTCTAAAGCATTATTTAGTTTAATTTAATGAGGCCAAGTTTTAGCTCAAACTATTGCGTAAGTTTTGGACTACCTGTTTGGAAGAGTGTTTTGGAAGCACATTTTATATTTGTTTTGGCGCAACTAGTACAAAGAAATAACATTATTCCATATGATTTTAGGAATTGTGAAAAGTGTTTCATATCAGTATGGGGGCCCAAATTTGAAATAGCTATTTTAGTGAAAAGTTGAGGTTGAAGTAATTTTTTACGACCAATTTGTACGTATTCGTACAAGATGTAAAATTTGTGCTAATTCATAGAAATTTATACGACCTCACTCGTATGATTTTGTATGATTTCTTTAAACTCCAGTGACGGGTAGGTTTAGGGGCGGAGTTAGGTGTAGGTCATTCATACAAATTCATACGAATTGGCAACGCGTAAAATACATACGATTTAGCAAAAGATCGTACGAGTGAGGTCGTAGGAATTTGTTTGAATTAGCCACCTCGTTTTCCGAGATGTGTCTTATGCTCATCAAGGCTGCATTTATTTTGTCATAATTATTAATGTTGGAAAGTTGTGCTGCTTAATTTTTTCATGCCCAATTAGACTATCATTGTGTATTAATAAGGTAAATATGGCCAAGTTTAAATTCATGTAAGCTTTAAGATCCCGTGTCCACAACCTAATCTTAAAACGACTGTATCAAATATGTACATTTATACAAGTCAATTAATTAAGATCCTCCTTGTCTTTGTTTCGCATTGTCAGATGTTCCAACGCAGTTAAAAAACCTCATCAGTGTATAACAAGCTTAGTTTATGTAATCATTCAGGCTTCTTTTGGCATTAAAATATCTTTTGCAGCCTGATTTGCATCAATAAACAGCAGTGAGTGTGGCTTTTTAATGCCTAATTGGGATCTAATAAGTGGTCGTATTATTGCGAGTGCCGGGGTTTAACCCTATTAGTTGCTTGGCTGCCCATAACATTTGCTTCCTCCCTCAGTACTTCATGATTGTGAATGAGATTTCTCTCTCTCTCTTTATCGTTTTATTTTTGAAGTGCTAAAAATAGACCCCCCATTAGCCACATCGCCTGTTACAATGTGTCAGCAATCAGTATGGAAAGCACGCTGTGCAGAAATTACAATGGTCGCTTTTTTCATCTCCCTCCCTCTTTCTCTCTCTCACTCCTTTTCTCTTTAGCACCCCACCCCCTCCTACCCCTACACACACACACATACACACACACCCGCCAGAGCTCTCAAAACCTCTTCCCTGGAGAAACAATCGGGCCTAATTTATGGGTGAGGTGGGGAGAAGCTTTTATCTTTGAATTGCATCTGAACTCAGTGTTCATATGTGATGTTTCAGTATGGTGCAAATAGGTTTGAAGTCTGTAAGATGATGCTAATTTCCCATCAGTACCATTGCCCTAGTAATTTCTCCACACTGTGCTGTGCTTTAGATCAGAATGTCTGTTAGAATAAATATCTCTTGAGCCAATGTGCTGTTACAACACAGTCTTATTTTAATAAAACCTGTCAATTATTAACTATATTGCATTGTTGTAAGCTGTTTTTTGAAAGCTGATGATTGTTAGCTGATAAAAGCTGTTTTTGGTTATTAGGCATATGTAGGAATCATGTTTCTTAGCATTTCTGTCAGTTACTTTGTAATTATTAGTGAAAATGCTGTTAAAAGGTTTAATAGCATACTCAACTGGTCTTGTCCTTGTCCATGGTGCTGATCCAGGAATCCATGACCATAAGAAAACCAACATGGAGTTTAGTCAGTTTCTGTGACTTTTAGTCCGTTCTCTCTCATGAATTTAACAATTTTATTTCCAGTTCTTATTCCTCTTAAGATTTCCTGTTCTTTTTCATTTATATATTTTTTTTTGTACTTGTTACTACTGATTAAATAATTTCAATTATAAATTAAGACATCTTGGAAAAGGTGACATAATTGGTCTATATATTTATAGAATATTTAACACATGAACATTTATAGAGTACTGCAGACAAAACACATAAAATGTAATTGCGTATTGTCATAAGTACAGCCAGTAAGTAACTACACTGAACCAACTCAGACAATAATGTTAGCATTGTATGTTGTTCTTGCACACAGACTTCCCTTGACCAACAATCCATCGGTTTTGAAGGAATTGTTCATTACTTCCTTGCATTGGCAAATCTGTCAAGCTGGGTTTTTGCAGAACTGTAATACAAACCTAAAGTACTGGCCGTTTAAAAAAAGACAAGAGACTTTCAATATGTCCCACCCCAACATAAGAAAGAAAAGTATGCTTATCAAGCAATTTCACAAGGTCTTTAAGTGGTTTTCCTTGAGAAACAATACCTCAACAGGATGGTTTTAATTGGTCTGGGATTTGAGGATGCGTCTTAGTCAATTTTTACAATTTTGCATTTTCAGTGCTAGCCTTCTCTACTTTTAGAGAAGTCTTGGATTAGTTTACAGACTTGATGAGTACACTTGATGAGTGTTTACAGTTATCTTCACTAAGCCTGAGTCTGTTTATAGAGCTCCCACTCAAGGATACGGGTCTCAGGGGGGCAACAGAGGTCCTGTGGGAAGATGTCAATTAACAGCAGAAAGAAGAAGCCCCATTTAGCTGTGTTTTTCATCCTTCAATTGTAATTTAATAAAAAATGGGAGCATTTACCCTGAGGCAACTGTTGACATTGCATTCTGAGCTGTGGCACCGCTAAGCTATTGCCGCTTTTTCTAATGTATTTATACATCATTTCTGAACAGAGGAATCTGTTACTAATTCATCTACATAAAGGAGTACTGTAGCGCCCGGGGGCACGAACAAATGAGAGCAGTTAGCGTCGCGCACCCTCCTCTCGACGGTTCCCCACCCCTCCTTCTCGTGTATACCCACAGCCGACTGCTCTGTTAACTTGTCACTTGTCATCGCCAAAATGGAGGGAACCATATGCCACACTGTTTGTTGGAACAACCACCCCCAACCTCCCTGCACGCTGCTGGCGCTTCTCTGCTATCAAACAACAGAGTGTCGCTACAAAGGGAGCGATCCCTTGCGCAAAGTGACTTCAATCGAGGATGAAAGCGCCGCCTGCTTCTCTCTGCCATCTGATTCCCCGATTTGCCATTGATGATCAGAGAGAGTCTCTGCGCTCATTTTTATCTCTTGCATAATGCAGGAGTGTATTTCACTCCAGTGATGACGAGGGAATATCTGCCCTAGCAGGCTAACACAGCTGTTAACTCTTCTGCTAGCGTTATATACTGTGTGACAGTCTCCATGCTGTAGGGGAAACCCTCTGTCCTGACGTCACCCAGTGCTTGCGTACGAATGTGACCCACTGACTTACAGAGACGTTTATTTGCAATCAGTTGCAACACATTAACTTGTGCGCATTAGCCTTGCGAGTTGGGACTCCAAGTGTGAGTTATGGAGATTTGAACATGGGCGTATGAAGCATATTGCCACGTGTCCACCATTTTTTGGAGATGATAGTCATAGATGATAGAAAAATTGGCTTTCCGCTAACAAACTAAGACAAAGCAGAAGCTTCTTCCACCTGGTTGCTAAATTAACTCAGACGTGGATGCCCACTTACATGCCTTTTAGCGATAATGTTTGGATCACTGGATGAATGTTATGTCACCAAATTATGCTAAGGTTTATGACAGGCTTTCTCAACCCTGTCCCTCAAGGCCTACTCTCCTGCAGGGTTTAGCTTCAACCTTGATCAAACTCACCTGTCTGTTACTTTCTAGCAATCCTGAAGACCTTGTTTATCTTGCTCAGGTGTGTTTGGCGTGGACCTTGAGAGTTGAAAACCCCTGAAAGATCATTTCTACATCCCAATGTTGGACAGGTTCATTTTTTTGTTTAAAATACAGCAAAATGGATTTTCGAAATTTTGAACTTTGTCTGACCCGTAACATTTCTCGTTGATCAACAAATGCCCTTCTGTTCATTTCATTTCTTGAGAAAGCCAACTTACTGATCTGCTATTTAAACAACTTCTTATTATTATTATTATAATTCTTAAAATTTCTGACTCTATCTCCTCCTAGATCTTTAAGTGTACAGACTCCAAACTCAGCCCAGATCTTTTGATTGATCTCACCGGGTAGTAACATGTTATTCATGCTATAATCATTCTAACACATTGCTAGTAACATGCTAATCATACTAGAAACATGCTAGTGACATGCTTAACATGCTAGTAACATGCTAATTCTACTAGTAACTTGCTAATCATGTTAGCAATATGCTAGTAACATGTTAATCCTACTACTAACTTGCTAATCTTGCTAGAAACATGCTAGTAACTTGCTAATCACGTTAACAATATACTAGTAACATGCTAATCATGCTAGTAACTTGCTAATCATGCTAGAAAAATGCTAGCAACATGCTAGTAACTTGCTAACCATGTTAGCTATATGCTAGTAACATGCTTATCCTACTAGTAACATGCTAATCATGCTATATCTGTCTATCATCTGACTTTATAATCTATTTCTAACTTTTTCAGACTAAAAACCATCAAACTTAAACTTTTAAAATGTTTTAACTTTTTTAACTTCTTAAACTATTTTTAAACTTTTCTAACTTTCAGCTCTGGCTTTCTCAAGCCAACTTCAAAGTTTGTCTACAAACTTTACTTGTCTAGTTTATCCTGTTTCCTCTATGTTCTTGCACACACCACTGCTATTGAGATTGACTTTGAGTAGTTGCCTTTAAGTTGAAAGTATATCTCAATTGTCCATTTGCAATCATTTTTTAAGCCTTTTATAGTAGTTTGAAATTGTCATCTGGAATTGACTGCACTTACTGGTGGAGTTGTGACATTGCTTTTACTTGAAGAAAACTGACAATAAAAACAACATTAGACAAAGGTTGAAAGAACAAAAATGGATGTGCAAGGAGAATGTAAAAATAATGCATTTCCATGCAGCCCTCTGCAGGTCAAGTGAAATATACAAAAACCATGTATGCATATGTCAGCCGTGTCCGTACAAGCCCATGGTCAATGGTCACACTTGACCATGTGCAAGATGTTAACGGCAGGCAGAAAAACTTAGCATCGCGGAGGCTTTAAGTGTGAACGCGTCATGCACAGAATTGGGTGTCACTCACTGTGCATTTGGCTGATTTATGGCCGTGCTTCAAACAGGGGCCAGGCTCATTTGCCGCGGAATAATCAAAGCATAACCCGATGCCTTATGTGTCTTTCCCTCAGCTTTTATGGGAAACGGTTAGAGCCTTGCGCCCATCAGCCGAGCCTACTAACACTTCCAGTACGTGCAAGGTTAGTGCTGGCAGAGGAGATAGCATATAAATACTGTCAGAGAGCTCATCCATCGCCACTGACCGCATTTCACCCTTCCATTGGCAGCCTGTAATGTATGTTAATGGCACTCTAGAACATTAAGAGAGCGTTGTGCAGACGTTTGTCTGGCGGCTCCAAGCGTGTGTACACATGTACAGGAAGGCTCATAAAACACAGCAACAAGGGCCGTCTGTGGCAGCTGCTACTTAATCTGATTACATCTCATTCAATCTGGAGAGACCTCTGTCTAATGTCTGCCAGTTACGTACGGGCACAGCTGTGTGTACGTTACAGGATCTGCACCATATGGACCGGTGCCGATCTCAGCCTCGCGTGCTGCTGCTGCGAGCCAGCGATCGGCGGGATGGTGGTCTTGTGTGAGCACAGGTTTTTATCTTCACATTAATCTCATCCTCATTGTACCCTCTCGCCCATTTCTGTCTACCTCTGAGCCTCGCTGCCTGTCTCTGCTGACTTTTACCAGCTTTGACAGTAATTAGTCTTGAAAAGGACATTTTTAGTGGAGGATTTCAATGAAATTTAGACAGCCTTCCCCCCACCGAGCCCAGCCTCACATTACAAATGTTGCTCTGTAATGTTTTGCTCTGCACCTAAATAAATATCGACACAGTCAAGAAAGCTATGTGGTCAGAAATATTTAATTCTAATATCTCTTTCTTGATTTCCTGTATAAACATTTTTAAAACAGAATAATTCTATTGGAGAAACTTGGCTTCAGAGAATATGATTGTTTATATTTCTTGACCCTTTGGGAAGTTATTTTGTCTTGTTTTGTGCAAAAATCTAAATGCTATGTAAAGGTTTATGCTGTTCTAATATTATATACCCTAGAGGTAATATATACAGTATATGTTATATAGAGGTTTATGTAAAGCCAGTTAAAAAGAAGAAAGCCAGCATGGATTTAAAAGACCCTGAATTCTCATCACAGTGCAAAGGACATCCACACTGTAGGGGGCAGCATTTCAGTTTCAGTCCTCCCGTTGAAACACTCACACTGTCCTTCTGTTTTCCCCAGGATTTGCCTGACCTTTTTCATTGGGTCATGAAGACATCTCTCTCTGTCATAGCCAAGAGCCGTCAACAAACACACACACACACACACACACAGACCGCAAGAATAAAGGTGTTATATACAGTTTAAGCATATACTAAAATAAATGCAGCGCACTGTTTTGTATCAATAATAAAAGTGTCCCTCGTGCTTAAATCAAATTTGATTTTTCATCCTGCTTAAAAAATATGCCTACTCTTATAATATGTCACAACTACTCATGACATAACATTATCAGCTGAAGAAATAGCATAATAGATATTTAAAAACTTTTTTAAATATAGTTTTTGTTTTCCCCAATCTATCTGTTTCAGATATGACATACTGCTAGTGTTTGCATATTTCATTTCATTCAGTAATTCTTGTTCTACCGATCTGTGTCCTAGTGTGAAATGCTACTGCTTTTGAAGGCGTTAATGAAGTTACTGCCTATGATATTTTTTGCGTTTGCCTTACCGGATGTGGCATCCTGTTAGCAATATCCTGTCTGCTGGCTTTTTTTGATTACTGCTAGTTTAAGACAAATCCAAAAGCGCTGGATCTGTCAACACGGTGGAGGCTGCGCCCATGCCTTCACTCACAACTCTCTCAAACCTCATTCACTCCACCAGAATCTTGCAGCAATCATTTTCAAACCATGGACTCTAAACATTCTTGCAAACAGTCTAAACTGAGTTATGCACGCAGACACTATTAAAAGGAGTTTTAAATAGCAAATTCGACATTCAGAGAAAATTTACCAATGTCTAGACAGGACCGGATAAAGCTATATTTCCAGCTGAAATGAACACTAGAGGCAGTAATACTCCGGCTGCATTAACATATACGTTTTTCATATCCCTTTTGCATTTGTTAGTCTGACAGGGTTGGGTTTGGTGTAGGGAATATTTCCAACATGAGAGTCACGTATTGAATCTGTGTTTTAGCACCACTCACTGGACGTTTCACTGCTTTCGAAATTCGAATTTCGAAAGATCCTGGGTTGATATTTCCAAGAGCATTTGTCTTGGCTTGGACTCTACTTGAATGAGCTGGTCTTCTTTAGTCATAGAAAATGTAATCTTGGGGAGTAGACAAAAAATAAGTAACTTGCTAAAAACTGAATATCTTCCATTTAATTCTCCATTTAGCAAATTTGAACTGGCATGCCACACTGTAAAAAATATGGTAACAACATTTTAGGTTTCACAGTTAAATTTACAGTAAAATACTGTAATTTCATTATCTGATATAATGTTAATATAGCAACCTATTAAAGTATTAAAATCTGTTTTGTACCTTTGAAATACACTGATGAGCACCAAAAGCAGGTGGTGATGAGAAAGTCACATGATGAACCAAAGCCTATCACAAGCAGCTTTTAAATATGAACATATATAGAAGGAGCTCAGAGTCATTCACACAAACACTAAACACCATCATGGTGAGACTCATTAAACTGAAATATGCAATAAACATTAATTTAACAACATTATATGTAACATACAACCCTAATAAACATAACTGATAAGAAAAAACTAAGAAGAAACTTATATAATATAAAAGTTATATGAATCATTTGTATGGTGTTGTTTGTTCTCTTTGACCTTGGCCTGTCTGTAGTCTCTAAACTACAGTTCTTAGGGAACAAACTGTTTTCCCCCTAAAATGCTCCAAGAAAACAAAACAAAGAATATGCTTTTATAACAACACGAAACTAAATAATGAGAGAATTTCATTTTTTTGGTTTCAGCAATTCTTTGAAACGTACGTGTTGCTACAAAAAGGCTAGGAATGATGGCTGAGACGGCATTTATTCTGGAGCTGACATCTTTGTTGCACCTTTCCTTTGCTTTATTCTTCTGATATGAACAGGATACAGTTCTTGTCCAAGTCACACACCTGACACATCACACTCTCAGAGTCTAGCGCAGACACGCTCAGCTTTCCCTGTCTCGCTATCTCTCCGGTTGTCACAGTAACCGTCTCACCTCCTCTCTCCAGGCACACCTAATGAGGTGAGTGCAACACGGCCGTAAGAGAGGAGAAGGGAAGTAACGGGGTGTTAGCACAAAAGAACACGCTTTATTGAAGACATGCCAAATATGTGTTTTGTGAGCATTCTCCGGGTTTCTGTCACATATTTCCAATGTGCTGTAAGTGTCGCTGTCAGCCAGTGCTGCCTGCTTTCAAAGACAAAAACACGAGATGCAAAAAAATAAAAAAATGCACGGCGAGAAAGGGAGAGAGAAAAATGCAGGAGAAATGCAAGACAGTGTGTGACAAGGCATCTGACGTCTTGAGGTTGTTATTCATCCAGTAACACAGAGCTCCTCCCTCGCTCAGGCAGTCGTGTGTTCTTGTCCTCTGTACGCTGTGTGGCTGTTTGCTATCTTGCAGTTTCACCAAGGATAAAGGGAGGCTGTTCAATACGCTTGTTTACTGTGGTGGTACCGCGGTACGCTGATGCTATCGGATGATAATAATGTGGTATTTGATTTATACCAGTAGCTCGCAACTGGTTTCATTTTAGGACTTGCATTTCGCTTTGGATATCAATGATGACCTGAAACAAATTACTAAAAAGCTCCTTGAAATACAACTTTAGGACTAAATTAAAGAATTGTGCATTTGAGTTGCATAAAAAAAAAAATTTTTTTTACAGAAACTTGAACTTATTGTGATGCACACTTTTGTCATACATAAGTTAAATGGCTACCCCCCCAAAATTCATGGCATAGTGTATTATTAACAATTTATTTGTGTTTTACTAAAATAATCGAAATTGCTTAGATTGAGCATAAATCAATGTATTGTGGAAACAAATATACTCAGTTAAAAATTATAAACATGGTTAAGATGCAGCTAGCTGTCGAACAATTACTACTGGCTTAGTTCAAATGAGAGATTTTGGATTTGTTATTATATAAATTATGCATATAAAATTGTAAAAACTATATCATATAGACAGTAATGTAGTACACGGTATAAACTTGGTTAATGTGTATTTGCATTTATGAGTACTATTACAGAAATCTTACGTTTCTTACCCGTTTTATTCATGTATGTCTGGCAAATATGCATCACAGTAAGGTTATTAGTTTGTTAATTCTATGTAATCCAAATAGATGTTATAGATTGTATATACAATTGCAATACATACATACATACATTTTAAATGTAATGAACTAGTAATAAACAATCATTTTGGTTTGTTGTTTAAGTCTGCTATTGTTTTTTTTTAATAAAACTTTTCCTTTTTCTTTTAGAAGTTGCTAAGGCTTTTTTTATTGTATTTTTATTTTTTATACATTTTATTGTGTGATGTTTATTGATTAATTGAGTGTTAAATGGTCAAATTTATTTTATTATTTGCAATACAGTCAGCTTTTTGTTCCTCTTTTTTGGAATCTAAATGTATATTTAAATTTGCCCAACCTGCCATTCATAAAAAAAAAAAAAAAAAAATGCTAATGCTAATGCTTTATATAAACTTGGCCAATGATAAAATGAAGTGTTAAGCCACGTAACACTTAGGGCATATTACATCTCATCAAGGCTTCCCTCCCTGGATTCAGTCAGTGGCAGTATGTGTTTTATTGGTTTGCATGGTCAATTACATTAGCTTTAATTAAAGACACTTTACATGACTTTACTTGTCTGAAAAGCTATTACGAGATACACAAGCAGAAATCTGTCACGTCCTTGGCATTTTGTCTATAATGGAAGAATAACATGTGTATGCTATATTTGTCGGTATGTCAAAAATGTAGCATTTAAAGATAACAAATAGTGGCATATGCCATTCAAAATCAGATGTGATTGTGTGCCAGTCTCCTGTCATGCTGCAACTAAACTTTGCATGCATACGATTATTAATGCAGAGAATCATTTTTATACACACCTGTCTCTAACTCTTTCTAAACAGGCTGTATTGTGGTCTCTTTGACTCACTGATTCATTATATTTGCTGAACAAAGAACATTTATCATCAACTGCGTAGATCTCCCTTGGCTCCCGTGTTCCTATGATATCACACACCCACATTTCAGCTAAACGTAATTGTACATTTCAGCACAAGCATCCAATCTGAAGAGGAGCTCATTGCACTTTTCCAAGTAGGCAGTTGGAAATTCTGCGTTGAATGGAGCACAGCATAATGCGTTTCATTTATAGATGGCTTTTTGAGATTCTGAGATTCATATAGCTCAATCGTTTCAGGCAGACTGTCATCAGTGGCTCTCATTAGCGGCCCAATAAAGACCCCACGACAAGCAGTTCAGTGTAATCAGTCAACGGGGACAATATTTACAATCCTAGCCATCTTCAGCTCCGAACACGGACCAAGACTGGGGCTTAAGACTCTCTTCCATTTTTACCCCTCTTTTCTTACCGTCAACTTAATTAGTCACATCACATGTTAATTACACCAAGTGTAGGAAGTCGCAATCTCAAGTAGATCAAATTAAGCAGCGTGCAAAGCTTGAAGTGTCTCGTTTCTGCCGGTGCACAGACAATCTCAATTCTGTGAGGAAGACGTCACGTGAGCAAACCTCCCTTACGGCTGCTAAACAGGATCTTAATGCTGAAAATCACCCCATTTGAATTGTTAAGTGAATACGTGCTACTCGCGGTAAGGAGTAACTCATCTCTGGTGTGAAAAGGAGTTAATGCCTCGGAAATGACTATGTATGAGTGCCTTCCTGTGGCTCAGACAGTACAGCATGGTGCTAGCAACGGCAACTGCATAGGTTCGATTCTCAGGGAAAGCAATGGCTGACAACAAAATCTTGAATGCAAAGTTAGATAAAAGCATCTACCAAATGCCTAAATGTTTGTAAATAGGCTACAAATCAGTCCCCAAGAAGTGAAAAACCTGTGGCTCTGTGCTGGTTTAATATTGTTTGTTTGACCATCCTGACCAGCCCTGCACGGCAACATTGGTTCAGCCAACCCTGTCTCACGGCAATTCGTACATATTTTACGAGGTGGCTAATTTGTACAAATTCGTACAACCTCACTCGTACGAATTCATACGATTTTTGCTAAATCGTATGTATTTTACGAGTTGCCAATTCGTATGAATTTGTACGAATGACCTACACCTAAACCTACCTGTCACTGGGGTTTAGACAAATCGTACAAAGTCGTATGAGTGATGAATTTGTACAAATTAGCATGATTTTGCCACCTCGTACGAATACATACAAATTGGTTGGAGACTGTTGGTTCAACCAAGGTTTCTGTGGCCAGTCAAACTCTGAATATCTACAATTGCAATTTTTTTAATCAAATCAAATCATTCAGTGGCACAGCAATCAGATCTAAAAGATTCCAGACGAGTAATCACATAAAAACAAACAATATAATGTTCATCTACTGCTTTTCAGTGTTTTAATCCTCCTCTGTTGAAGAGCTTCTATGAAGAGCCCTAATATTTCCAGCGTCTATGAGGAGCTTCTGTAGATGGGTTGGTGAGATATAACTATACAGTGGCATCCATGACCTCGTCTGTGGGCTGAAGAATATGGCGAAGAGCTTTTAATGATCGCTGCACGACACAAGTACGCTAACCTTGTGTCCTGCGGGTCTAAGCGACCTAGCCTTTTCATTTTCAAAAGGTGCAACATGGTGTCACAGCACAGCTGTAGCTGGGCTGTGCATGAGTCACTTTGATGGTGCATATTCAACATAGATTGCTGAAGTAAAGGTCAACCCCTTTAATTAAGTTCAGTCTGCCCAGCCTTCAGACACACGTTATCTCTCTTAGAAAATGTATCCTGCACACAAATACTTTTTTTTTTTAAAAAAACTGCTAAAACAGGACAACCTTTAAGTGTGTTTTCATGTGGTAATGTTTTATTGTTATTTTTGATCATTAGTTTATTTAATTACTTTTTATTTTTTTATTATCCAGCAATTACCATAATTAATTATCATGATTGCATTATAATAAATTACTGTGAAAACTTAACAAGATTTGCAAGGCCTGCACCAAAGGCTTTATTTTCCTCAACTAAATAGCTAGTAAGGTATGTTTACATGACAACAATGTGCTAAAAACATAAAACATTTTCCTTTGCGTTCTTCACGTACGCATGGATCACTGCACAGTTGGTGATGTCTCTTTGTAAAGAAATACTACGTGAACACAGTATACAGCCTGCCTGTGCATGCTTTAGTAAAAAAGTTACGTATTTAAAATACATTTATTCATATTAAGTATAGTTTAAGCCTGTTAACATATTTACTGACATATTACTCAAGACTTACTGATATAAACATTTTGATTAAACTTTATTTGGAGTACTATTATTCACAATGCATGTCTTAATATTAAGCCTAAAATGTGTTTTAATGTCACTATCACTGGGGATTTTATGGTCTTTGTATAATATCAGTCTTTAAAGTGCCCCTATAATGCCATTTTTAAGGCTCCTAATATTGTTGTGAGAGTCTCCTACAGTAGGTTCACATGCATGCATGCATGCAAGGTGAAAAAATGCTTTTGTTTTCTCAAAATATGTGTTTAATATCACCTAATTTTCCAGCAATTCTCAAACGATTCGTTTGAAGCAGTTCAGATTCCGTCTCTCCTTTCAGTGAGCCTACTGTCCTCTGATTGGTCAGATGGCCCAGGCTCTTGTGATTGGTCTACCATGTATAGCAGTCATCAGTAAACCTACGTTTTTGTGGGCGGGGTCAAGTTGTTCGCGGCCAGCCAATGTAGAACATAGGTGGGAATTATGCAAATGTGTGACGCAAGTGGGATTCGAATTACTAACAACTTGTTTAGGCTATATAGAGTCGGTTCTTTATTTTGGGAGACAATAACTTTATGTAATATATTAAATGGAAAACTACAGGGTATTTTTATTAAATACATACATATGTAAATGTATTTGTAATACACTTAGCATGAAATACATGCATTTCAAATATATTTTAGCATGTTTATTTTTCACAAGAGTGACCTGTACTGTACTATGTCTATAGGTTATTATGGTTAACTAAAACTAAAACCATTAAAAATGTTGCTTGAAATAAAATAATAAAACATACTAAAAACATGTAACTTTATGTACTAAAATAAATAAAAACAAAAGAAAATTGACATAAAAATCAATACAAATTTCTAAAACTAAAATAAAAACCTCTTTTAATAATAGTATGTATTTATTTATTCATTTTAAATCCTACTTTAGATCATGCTAAATCAGTTTCAATGCTTCTAGGTTTTTTTCCCTAAGAAGTGGTACTTGTAAATTTTCAATGTGCGATCAGTTGAATTGGTCACATGACTGCATCATATGACTAAAATGCGTCATCGTTTTCCACACTGTGACGCAAATCAAATTTTCTAATTTATCCACTTTGGAGAGCGTTTTCAAAAAGCTTTGTTTTCCTTGACCAAAAACGCCGTCTCAGTGTGGACGGAAGGCCAAAACGGAGAAAAAAAAGATGCATTTTCAAACGAAAACGTATTAGTGTGGACATGGCCAAAAGCTGTGGTTGCCGGAATTCGACCGTAAAAAATACGGTAAGAACATTTTAGGTTTTACGGTTTAAAGTCAAATTTACAGTTAAAACCTAATTTCATGAACTGATATAATGTTAATATACCAAACTATTAAAGTACTGAAATCTGTTTTGTAACGTTTTGAAATACACTGATGAGCACCAAATGCAGGTGATGATGAGAAAGTCACATGATGAACCAAAGCCCATCACAAGCAGCTTTTAAATATGAACA
>JAUMHE010000067.1:2909790-2950667 GCA_032359235.1 Enteromius mattozi | reverse complement strand
ACACAAACACTAAACACCATCATGGTGAGACTCATTAAACTGAAATATGCAATAAACATTCATTTAACAACATTATAACTAAGAAGAAACAGTTATTTCCAAGAAAAAACATCAATTTCAAACTAAATTTAAAATGCAATGCAGAGAATTCTGGGAATTTACATTTTTTTTCCTGTAAATTTTACAGGAATTTACCATTAACCATTTAACAGGTTTTTACCGTTAAAATCACTGTAATTTTTTTACAGTGTACAGGATAGCCATGGTAGTCCTTGCAGAAGCAGAGCTTTTTCTAATTTTACCACTGGCATGGGCAAATGTTTGTAAAGAGTTTATTATTATTATTATTGAGTCAGTCTCATAAGAATACGCAAGGCATTGCCAGCTTTGAGTAACAGCGTTCGTTGTTGATTCTTCAGTTTGTGTGTTTGTTTCCACATCCAGAGTCATATGAAATGTTTGCTGTACAACCCTGAGCAGTAAGTCACCGTTACACACAGCAATAGACACAGCCAATATTAAACTGTAAATATTAAATATTAAAGCTGCGATTCACGGCGGTCGTGCAACGCCCCTGGGTGTCTGCTATAATCCTGCAGTTTAAGTAATATTTGTTTTTAGCAGAATCTCTGTCTCTAAATGGTGCTAAATGAGTCTTTGATGGCCGTGTTTAATTCATAGCAGCCTTGCACAAACAGAGATCGCACAGAGCGCTGCTATGAATGATTAAACAGCACTAATTTTGTTTGATAATCACACATAACTGTGCTTCCGTCTCAGGCGGTCAGGAGGACAGGGGTTTGGGGCAGGAGATCTGTTCCAGACGTGTTCATCTCAGCTGTCTGCACAAGTATGCGCTCTGCTGGGATTTGCATAAGTACATGCAGAGAGGACGCAGTCACTGTTAAAAGCACACTTAGATCAAACCAAATAGCTGGAGGCAAGATTGTAATTAGATCAGCTCACGGCAGTTAAGAACTTCTTTATGAAAACATGCGGCAAAAGTCATTTTTCATTCTTTTAGAGGAATTGAAATCAGCCTTGCTGAGTGTTTGGAAGAGAAAAAAGGAAAACATCTTAAAGGTGAAGTGCGTAGTTTTTATGCTGCTGGCAACACCAAAAGAAATTGTTATGCAGTAAGAACTGTTTTATAGCATACTACTCCTTAATAAGCTGCATGATTTCAGTATCACAAACATTTAATGGTAATTAAAAGCTAATTACTTAGGGTTAGGGGTATATAAATAACCACTAATACTGTAATACCAATAATAATTACAACATTAATACATTGCATTATCTAAAGGTAAACCATGCCAGATTTTCGTCTTTAAAACACACACAAACACATGCAATTGTTACCTTAAAGAGATATTTATACCTGATCTAACCCATAAACCTGTTGGTGTTTATTTATATATTTAAGTTGATTTAGTGTTCAAATTGAACATCTAAATCAATGATTAATTTAGATTTTACTATTTTTTTTTTCACTGCATAGTGCTTTAACATTGAAAATTCAATTCTAGAATAAGGAAAGATTGATGTTTTATAAACCATTTTGTCAGGATTATATAACAATAATGTATCTCAGATATGCAGTTAAATCCAGTGCAATAATGGTAGTATAGATTTTGTTCCTTTAGCTCAAAACACACTTTGTAATTTTGTTATGTGCAATTCTTTATTTTTTTATTTAGTTGAATTTATTTTTATAATAATGCAGAAGTGGTGAAATAAAGATATGCATATATCTGATTCTGCTAAAGTGAAACTATAGTAAATACACTTCAGGTACACTTTAAATATTTTGCATTTAAAGCTCAACATTATTCAAAGAATAATCAAAAGTGACATTTAAACCCATTTTATACTTAATATTAAGAAATGTGCTTTTTTCACTAGCAGTACGCCAAATAACGGTTCATTATAATTTTTATATCATTATCTGTCCGTAAATATTAATAGATTTTACCTATACTTATTATGATTAAATATACAACTTTTTTACTATGGTGAACCCCCACTTATAATACTGACACTTTTCAGGAAATCATCCTAGATCTATCCTTGTATACTATCACTGTCTTTGCACATTAAACCACTACACAAGAACGTATTAAATTACACACTTCACCTTTAACAGTGGGATGTTGATGAGACCTGGATCAAGTGAGCTAGCTCCAGCCAAATGAAGAAACGTTAACCTGCGCAGCTTGCAAAATGGAGTCCAAGCACATAGAGATAGACGGATTTCCTCTGTGTGCTCTCACGTCAGCTTGATTCTGATTTGGTGAGGTAATCACATAGAAATGAACGCAGATTGCATATAATTGATCCTGCTGGCTGTAATTAAGCACTAACAAGCTACATTGCAAAGGAAGTCCACATTGCCAATAACACAGTGCCTCAATAAAACATGATACTGGCTGCTGTGTGTGTGTTGGAGTTTTAGAGAGACTGACAGATGAAAGAGGAGAATAAACATATGCAGTGGGGAATGGCTGGAGTATTGTCTTTGTTTCATGCGGGAAGAGGGGTTGCGGACAGTTTCAGAGTCTTTCATCTTGAACAACATGCTCTGGGGGAGCGAGGGGCATTGTGAATTTTATGTGAAGTATTTCAAAGGTCTCACACCGCTGCGGCTGATACTTGTCAATTTCAGTGGCTGTGCTGTTCGGAATAGTGAGGAATGGTTACTAATTATTACTCTCTCAGATGCTTTTCTCAGTCTTAGCAATTGATTCTTTTCCTTACCATGTCTTTTTTTTATTATTATTTAAAAAATTTTCTCTTAACCTACTGTATCAGTCGAAATAAGATTTCACAAAATTGCTTCATCAAAAAGACTGCTAGAGTTAACTAAAACTAGAGCTAATACCATAGAAATCAGTTAAAATAATTAAAATAATATAGAGCTAAAATAAAATTTAATTAAAAAATTAACTAATAACTAGTTTGACTTGATGTACAAAAATAAACAAGAAATTATAATATATATATATATATTATTTATTTATTTATTTTTGTAATAACAAAAACACACAACAAAATTATTTTATTATTTTACCTAAAATTAAAGTAAAAACATGTATATAAATATATATATATATATATATATGTGTGTGTGTGTGTGCATGAACATATATGAACTGATCAATAGTTCAGTTATTAGAATAGTTTTCATTTGGGGCTTATAATACTTTATTATCAAAATAATTTAAATTGATTATTTACTTTATGAAATAATTCAAGAAATTACTATTAAATGCTACTGTCAAAGTTATATTAAAGCACTACATTTGAGACCTTGAATTCTTCATTTATTTTAAAACATCCTTCCTGTATAATCAAAATATTAAACACACATTTTCATTCAACATTTTTTTTTAATAGTTCACATTCAGTGGTATAAATATATTGCCTGACATAACAGAAAGTCGCTATAAGACAAAAATAATCAGCTATTGTACATATTGCTGTTTCACATGTGGCTGATTGCTTATTTTGAATATCACTGCATGTCATTTTATTAAATGAAACCGAAAACATCAAACATCTATAAACACTATTGACTTTATATGTTTGAGTCATGAAGAAGGAAATGTCACTGTATTATGAATCACAGGTCTGAAGTGTTAAATATTCATGGCGAATGCTGTGTGGAAATGAGCGATAAAAAGGTTTGGGGTTCTGCCAAAGCAAATGGAAGAAGAAAAAAGACCAATGGGAGCTGTGTATTAACAGCAGTGGTTTAATGGCGCGAATCTAACGCAGGCCAATTAAAAGGCAGGCAGAGAGCATGGGGGTGGGCCTCCATTCATTTGAGAGGAAATTGAGGTTGAAATTAGGCATTGTGTGACCACGTGGCCTGTACAGAGTCTGGACCACTAGCAGCTTTCATTAACTCTTGGCCAACTCTAAGTGCTGGCAAAGAGATAAAATGGATACAATTGTGCAAATCCAGCAACATAATGCTTCATTTAGATTCTTCTATGTCAGAAAGTTGCCTGGGTAGGATTTTACCAGCCATTTGCTAGTTTTATATTGAAAGTCCACACTGTGAGGCTTAGTAGAGGAGTGTGGGCACAAACAAACGCAGGGTTTGCAGCATCACAGGTGGTTTTAATATTTCCACACACACACTTAGCCTGAAAAAAATTACGGTATTTCCCAGTTGCCATATAAAAACTACATAGAGAAAAAAGTGCACCAAAATTCAAAAACCTTTTGACGATACAGCATAATAAAAGTACATTTCTAGCTTTAATAGGGTTTTTATCTCAGTTTTTAGTATTAATTTAAAATGAGGCAAATCGGCTATTATTTTAAAATGATGCTTATACATTATTTTAACACTGCATTATAATGTGCTCCACTTTTCTATGACTTTAGCAATGCAATTTACACTATTTAGTTTAATGAATCATAATGAGAATGTTAATATTCAATATATTTTATTGCATATTGCAAAAACACCGACTATTTCAGTTTGGATTTATGGGGTACGTTTTACTTAACAGGGTAAATTCGCGCAAGAGCTCAATTCCACAACAACGGCAATGGGCATTTACATTTCTGCAGGTGATTTACTAGTTTCAGCCTCAGACATCACGTCTACGGACCATTGGCTGAATGTCTGATGCATATGGCACACTTATCTGGAAACACTTCAGGACTTTCTGTCATTGTCGGATTGGTTAAATTAAACAGGATTTCTGGGAGACGTGTGTCACGTTCTTTAACGTTCTGCTAGGGAGCCATTGCGCTGAACCCCTGGGTTCAAAAGGCTGGGTTTTCAAAAGTACATAAAATATTATGTCTGAGAGTTGTGCAGACCAGTGACGTGATGCTGAACGAAACACACTGTCAGTCAAACAGCCTTATGGCTGGGCCTTGACCAATGAAATGACATCTTATTTACATATTGGCCAACGCAATGTACCAAGCACAGTGCAAATTAGTTGCAAAAAAAGAAATAAAGAAGCCACAGTATACTTTGAAATGCTAAAAAAATAAGGTTAAAGCTGGTATTGTGTGACTCCTAGTTGAGGGTTCCTAGTCATCTTTTGCTTCCTTAAATTAAAAATAACATGACTTGGCAAACTACATGTTCAGATAATGTGTTCTTCTTGCGTTCTAAATAAATTAATATGTGTGGAAAAAACCTTCTACCCTGCACAAATGCCAGTAATTTGACGAGAACAAACATTAATAAAACGCGTTGCATGATTCATTTCAATATCTCCTTCCATAAATGTTGCGTCTGAAAGGGAAACTCCTACAAATGCATATTCAATAAGGTTAGGTGCAGAAATAATTATGTATGTCTTTTCTGTGCTAATTCGTCACTGTTCGTCTTTAGTAAATCCTGACAGTAATATTTTAATGCCAAAAGAGTGTTGTTTTGCTAGCTTAGCAACATGCTAACTTCAACTCTATTGCTAGTAGGTGACTTCAAGTTTCAAGTTTTGTGTGTTCATGAGAAAATTTAGATCAGTCACTTGCAGATGCCATTACAATAAGGATGCTGACTTCAAAGCTAACTTCCTATGTATAGGCAGTGTATAGCAAGGCAGCTGACTTGATTTTGGGACAGATCTTACATGTTAAGGCCCAGAGGGAAATGCATTCCTCCAGCTGTTGTATGATTCTGGAAGTGACCTTTGGTTAATGTCACACATCACAGAGTTTAATATCACTCCATGACTATATGCCATGACACAGAAATCTGTTGTTTTTTTACTTCCTTTCTCTAATTTACCGTTGCTCCAGACCGCATGTGCTCTTATGAAATTCTGAGGCTCCATCAAAGATATTTTTGCCCACAGTAATTATCACATGTTGAGAAGAAGAGGAGGACTAATCATCTGGAAAGGAGGGAAAAGGAAATGGTGGTAGAGCAGCTACTGTATAGCTGAAAGCTACAATAGAGTAAGACTGCAGAAATAGACTGATTGTTTCAAAAATGCCCTCTAACCTCTTCAATTAAAAATGAAATCAATTTTTACAGGCTTTTCCTGGCTTTTGTAATGGAGCTGACCCCGTGTCTTGTCAAACTAATCTACTGATAAAGTGCGTTCCATGAGCTCATTAGTAAGACCTGGGGAAGTTTGAGTAACTACATGAATCTAATCACTTATCAACGTGTTGCTAACTGTTGCAAATTCCTGTACGTAGAAAGTGTTATTGTCATGTGTCGAGTGTTATTTCACCTTTCTGTGCTGCTGTAACAGAAGTTGTCTATAGCACATAGCATAAGTTCCTCAAGTGATTAGCATGTACATGTTGAATAGGATTCACATGTAAAATCTTTAATGTTTAATGACTAGGACAATATAATATTCAGAAAATGCAACTTGCATCTGAATTTGATGTTACAGTGCAGAGACTCTGTGGTATAACTTATCATCTGCAATGTATCATGTTGTATTTTCAGAGCAATCCTTCTGTCAAAACATCTGCTAAATATCGCAAAAACAGTGAAATGATGTCCAGAATCCTAAACATTTTGAGCAACTGTTGAAAGTGAAGGTTTTCATGTTGTATTGCAGACACGTTGAATAGATATCGAATCTCAGTAATATACATGTACATTGTATATATTTTCAGAAAGGTTTTGTGCAGCTGAGATGATGCGTGTGGAAAAGATAGAGGCTCTACTCAACCTAGTCTCATACAAAATATGTACATCTGTGCACTTTTTGTGCAAAACTGTTTTTATGTGCCTTACTGCATGTTTCATCGCAGTTTAAAAGAGAAATGTCCACTGAGTGACGGTCTCTTTATCACACCTAGTGTAGACAGACTTTAAAGGTTGCGGTATAGACACAGTGTTACTCACCTAACGCAGGCTTCCACTTCTTGAGTTCTCTCCAGCACTGGAAACTGATCCGATGTTTACAGGGGTCCTACTTCTTGCCTTATTGTTCTGCAGATGTTTTCCTCTTTTGTTTTTTTTTTGCTTTTTCCGCCATCTCTATCTTTTTGTTGCTTGGCTCGGCTAATGTCCATCCTGTACTGAATGCTCTTTCTCCCGCATCATGAGCAGACACGCCCTTTACTGCTGATTGGCCACAAGTTTGTTTTGGTACTTGGCCCCGACAAAAATTACATTCCCAACCTTTAATACTCTATCATGTTGGAAATATGCCAAAGTTTTACTGCCTCTAGTGTTCTTGGAAACTGCAGTGATATGTACTTGTTGGTACACTTCGTGTCTCGCTAAAAAGTACACCAAGGTTTATGCCATTGTGCTGCTTGTGATGTCATCAGTGTGAAGCTACAAGCATTTATGTATATGAATCAACTGTTTTTTTCTTTGTTGTTGCAATATTGTTTAAAAACAGAACAGAAAACTTTCCAGATGATGCACACCTCCTGGCCACCCTACCCACAAACCTTGGTGTTTTATTTAGTGTTTACATGTACATTGAAGGAAGAAGGGGCAAAGTGGTAAGGTATATGAGGGAGATAAAGCTCTTGGGCAAATGATCTCATCAGTCAGGTAGCGGGTTTACAGCAGATCTGGAAATAGCCAAGCTCTTGTCAGACCGACAGCAGCTGGCCAGAGAGATGGACATGCCCTCAGGCTGCAGGTAGTGTTTAACATGCTCCAGTATAATGAAGCCATGTGTGTCATTTGTTACACTACACAAACTCATACCCTGGGTTCGCCTCTGCTTGTTCCTGCTATGATGCCTTTTCTTTAAAGGTGAAGTGTGTAGCATTTGGACTGTTTGCAGCAAACAAAAGGAAAGTGCAAAAATAATGACTGTTTCAAACAGGTGTCCAAAACACTCCCACATCTGCCATTCACTGGTTGAATAAACAGTCCCACAATAAATATCAAGCCATTGGTTAATCAGTGTCGCTGTGTTGGGATAGGGTGTAATTCCTGTATACTATAATAACTCACTGCTTAACCACTGTAGTGTGATTTACACTAAGTGAAAACAGCAGTATTTTTAGCTATATGCTGTTATACCCTAAGTGCAAATCGCTATAGATTCTATTTGTATGTTTAAAAAGCAGGATTTTCTGCTATTTATACTATTTATTGCAAATAGTGGCAATTATATGCACCTCAGCAATAGTTTATAATATAGTACATTATAAAACAGTATGCAATAATAACTTTATTGTGCAAATTATATTTTTAATTTACATTAGTAAAGTGCCCCATTATGTGTTTTTGAAAATTACCTTTCGTGCAGTAAATCTGAAAGTGTACCCTGTATAAAGTTATTGTCTCTCAAAAGTAAGAGATCACTCTAAATCATTGAAACGTGTTGTTTTTTAAAACAAATTCCAAGCCGTTTCATTCTGATGTCAGCATGAAACATTAGCATATTCCCTGAACACTTGTTGGTGTTACGTAAGGGACGTGAGGCGTTCGAGTTCAAGTGCTAACAGTTTATTAAAAGGCTCAGAGTCAGAATGAAAGCGTTCAATCACCGGCAGACACAGTAACAGAGACAAAGGCGGAGGCAAAGTCGAAAAACACAGCAAATGGTCGAAATACCGTATAGCAGAGTTCTTGGGGGAAGACAGAGGGAAAGTCCGGGTCCAGGCAGAAATCATACACGAATAATCCAACAGATAGAAAAGTGAAATGCAAGAAACACGAATGAGTAGTAACAACAATAAACGAACCGTGCTAGAAGCTAAACATACACCGGCTTATATGTTGGTGGATATCCGGGTGGAAATGAGCATCACAGTGACGATGGTTTCAACATAAAAGTCCTGGTTGAATACACAGAAACGAGTACATGAATTCATTATAGAAGTCCGGGAGTGAGAGGCAGAGACAAACATATGACATAAGTCCTGAGGGCTGGAGTACCCTCCAGTGGTCTGGATGGGCACATCCAGCTGTATGTTACATAGCCCTCCCCTTAAGGAGCGGCTTCCAGACGCCCCAGACTCGGGGGTCGGCAGGAACGACCTCTAGGGTGGTGCAGATGGTGGCGAAGTCCATCTGGGCCTACGAGGCGGCGACAATGCTCTACTGAGCCGAACAAACAGTCCATGTGCACTCCAGGGTGGTGCTGACGGCGGGGAAATCCACCTCGGCAGAACTGACAGCAAAGACGGCCATCGGGGCGGAGCAGGCAGTGGAGAAGCCCACCGGGGTGGAGAAGGCAGCGAAGAAGATCTCCTCCAGGGCGGAGCAGGCAGAGGACACTTCCACCGGGGCGGAGCAGGCGGCGGAGACCTCCTCCTGGGCGGAGCAGGTGATGGTGACGTCCCTCTGGGCAGAGAAGGAGGCGGAGAAGCCTTCCAGGGTGGATCAGGCGGCGGGAATGCCCACCTGGGCGAGACAGATCGCGAGGCCATCCTCCAGGGCGGAGCGGATGGCAGCAGAGCCCCTCTGGATCGGCTCGACAGTGACAGAGCCCTCTTGGGACCACTAGATTGGCTTTGTGCCCTCGAGAACCGACCCTTCAGTGAATTCGCCCTTCGAAACCGTCTGGGTTGTGGTTGTGCCCTTCTTGACCGACTGGGTAGTGTAAATATTTTCGAGGTCCCTGCTGGATGTGAATGCGCCCTCTTACTGCCCATATCCAGAGGTGACACCTTTCTAGACTGCCTAGAAGGTGAATACGCCCCTCGTGACCAGACAGAGGTTGAATTCGCCCTACGAGACCAGACAGGAAGTGAGTACGCCCCTTGTGACCGGGCAGAGAGTGAATGCGCCCTTAGTGACCATACAGGGGATGGATACGCCCTTCTAGACCAGACAGGAAGTGGATACGCCCTTCGAGACCAGACCGAGAATGCATGCACCCTTTTAGACCATGCCGAAGCTGACTTCTCCCTCCGAGAATGACTGAAACCTAATTCGGGGTCCTCCATGGGTTGTGCAACCACCATTGAGGCCTCTGGGGATTCTACGGATGGAACCGACATCTCCAGAGGTAGTGCAGCCTCTGGTGGACTCGATGAAGTCTTAGTGCCATACACCGGTTTCGGAGGTCCTGGCCATGGAGCCTCAAAGGTCTCGTGAAGCTCGGGTGAATTCTGTGGAATTGGATCACCGACCGGGTCTGGCGGATCCGGCCACTCAGATTCCGGATCACAGACTGGGTCTGGTGGACCCAGCCACTCTGGTTCTGGGTCACAGGCCTCAAATAACTCGACTGGTTGGGGAACCAGGGCTGACTGGACTTGACACGACCCCTCGTATCATGCTATGGGGCTAGTGCCCGTTTCTGACAGGTTTGACACCCTGAGGGCCTTCAACAGCTCGTTAGGCTGTGGGACTGATACTGGCTTAACTGAACACGAACCCTCGCATAGTGTAAGCTTGACTGGGAACCATGAAAGCCTTCAGCAACTTCTCAGACTGGGCAACCGGGTCAGACGGTACATCACGCAGCCCCACAGGTCGTGGTGCCGAATCGACGCCCTCTGCAATAGGCTTAGGAACCGCTGGGATGACCAAGAGCCCTCCCAGCGGCAGCCCTGTACGTAGCTGACCCTCACTCAGCCCCTCTCGCTGAATGATGATGCCAGCCTCCTCTGCGGGCGTCTTGGGAACCATTGGCGTGATAGACAGTTTTCCTGACTGTCTTTGGGTACCTATCTGGACATCATTCAGCCCCTCTCGCTGAGTGATAGGGACAGCGCCCTCTGTGAGTGACTCGGGAACCACCGGAGTGGTAGACAGCTCCCCTAGCTGTCGTTGAGAGACCAGTTGGGCATCACTCAGCCCCTCTTGCTGAGTGATGGATATAGCGCCCTCTGTGGGCGATTCGAGAACCACCGGAGTGGCAGACAGCTCACCTAGCTGTCGTTGGGAGACCGGTTGGACATCACTCAGCCCCTCTCGCTGAGTGATGGCTATAGCGCCCTCTGTGGGCGATTCGAGAACCGCCGGGGTGGCTGGTTGGGTAGCCGGGCCGAACTGTACACCACACAGCCCCTCTCGCTGGGTGATGATGTCAGGGCCCGTAGCTAGAATTTTGGGGTTTACATGAACGGGTGACAGCTCCTTGAGCTGTGAAACCAGAATCGTCTGAGCTTGGGATTGCACCCCTGGCTGTATAACTGATGCTGACAGGACAGGAAACAGTCTTTTAGGTGGAGAAACCGGGCCAACTGAGCTTCACATGGCTCACTACACGGGGAGACAGTTTCAAGGATGGCCTGTGCGAGATCCCTTATAATAGCCACATTTCTTACAGTCTTTAATGGTGTATCCATCAAACTAGACACTAACCTTCTAGGCCTTGGAGGTACCGTGTTGTTCTCATAAGCTGCACACATGACGTCCGGACAGGCAGGGACGACGTCCATGGTGGCTGGGATCTGTGGTTGAGGCACCATCTGAGTTGAAGGCTGGTGCTGTGGGTCGCGATCGGCGGCCATCTTGTACTGTATCTCGCGATCGGTATCCCTCCCGCGATCGGCGTCCATCTCGCGCTGTGTTTCTTCTTTGAGTGAACGACTGGCTCAGTTAAGTTCCACTTGACGCCAAACTGTCATTAGACACGTGAAAACTCCCGGTTTCCATGCCAATTCGGTAATGTCCGGTAAAATCACAGGACAGATTCGGCGTGCAGCGTTCATAAACGCCGCGGTGATAATAGAGTCATTGAGACCCGACCATTCTGCGAGCTGGAAAAACTGTCCTGGTTGAATACACAGAAACGAGTACATGAATTCATAATAGAAGTCCGTGAGTGAGAGGCAGAGACAAACATATGACATAAGTCCTGAGCGCTGGAGTACCCTCCAGTGGTCTGGATGGGCACATCCAGCTGTATGTTACAGTTGGTCTTTTCACATTGGTCTGAATGAAAATGCTAATTCATGTCTTGCCACTAGGTGTCACTTTTGGAGTAAAAATAGCAGTTCCTCCAGTAAGGCTGTATACAAAGCAGCTCTGCTCTCTCAAACACTGTAGATAGAAACAAAAATTGGCAAAAGGCAAATTAGAACCGGGGTTTAATGCATTAAAAAAAACTACAGTACGCACTTTACCATCTAGACCACTGGAACTGTAAAATGATAATTTTTTGTAGTGTTGACTAACCCACTCTCCCACTGGTGGGCGGAGTTAGTATAAATAGCTTCTGCCAACAAGACAGGCTATTTGCATTTAGTGTAAATAAACACTCAATAGTATAGCTGGCTAATGATATTTTTGATCTGGAAGCTGGTGCAGTGGAGCCACAGTGTTTACAGTTAGTTATTGCTACATATGGTGTTGGGGTAGGACAACAAGCCACACATGCTCTTTTAGCGACTCTTTAGCATTTTGATGTGTGCTTGGGTTACAATGACATTAGCTGTCAGCGTGTCTCTCTAATAATGACGAATGGAACTTATTACATCAGTGTTAATTTCCCCTCCACAGATTGGTCTCAGATGCTGATACTTATCTGGCACTGATCGAATTGTATGAGTGTAATCGCTGAGAACAGACCCTATTAAAATCCGGGGCCTGTGCATCTGATATTAAGTCTTACGGGAGGTCTGATTAGTCCTCATGTACGCTACCTGCTGACATGTCACTATTCTCAAACTCTTCAAAAAAGTTGTGCCAGCTGAAAACTCAAGCATTTACAGACAAATCTGAACATTTTATGGAGTACAAATGATTTATAAAGATCTACTGTTCTAAAATCATCATAACCTACCAGTTTTTATCATTAATTCACCTAAATCATGACTTACAATTTAAAAACAGCATTTCCACATCTGTACAAAATCAAAACAATAAATCCTGCAATAAATATATATATATATTTTTTTAAAGTATTTTTTAATGTCAGAACCAGTGACAAAAAAATTATACTGTGCTGCTCATTTTTTAAAGAATTCAGCTTCGGTTGGCCTTGGTTAATTTAATTAGAGAAACATGATATTGTCTCAAAAAATGTACGAATGTTGCATAAATGCAAGAATCTTGAGTCAGCACTGGTTATTTGCGGGGTATAGCAGATAGGTTTTCTTTTAGCAAATGCTATCTTGCGCTAAATGCCAACGCTTAGCACAGCAGAATATCCTCTTGTCTCTTAACGCATTCGAGAGGACCTGGTTCACTAATTGAACTCATTTGATATAAATGTGTTAATTGCTCTAGTTGAGCAAGCGCTGTAATTGGGTCATGATTGCTCTTGCTCTCCTCTTCAGCTTGCACACTTCCGCTAATAATATCAATGAAACTATCCATGAGAGCTGTGCTACCGAATACGGCTTTTTTTATCCAATCGCTGTAGATGAAGTTAATACCTGCCACTGTCTATACTGTGTTCTGCATACTGTGTGTTTATGACCAGGATTTTGGGATACCTCAATTCTTAAGAATAAATCAGAATCAATTATAACCTTTACGTTCAATCTTAGTGCTTTTAGTGGCTCATTAGGCATTTCGATTTGTCTGAAATTCATCCTGTGTGCACTTTTGAAGTACTATCCCACAGAAGTGTGTAGTAATCCACTGGATTTGAAATGAATTTCAATGCTCCCGCTTTCTCCCCTCTTTCCCAGCATGCAACAGAAATCTCCCGTTGTTAGTTCAGAGATGACAGGCCTCTGAATTCATATTATCGGTCTTTGAAAGAGACGTACACTGCTTTCTCAAGCCAGGCACCCTGCTGAGTTGGAACAGTTGCATTGTGGGAGCTCAAGTTCTTCTGGCAATAACTTGCTCGGGTCCAGAACCGCATTGAGCATTTAATTAATAGTCATGTTTTGTGTTTATTCTGATATTGCAAGCAGAAATACCAAGCAGACACTTTTGCATTAAATTACATTCAACCTGAATTAAAAAAGCAAATTTACTTTCATGTTGACTAACCCAGCATCCACGGTAAATCATGCACAGAGAATGCAGTATCAGCCTCACTCCAGATGCATGATTATTTCATATGGCACATCATGCACAATGTATTTATCCTTTTGAAATATAGATGAATCATTTCTGTGGCTGCCGGTCATTTTTTTGCATGGTTTGCAACAAAATTCAATAATTTATGGAGGAAGTATGAGAGGCTGTCTGTTTGCTTGAATGACACAGGACCATAAACGCAAGCCAAACAGCAGAGTCATGAAACAAAAGCGGCGCTAAACGATGTGATGGTGGAAACTGAGGGAGCAAAATTGGTCAGCTTTTAGTTCGTTTATACACTCAGAACATCTGGGGTATTTTTCAATGTCATTTTCGACAAATTTTGGAGATGGTTGCGAAGTGGAAAAGGTTATTGTGTTGTGTCTTGGTGCACTACTGGGACTGCACTGCAAATGAATTATTCATGCTAACAATTGGAGAAGGGCGCTGGAAAAAGAGTAAAGAGAAAAAAAGAATGAAAGACAAAGGATGGATGATATAAATCAGATGATAAATATGTGTTCAACTGCATAAACAGTGTTTATTTCAACGTTTTCTTGGTGCTAAATATAATTTATTTCTTGTTGTTAATTTTGCAAAATGAAAGATGGACATGTTGTTCATAAGTTTTGTGCGATTTACCCATTTAGTCCTTAAATGATTTCCTGGCAAACTCCATGTTTCAGTGTGGAGGGTGTGGTGAGCGGGTTGAGAAATCCAAGTCCAGGTTAACCAGGAACTCTGACCTTAATCATCCCTGATTAGTGCTCTCATCCCCTGAGGAACAGGCAGTCTGGATCCTGGATTTAACATTGATTAGCTGGGAACATGTTGTCCAGCCTTCTGTCACCCACGTGGAGCGTCGGCAGACGCCATTGGAGTTAAATATGTTGTTAGTTGGTCAATTAAGATGACCCTGAATTTATATTTAGGTTATTTTGCTTGTGCCTCTTGTAAACTTAAGACATTTTCTGTTTTGATTATGATGTAATCCTTAAAGTGGGTATTAATTTAACATTTTGTAACATACAAAAAGACAAAAATAAAATAAAATAAAATAAAACTGAATAATGTGGATGCAAATTCCATACAGGCCATACATGAGCCTAAATTTCATAATTATTGATGCTAATTATCATCCACAAAATGCATTACATTTCTAAAATGAAAAGACAAAAATAATTAACTTAATAGTAAATGGAGTATCTTACACACATACCAGTACTGTGGCTATATGGGCAAAATGTAGCCAATTTTATTTGGACTGTAAGTCATCTTTTTATAAGTTGCGACTTACTCTATACAATTAATGCCAAGCATGCCAAACATGAAAGAGGAACATGGTCCAATTGTAGTGCAATTCCCACTTGCCAGTAGTTTCAGCTTTGTGTTAAAATATGTAATTAGACCCAGCATTTACATTTCATTTTTTTCATTATTTCTGAATAAAATAAAGAAATGTTACTTATACACTGGCGTGACTTATCTGTGTGTGTGTTTAAGAGGGATTTCAAAGATACTGTGTTTATTTGTACACATGACATGACATTTAATACATCCAAACAGTGTGTGGTGGTGTCAAAAAATGTGTGCTTGTGTAAATGTGTGGTCTTTGAAGTTCTACCAGACCTGGATGTGTCACAGTAAATGTTCTATTCTGTTCTGTTGTGTTCTATATGTCAGATCAAAATGTTTCTCTTGAATTTGAAAGTGTGAAAGCTCTCACATATGTAATCAAAATCATCGCTTCCTGAAAAAAGGGCCCATTTACAAAACACACCATGGAATAGCTGTGAAATTATGTGATCCTCAAATTCCAAACACAGCTTAGCCAATCTAAGAATCGTGCTTGAATCCCCCCACCATTTCCCCCCCTTTCTAATTTTAACCTTTTTCGAAACAACAGTGCACAGATGCGTTTTCCCAGTTTTCCATTTGCACTGCTGGTAGCAGGTCTCAGACGACTGCATGTAAACTAGGAGCTATAAGCCCCTCTAGGGTATCAAATCCTGGACTCTCATTTCTAACTAGGTCAATGCTTGCTATAGCTGCAGACTCTCTATTTCTCCTTTTCTGTCTGTCTCCCTCTCTCTTTTCAACCCCTGTGCACCACAAGATCCATTTCTCATCTGGTACGCATCAACATCACAGTAATTTGTGTCCATTTATGCAGTCATTTTAGTGTACACAATATAATCCTGAAAATAAATGAATAAGATTTCAAGAGCTAACCGTCATAATTGTAAGGTTTCTCCGGCTGTGTATGTGTGAACTGTAAGAATGGCTGCAGTCATTGAAAGCTGTTTCTGTTTCAAGCTCTGGGCGACTGACTGAGCGATTGGCTCAGTTGCAAAACAGTCACGTCCAATAGTTCAATACTCCGCTCCCTCAGGTCTGCCAGCACCGGCTTCAAAGAGACATCATGTGTGGATTCTCTTATCTTATGAAAGCAATAAATGTTTTACATACATTTGTTTTTGATGGAATATGAAGTCAAATAACTTGGCTATGTTATCTGCTTTTTAATTGGGCTTAGCAATTCTGACCACATTATTTTGTTCTTCTTTTCAGGACCAAGATATCTTATTACATCCATGGGGGCCTTGTATATTCAGGATGTGCAGTCAGAGGACGCGGTGAATATTTATCGCTGTACCACGCGGCACCGATACACAGGGGAGACCAGACAGAGCAACAGTGCCCGACTGCTTTTATCAGGTGAGGTGGCCTTTGTGTTGCTGTCACGGTTTCTCTCATATATCTACAAATAAATGCCAGCACTTCATGATTTGCTCAAAAATTCACATGACAATTATTTAAACATTTTGCATTTCAAATTTAAATGTAATATAAAAAAGTAAAACAAAACAACAAAATGATTCAGCAATAAGGTACAGTTCTACAGTATCATTTGAATAGTCACTCTACTACAAACCATTTATGACCTTTAACCGAATAAAGAAACTGATTAAAGGTGTGTATGCGACCTCTCAAGCAAACCAAGTCTGGCTTCCCATTTATCTCAATTGTATTTGCTTGGTTGGGACCAGGTATACATCTTGAAATTCACATTTTAATATTTGCTTGTAGTAGCTCATGGTCAGATCTGCATCCAGGTTGTTTTAAGCCAATCACCAGCGTTATAAATGATGAGAGTAATTATTCTAGAGTGAGTGGCAAATTATGTCATGGGAAGACAGACCCAGGGACAAGCACGATAGATATTTGTTGGAGTGAAAAATACATTTACTGTGGTCTCTTATTCATCTCTGTATGGAAGTAGTGTCACAGTTTATGTTCATGCACTGTATCTGATACATTATTGGATCAAAAATACAATACAAGTAGTGAAATATTGTTACAGTTTAAAATGACTATTTTCTTTTTAAAATATTTTTAAAAATGTAATTTCTTCCTCTGATGTCAAAGCTGAATTTTCAGCAGCATGTCTTCAGTGTATCACGATCCTTCAGAAATGGCCACACAATTGTATTTAAAGTGCCCCTATTATGGATTTTTGAAAATGATCTTTCATGCAGTGTGTAACACAGCTCTAAGGGATTGAAAATGTCCTGCAAAGTTTTAAATCTGAAAGTGCACTGTGTATGCAAAGTTTTCATTGAAACGAAGTCAACAAATCTGAAAGGGATCCCCGGGTATTGAGACATTTCTAGCTAAATATATAACATAAATAATGTCTTATAATGAAAGATGTAGTAGAAAACCCATAAAAGATGTATGTTATTTAAAAAACCATCAACCGTTTTTGGACTATGGGGGGTGCAATTATTTTATATGCACAGTACATTCTGCGTCAGTGACATCAAATGGTTGCACTCGGTGAGCTACTGGTGCTTTTTACCGCAACACAACTCGGAATACACAGTTCAGAAAATAAAATACTGATAAGATACCATATTGTGTGGTTTTTGGTTGTTATTTTCAGTCAAAGGGCAACAAGAGAAGCAATGTATGACTTTTCCTACCCAGGGTGTTTAAAATGTATGGTACGCCATTTGGTTAAAGCCTATGCTTATATCTATCGCCACCTGTAAGCTCATTCAGTAGCTGAGGTCGTTAAATCGATCATTTATTTTCCGAGTTGTGTATTCAGAGTTGCGGTAAAAAGATTAGTGGATGATTAGCGTGTGAAAAAATGCATTGAGCAAAGCGTTTGGGAGTCGTTGAGCAAATAAGGTAAAAATAAATGCATGTTATAAGAAACCTTGTACCAGTACTGTTTTTGACCTTGCATGCATGTTAACCTGTTGTTTGGGACTCCCAAAACCAAAATGTTAACTTTTCAAAACCCATAAAAGGGGCACTTTATCATTGATGATAATAAGAATCCTTTTTAATAATTGTTCACATTAATTGAGCATGAAATCAGAATATAGGAATGATGCTAAAGGAAGTGTATGTTCTCTCACTCTCTTGTAGAACCTGTGGACTCTGCTCCAGTGATTCTGGATGGGTTTGAACGGAGGGAGGTTATGGTGAGTCACCGGGTGGAGCTCCCATGTAAAGCGTCCGGTCACCCCACACCCAGGTATCGCTGGCTGAGGGACAACAGCCCCTTAGAATCAGACAGCCGCTACCACCAGAGCGTATCGGGCCTGCTCATCGAGGCCACGCGACCCAGCGATGCAGGCAGTTATGTGTGTGAGGTGTGGAACAGCTTCGGGAATGCCAAAGTGGTCGGACGGCTGGTGGTCAAACGTAAGATATCTCGTGACAGTATTTAATCTTCATAGCATTCACATTATTCACATTAATTACAAGCTCTGAATGACCTAGCTTTTTCTGATGTTTGTATTTAAACTTTTCATGATAGGCCCCCCTTTGACAGATTAAATCTTCGCAGATCTTTTCACTATTGTTTTGCAAACCAAAACAATCCATGTAAATGATACCTACAAGCAATTAAAATTTAAATTGTGTTTGCTGTGTGCCAAGAACTTTAAGTTGAGCATCGTTAGTCAGCACAGAAGTGTGAATGGGCTGCTGTTAGCTAACAAGTCTTCACTTGCTGCGTTCCATTCAAAGCAGTGATTAGTATTTATTTTTCTGTTTTCAGTTCAATTTTTTATTTGTAATTTTGATGTGCTTTTGACCAGTCATAAGGGAAATTTTCTGAAATCGAGATTAATCCATAATCTTAAAGCTGAATAAATAAGCTTTCCGTTGATGTATAACATTGATTAATTTGGACAATATTTAGCTGAGATACATCTGTTTGTAAAAGCAAATCTAAAAATTTAGAAAATCATCTTTAAATTGTCCAAATTAAGATTTTAACAATGTATATACTAATCAAAAAAAATGTTTAGGAAGTAGGAAATTTACAAAATATCTTCATGGAACATGATCTTTAATTATTATCCTAATGATTTTTGTCATAAAAAAAGAAAAATCTATAATTTGGTCCTATACAATATATTGTTGGCTCTTGGTACAAATATACCCATGCTACTTATGACTGGTTTTGTGGTCCAGGGGCATTTTTTTCCCCAGTTAATATTAATTTTAAAATATTTTATAAAAATCTTGTTTATGGTTTTAGTTAATGATAATAACCCTGATCCAAAGTTAGTCACATTTATTTATATAGCACTTTACATAATACGGATTGATTCAAAGCAGCTTCACAATAATAAACAGGAAAGTAACCAGTTATAAAATAAACTCAACTCAACTTTAACTGTAAACTATCTCCTACCATCTACTACCATGTTGTTTGTCAACCAAGATGTTTTCTGTAGCAACAAACTCCAGAGGATAAATTATGATATAGTCAATTTCATTGAACTATATGTATTGTTGCCTATGTGTGTGTTTTTGCATCTTCCCCAGAGCCTCTGAAAGTAGTGGTGAGTCCACGGAAGGTGAGAGGCAGCGTGGGTAGCCAAGTGTCGCTGTTCTGCAGTGTGACTGGCTCTGATGAGTATGAAATCACCTGGTACAGGAATGGTGAGAAGATCTATCCGGGTATCAATGTACGTATAACAGGCATCAACAAAGAGAACCTGGTGATGGAGGGAATGGCCAAGAGCGATGGAGGAGCATATCAGTGCTTTGCTCGAAATGGCAAGATGTCCACCCAAGACTTAGTTCAGGTCGTCTTGGAAGGTGAGTCCAACTTGAAGGAAGTAAAATAAAATTGTCTTATTTGTTAGTATCAAATTACTAAAAGTACACTGTAAATGCTGATTTTTTAAATTTAACTTAATTAAATTAATTTTTTTTATTTAATTTAATTTCATGTAGAAGCTTAACATATCATTTCAAACAACACAGGACAGAAAATGGATTTTGGAGAGCAAATCTTTTTTTGTTTGCATTTGCAAGTGTTAGCATATATTGTACCTTATTGTAATATTATTATATTAAATATTATATTATTACAAATTTTGACTTCATTTTTATTTTTGGGTGAACAATTCCTTTAATACAAAAAAAGAAAAAAAGAATTTAACTTGAGTTTACGCTTAATGCAAATGGAACCAACAACGCCCCTCCCCCAAATCTCAGTTATGCAAATTAAATGGTTGACATTTATAAATGAATTTACTTTTTTAAACCATTACTTCTATTTTTATTCAACCAGCTGCCGAACCACACACACATGATTGTAGGATATCACAGATAATAAAGGGTACATCTAGGTGGATTTCAAAAGTCATCAATCAGATAAAGGCATCTTAGTGGGTAGAATGTTACACAAACATTGGATTCAGGAATGGAAAATGTGGAGCATATGTGTAACTGTAACTGTGCATGTGTTTTAATATAATCCTCTGCTGGACTACTGCTACTCAGCCCTGCAGCTGAAAAGATTTGTTACTTCAGCTTGGTTGCTGAGGCAACTGTCTCCTATTGCCACAAAACTGCATAAAGAGGATATTGATAATCTATAATGATGTTAAAAAAAGAGCCAGGATGATCAGAGAGTAAAGATTTCAATAGCAGTAAGCTTGAAAACACAGCTGTATCTTGTTGAGTGCCATGCTATAGAAAAACAGGCATGAAAAGATTTGCAAGAAATAGGTCTAGTGATGTTGTTGTTTTTTCATTGTCTGTTATTTACTTTGAATGTGAAGATGTAGTTTCATAAGCTTTTATAATAATTCATAATCTTTCTGTGTGTTTTGTGTAAGGTTTTGTTCACCTATGACATAGCTATACATGCATCTCTAAAGTTTTGCTTAATTCAGACATTTTAGCATAAAGTAGCAGAATATGCAAAACAGGCCGAATCTGGTACCTTGCTGTAAAGCCTGTTGGTTTCTTTCTTTCTTTCTTTCCATTTCTCAATGACTTTACAATTATTTTTTACATTTCAAGTGTAAACCAGACTGTGTTTGGACTTTCTATTTTTTGCGTGTTTAATTTAATTTCTATGAATTGTTAACAATTTTTTGTCAACACAGCAAAGCAAAAGTGACTGATTTTGCCTCAGACTCTTACTGTACTGTGTGCTGTATGCATTTAATTAGATAGCACTTACACTTTATTTAGGATTTGAAGGTGTGGAATATACTTTTTTGGACATTATTATGCATATATCATATGTTAGCATTGCTCTGTGACCCTTATGACCTAATAACAAACTAACAATGACTAGAAAAAGCATTTATTCAGGTGTTGGTGAACTATTTATACAATGCTACTTATTGCAAATAGTGGCAATTAACTGCACCTGAGTAATAATGTATTGAGTGTAAATTATAATTTTAATTCAAATTATTAAATGGATGTCACCTTATTGGGACAATAAAGCTCTCTCTACACCTAGTAACCTGACCTGATACTTTATTTTCAACTTATTTCAAAATAAATGCATTTCTGATGTGATGTGAGATTTGAATAGGGAGAAAAAAATGTAAAGTTAGTGAAAATAGACGCTCTGTATTTATGCTCAATGCATAGTGCTGTATGTAACCATTTGCAAAAAGCTGTCAAATCTGTCTTCCACTTCTCTAGACGGGACACCAAAGATCCTCTCTGCCTTCAGCGAGAAGGTGGTGAGCCCAAATGAGCCCATATCACTGGTGTGTCACGTGAAAGGAACCCCCCTCCCCACCATCACCTGGACGCTGGACGACGACCCCATCATCAAAGACAGCAACCACCGCATGGATCGCATCATCACCACGGAAGGCCACGTGCTCAGCTACCTGAACGTGTCTCACACACAGGTCACCGATGGGGGCGTCTATCGCTGCACCTGCAACAACTCGGCTGGATCGGTCTCCTACCAGGCTCGAATAAACGTAAGAGGTGCTTGTCAGATCAGCTCCTCAAAAACACCCGCACCACACCACAAGCACACACAACACAATTTCACAATTGTTCAGAGATTGTCTGCTTTCTGTACGAAAATTTGAGTTAGGAGGAGAATTTTGTTGTTTTAGGTTGTAGTTGCAGTACGGATAAAAGGTATGTTCTCATTGTCAACAGCTTGCTGCAAGAAAGCAACTTGAAGTGATTTGTTTTCAATGAAATTTGAGTAATGACCATTGATGGCACAACAAAGAGCAGAGTTTCACTTCATGCAAATGATAGTATGGAGACAACCGGTGGGAGTGAAGGCAGTAGTGCTCTTGTGATCCATCTGCTGATGGAGTTAGAGATTGTAGTCGAGTAGGAATGCATAGTATAGAGCAAGAATGTCCAGTCCTGCTTCTGGAAGTTCAATGTCTTGCAGAGTTTAGCTCCAAACACACCACCGTACTTGCCTGGAAGATTCTAGTGAGTTTAAAATCCTTCATTAGTTGGATCATGTGTGTTTAATTAGGGTTGAAGCTAAACTCTGCAGAATGGTGGCCTTCCAGGAGTAGGTTTGGACATCCCTGGACTGCGTTCCACTCCGCTTTTAGACACGTATTCGCAAACTTCTCTGAGCACTTCTCCTTGGGGGAATCCCTGCTGCCATTTTGAAGTGCGCTCCACTTTGCAAAGTGAACGAGGGAAGTTTCCTCGACCCCTCGATTTTGACTGATTGTGACCAATTGTGACTTATAGAATGCTGCACTACACTAATTCTTAAGGGGAAAAATGTAAACAATAAACCAACTCTATAGCTGATTCTAAGTGATCAGCCCATTGCAACAGTTCTTAAAAATCTATTTCCCTTTGGAAAACTGAATGGAGCTTTTATTTCCGGAACCAGATTATTGCGGTCTGTTGGCTCACAGTACTGCAACATTCAGCAGTTTAATTGCTATCAGTGCAGACCAAGGGGTCAAGGTTTGGCTGCTTAGTGTCAGCCATTTAGCCCCAGCTGACAGATGCTGTAACTAGAGTATATCAAAAAGCATTTTCCCCTTTGATGTTCAATTAAAGTAGCAGTCTACTGTACTCCGAAGTTCAAGTTAGTTTTTAAAGAGTGTCTAAAACACCAATAGCCTGTCTTGTTTGCAAAGGCTAATTACACTAGCTCACTATTGTTAGGTTAAGCCAGAAAAAAATTACAATATTTTGATGTAACCAATGCAACTAATGAACAATGAATACACCATTTAGTTGTTTGTTGGAATTAGTTGTTTGTACTCGAATTCTGTCAGGTTTTACTGCCTTTCCTCCCATTGTTATGTTTTGCTCAATTACATAATGTTAAACTCTGCCTACTCTTAAAGGGATACTCCTCCCATAAATCAAAACTCTCTATTTACTCACCCTAATGTCATCCCAGATGCATACAACTCTCTTAAAAAAAATTTTAAATTCCATCACTAGCTGTGTTTCCATTACCCTTCAAATTGCGCAAATTACAATTGTGAATTGAAAATATATACGCAATATAAATGTTTTTTTCACATCTACAGGTCACATGGCATATGTAAAAAGTCATGTGATCATTCTTCTATGTATTATAACTTCCAAGAAACAACTAAGACATGTTTGTTCTTGAGTTTAAGGGGCTTTCCTTGCCATTAATGCTTAGACAGTTTAAACTGCACACGTTTGTGGTGCCGTTCGGCTCTGATACGACATTGAAGCTGTTTGCGGCCATTTGGTTGATGCTTGTGCTTATTCCAGCCTCACCGCACACGTTTCTTAAGTATCTTTCCATGCTGCTTCTGTTAAGGTAGATTCATATGCCTCCTTTGGAGAAATCTATCCAAAATCCATCAAATCTCGCCAAAATTCCTTGCTGTGATTTATCGCGAAAGGTTACGTTTTAGCCGCATAACGTCACTTATCAAAAGTTTTGTGCAAATCTGTAATGGAAACGTGGCTATTGAGTCTATGTAATACAAGAGGATGGCCCCTTTATCGGTGATGATTTAAAAAACATCCAAAACTAACCTGACGGTAATCCATACAACTCCAGCTGATGAATCAATTTTATATAAAGAAAAATTATAGGTGTGTGTGAGGAAAATACTATTATTTGAAACTTTTAAACTATAAACCAGTGCTTCCGGCCAGTTGTCTTATGAGTTTACGCAACATCAGCATGTTTTGATGCATGATAAGCATTTGTTGTAACTCGTGTGAGAAGTGATGCAGAACCACAGAGGACCATCAGTTCTCACACAAGTTTCGCAAAAAAGGATTATATAAACCTTAAATATTAGTATTTTAAAGTTTGTATAAACATATACTGTAGATATATGTTCAAAACATATAATTCTCTTACACACGCCTATTGTTTTGCTTTAGAAGACATTGATTTATCAGCAGGGGTCGTATGGATCACCATTATGTATGTTTTACGTATGTTTTGAAATGGACTTCAGAGAATTTTTTTCTAAAATTCTTTGTTTGTGTTCATTTCAAAAACATACATATTTGGGACAGCATGAGGGTGAGTGAATGATAAGTGAATTTTTATTTTTGGGCGGGTATCCCTTTAAGTTAATCCCTCCTTAAGTCTTTGAATTTAGAATACATTTGTATTAGTTATTTAGTTAGCTATTTACAGTGAATTTGTTTAGAATATGTAGCTAATAGCTGAGAACAAAATTATTGACACTTAATACATAAGCCTTTCAGCTGACTTTCTGAGACACAGAGTACTGATAGGTCTTTTTCACAACAGGTCCTGCCAGTATTCGACCAATGAAAAATGTCACTGCCATCGCTGGAAGGGACACGTACATTCACTGTCGCATCATTGGTTACCCGTACTACTCTATTAAGTGGTATAAGGATTCCAACCTGCTCCCGTTTAACCATCGCCAACGTGCCTTTGAGAACAACGGCACACTGAAGCTGTCCAATGTGCAAAACTCGGACGAGGGGGAGTACACATGCTACGTGTTGGTGGATCCAGAGAAACAAATTCACAGGAGCGTCCATGTGACAGTGAAAGGTACTGCCACCTAAATGGAAGTCAGCCGTTTCAAGAATACTAGATTTTTAATATCGGGACATATTCAATGGTGTTTTTTAGGGTTAGGGTCACAATTCCTAAATCCCTACCTCTACCTTGGCACACTTGTCAAATGACATCTGTGCTACATGAAAGGCAACTCAAATCATGTGTCTTGTTAAAGGAAAGGTCAGACCTTATTAAAGAAACTTGTTGAGAGTAGGCTTTTTGACTTATGTTGGTGTCACATCATTTCAGTGAAATTCCGTGGGCCAAAAAAGGCCCATTGTTGGTGTAGTTTTATGATGAATATGATGTTCCTCACAACAAAGTCACTTTCAAACCAAATAGCTTTCTGTTGGTAAACACAGCAAATTCATGTGACTCTAACCTTCAACTGAAATTCCCAATCATACAGACAGATATTGAAACCTTTAGGCCAGTAAGCAAACATTTAACAACCAAAAATCACCATAGCAACTATGCAATAATTACCTTTAAGAAGACCTTATGAACAAAATATCTACTGTACTGTAGTATTATAGAGGCAAATTTTACATGGAAATGCACAAAATCTAAAAATATAATGTAAAATATAAATAGAATTACCTATGAAACAGTCCAAATTAACTATGAATGAATGTTAAAAATTAATTTGATTGTTCTTTGGAAACATTAAGTGGTCTTTTTATATCCTACTGTTTTAAAATGTACTCCCTTTAATCCCAATATTTTTTCAGACATTAAAATATTCAGATTATGTGTAATTAGTAACCCTTTGAAAACATCTATATTTTTTTGCAGCCAGTGCTCCACACAGAGATCTGATCTGATCATCATCCAGTCTGTCTGGAATGACATGAAGTAACAGAACAAACAAGAATCCAGAAGAACTGTGGCAACGTCTCCAAGATGCAGAAAAAAAAACTATACCTGGAAAGCTACAGTACAATGTTTTAAACACTCGTGTAAAAATTCTGTAAAATGAGGATGGTTTCAAAAATAATGCCATAAATAGATTTAATTTATCAATTAACATCTGTTAACTAAATCAAATAAATATTTGGTATATTTGGAGTTTTTCAGCTAGCTTTCCAGGTAGGTTTTTTTCTTCATCTTGGAGATGTTGCCACAGTTCTCCTGGATTTAGTCTGTCTCAGTTTGTTCTGTTACTTCATGTCATTCCAGACAGACTGGATGATGATCAGATCAAGTGTGTAAAAACATTGTTTTTATGGTGACTGGTGGGATAATGCGAATACTAAATTAACATATTTCTGCATTCATAAATATTGTTATTTATCTCAGCCCAGCATTCTACATTTATAACATTCAACATTCAAGAGTTACTATTATGCAAAAAAAAACCTACCATACTGTATTATACATATACATATATATATATATATATATATATATATTGCTTATTTTTTCATTCACACAAACACACACACACATATTATTTTTTTTTATTTTTTAAAAAATAAAATAATTGAATAATTCCATGTAATCAATATGAGCGGATGTATCGACTAAAAAAAAGTTACTTACAGTACCAATTACACAATTACAAGTTCTGCAAAGATGCTAATGATTTTTGCAGAATCTCATAGTTATAGTAATTCCAACATGACAAGCACAGTTAGAGCACCAATTAGAAAAATACAGATGTTTATATTGTTAAAGTTAAAATAGATACTAGTTATACTGCAAATATTGGATACCGTTGTTATGTAATAACCAAGCAAACATCTGCTTTTGTGAGTTCAAAGTCATAAAGACAGAAAAAAACAATGATGTGAGTGAGTTAGCTAATTTGCTCCATTCATGCTTAAAATTCTGAAGTGTGCGAAGGGATTCCCTGGAGTCCATTATCCCCATTTTGTTGTGAATTAAATAAGCACTGAAGTGCTGCTTTATTTCAATGTTATTTTAACTCATTGATTCTCAAACACGACAGGCTGACTAGCACCATGCTTGCGAAGTCCCCGGGGAATGCATTATGCTGAATTTACTGGGAGACGAAAGAGCCCTTTTATAGTCTTCTTTATTTTGCCTTACTTTGCTCCGTTTCTCTCTCATTAGTTCACATTATGCCTCCTCCTCTGTGAAATCTCTAGATTCTGAGCTGTAATGACTTGTTATGAAGGCCGACTGGAGCCTTATTATTGCAAATCACAGATAATTGTACATGTGTGATCACATATGTTCTGTCCACCAGCCTATATTAAGTGCGTTCTGAGCTGTTTGACACAACTTTTTTTATGTGACTCTAACTCTGTATTTGATATAAGGAGACTAGGGACATAAATGTACGGTCATAGCCATACTCTAAATCAAACAATAATATGTTCACATTTTAAATTATAGTTGCATTGTTTGCTGTGTTTGTGACTTTATCTGGTGGTGCATTTCTAACAGCATCTGTGTTACTCTCTCTCAGTGCCCCCTCTGATCCAACACTCTGACTCTCAGAGCGCTTCCATCGGTCAGCGTGTCTTCATCCCCTGCGTGGTCATATCCGGCGACTTGCCGATGTCTATAACCTGGCACAAAGATGGACGACCAATCAACGCCAGTCTGGGTGTCACCATAGACAACATAGACTTTACCAGCTCATTACGTATTTCAAACCTGTCGGAAATTCATAATGGCAGTTACACCTGCATCGCCCGTAACGAGGCTGCTGCCGTCGAACATAGCATACAGCTCATCGTTAAAGGTTTGAGATCAATTTAGCTATTCTTGTTCATTTTTTGCAATAATTTTGTCAGTCTACACTGTAAAAAATTCTATAAAATTTACGGTAAAAAACTGCATCTGTGGTTGCCGGTATTTTACTGTAAAAAAAAAATAGAAGTATTTTAGGTTTTACCGTTTCAACTTTAATTTAAAATGAACTGATATAATGTTAATATATCAATCTTTTGAAGTACTGAAATCTGTTTTGTAATACGCTGAAAACCACCAAAAGCAGGTGGTGATGAGAAAGTCACATGATGAACCAAAGCCTATCACAAGCAGCTTTTAAATATGAACATATATAGAAGGGGCTCAGTTTCATTCACACAAACACTAAACACCAACACATATGAAACTGAAATAATGCAATAAACATTAATTTAACAACATTAGGTGTAACATACAAACATAATGTACAAAACTGATAAGAAAAAACAAAATAGAAATAATTATTTAAACAAAAAAACATCAAATTTGAAATGTAAAGCAGGGAATTCTGGGAATGTGAATTCATCGTTATGCATTCTTTATGCATTCTTTTTACTTCCAAAAACAGTATACTACAGTATACTACCTGTAAAAAAAAATTTACAGTGTAGAATAATTAAGCTCCCATGTTATACTATGTTTTGGGTGAAAAAGAATAATATTTTTCAGTTTTTGTTCTTTAAACTGTCTCTAAACCCATATATAAATAAATACATTTTCAATGGTGTTTTTATGTTATACGTGTTTTTAAAAATAACACTCTTTTTATACTCAGTTCCACCACATTTTGAGGTACAGCCAAGAGACCAGGATGGCATATATGGGAAATCAGTGATCCTGAATTGTTCGGCAAAGGGAAACCCAATCCCCACTATAGTATGGAACCACTCAAAAGGTATGTCAGTATTCGCAAATATGTAATTGTATATTTTTTCTTGCTGTATATTATGAGCAAAAATACAAAAGTCTAATCAATATGACATTTTCTTGCAATTTCTGTAGAGAAACTGGTGAATCTCACAAAAAGATTTCCAGGTTACATTTTTTTCCCTCAAAATCCACAGAAAAAATGCATAAAAATAAGCTTTTTTTCTATTATAATAATCAAATTTTCCTCTCAAAAAATATTTAGTTTATTACCACCAACTGTTTCCAGCTGTTATTATTTTTGTTATTATTTATACACCTTGTATGAACAGAACAGCTGCATGTGAACAAAAATAGAAGCTACTATTTGAATGATAAACAGTATAGCTGTTTTAAAGCTGCAGTTATGCTATTGGCAAGGGTTTTTTACGTTCTAATAACCTAAGGTAGGACCATATACTGACAGCGACCCAACGCAGACACATTTGTTGTGGACACAACTTTAGTCAGGTTTAGAGGTGATCTGGACAGGTGGGCTGGGCACAGGTGTGTGTTTGCATTGAGGCCATGGTCAAAGAAGCTGGATTACTGGATTAGAACAGGAGCAGGTGACTCGCTTGACCTTGATTCCTCCTTTAGGGGACTGAGCGTTTGAAGCCCTCACTACACATTGTAGATTTAAGCTCACAAATGGAAATGCATATACACAAGAATAATAGTAATTTTTATTTATATCGCGCCTTTCCAGAGCTCAAGGACACTTTACAATGAATGTAACAAAGAAGAGATAATACAAACAGACATTGAAGGAAAACAGTAATCAATTAGAGAAACATTTGGTCAACAAACATACAAGAAGTCAAATGTAACAAACTGGAAATACAAAACAAGACCTAAGAGACAAACATGCAGAGGACAAGTGGATTAAACAAAGCGGTTAGTTTATCGATACAGAGGTGTAACATTCAGAAAACAAGTGAGTTTTAAGTAAGGATTTAAATTCTGAGATATTATTAACAGAACAGAGTGAGCATGGTATAGAATTCCAAAGTTTAGGTACAGTAACACTAAATGATCTGCCTCCCAGTGAAGAGAGGCGGTACCGAGGGACAACAAGAAGGCCAGAATTGGAAGAACGTAGAGGGGACAAGGAAATTGCAAAGATAAGAGGAAGCTAAGCCATTTATGGATTTAAAAACAAGGAGGAGAATTTTTAATTTAATACGGTTGTCATGGGAATGAGGCGAGGAAGCGTTCAGATTCAAATGTAGACTTTTTAATGAAAGACAGAGTGAGGCAGGCAGGGTCGATGATCGGCAAAACAGGGTTAATGGAGGCAAAGACAGTAGAATGGTCGTAAAACGTAGCGGTGGTCAGTACAACAGTAAACACAGTTCGAAGGGCGAGACAAAGGCGTAAATCCAGGGAGAGCAGGGGTTGGGAATGATAAATCCAGACAGAGAAACTCGGAACGAGAACACAGGGAAAACACAGAATAACTTGACAGTGCAATGGACCGTAAAGAGACAGACACATACGGGGATTTAAATACACATGAAACTGGGTCAAAGGGTGGAGACTTGCAATGAAACACCATGACAACAAACGAGATGGACCGAGACATGGTTTGTAAACAGAGATCAGAGTTCGCTGGGCGCTGGCCGCTGGAGTGCCCTCCAGTGGCCTGAGCTGGCACATCCAGCTGATCATGACAACGGTAGGCAACTGGGAGCCAATGGAGATCATACAAGATTGGGATTATATGAGCAGAACGTTTGGTATGAGTGAGTATTCTAGTTGCAGAGTTTTGGATATATTGTAATCTGGAGATGGAGCTGGCAGGTAGACCAATGAAAAGGGCATTGCAGAAATCAATGCGTGATGAGACGAATGCATGGATGACGGTTTCAGCATCTTTGGTACTGATGAAGGGACGCAGTTGGGCAATACGACGTAAATGGAAGAATGGAGATTTAGTGACAGATTTAATGTGAGACTGAAAGGAGAGTGTGGAGTCGAAGATTACACCTAAATTTTTACCAGAAGTAGATGTTTTGATGTGAGAGCCAGCAATCTCACAGGTGAAACTGGTAGAAATTTTGCCGGTGAGTGCTTGGGTTCCAATGAAAATTATCTCAGTTTTGTCCATATTACGTTTCAGAAAATTTAAGTTAAGCCAATCTATAATGTCCTTCACACAAGCAGAGATTTTTTCAATTTGGGCGGATGGAGTAGGTGTACAGATAGAATAAAGTTGAATGTCGTCGGCATAAAAGTGATAGTTAAGACCATGACGTTGTAAGTTCAGACCAAGTGGGATTATGTAAATTGTAAATAAAAGAGGGCCAAGAACAGATCCCTGGGGAACACCTCGCTTCAGGGGGACAGTGGGCGATCGAAAATCCTTAACAGAAATGTAGAATTGTCTATCTGAGAGATAGGAAGAAAACCAAGAGAGAGCAGTACCAGAGATACCCAAACCAGAGAGACGAGAAATCAGTAAATCATGGGAAACAGTATCAAAGGCAGAGCTGAGATCAAGTAGCAGTATTATAGACAAGGAGCCAGAATCACCAGAAAGCAGTAGATCATTCACTACAAACAAGAACAAAAAAACTGGGGAGCTCATTGAGAGGGTGACATTAAACAGGGCTTGGATGAAAGAAAAGAGGGTCAGATGGAGTCCATGAGGTTAGAGCGGCATTGGGCCTCATTCATAAAACATTTGTAAATAAAGGAATAGATTCTGCATAACTTGCAAGTAAAACGGAACTTCCCGAAATCTCTCATCCAAACATTTCGCAAACTTCCGATTTGATAGTAAAACCTGTATATGTTAATTAATTGCAGTCATTCGTAAATAGGTGCACGCTTATTCACAATTAGCATAATCTCTGACTATGAATTACAGCTACACTAACTGAGTGTCCAGATAAGCAGTGAAATTTTCTCGTCTACTAAACTCTCTCAGGTTTCGCTCCAGTATATTCCATAAATGCTAAAAAGAGTAATAGACCATATATCTAACAATAAATATTCAATAACATGTGTCCACCAAGGTGTTTTTAGCCAGCTGAATAATGTCAGGCACTCTTCTGAAAACAGCCAGCTGGTGGCACCTGAAAATGCTTTGGTGGCACACCGTTTTTCCAGCTGAGGCACTTTTGTTGTTATCATTAGGAATATCCACGGCAGTAACGTATTACTAGTATCTAATTTTGAAGAATTTTACTGAATTTAAAAATGCAGTAACCAGCATTATTAACTTCTCTTTTGCTGTTCAGCTGTTGTACAAGTAGGATGATTGGTTGGTGCAGTGTGTGTCCTGCCCATCCTCCATTGATTGGACGGATGGGTAAAAGTTACAGTGACAAGTGCTGCATTTCATACTTTATCAACTCTGAGGTACAGAAAAAAACAACCCAGAGCAAACAAACTTATAAAATATTATAATGGTAATGCATCAAAATTCAGTGTCAACAGTATGTCAAAAAGAACGCCGAAAGTTTAGGTTAAAAAATTATGAACGGTTTACACAAACATTCGTTCTGCTTGCATTTCATTAATGAGGCCCATTGTGAGTAAAGGAGTGCTTTTCTGGAGTGACGATGTTGTATTCTTTGAAATCAAATTCCTACATTCAGAAAATACATTTCTATTTGCTTTCTGAATTAATGAACGAATGAATGAATGAGTTACCATTATAATGTTACATGCTTTCAACACTTCTTAACTGGTAAAGTATTCCAACATCTTGAAATCTTCAGTTCTGTACAGCAGCCCTCTTATTTTTAACATAAGAACAGGTCCTTTTCTAAATATTCTTGGCTTCTGGTTTCATCTGCTTTAAGTTATTTTGAGCTGTACAAAAATGTGTGTGATATCAGAAACTGCTATTTCTTGCACATTAATTATAAACACACTGGTTTGCAGCACAAATAGTTTTACCGTTTACTGCACCTATAGTGGCTAATGAATCAGATGTCTAGCACATTCACAGAAAATAGCTTGTTTTCACATTGCAAACTAAGGTGGATATCCTGAACGTCTGTAACTATTTTCCTTGACAGTCAAGATTATTTTATTTTTTTGTTGCCCAGACAGGCTGTAGCTTTGTCAGATTAAGTTGCTCATGTGATATTATGGTTTATTCCATATAACTGAATCCCACTGTGTCATCTAATCCTAATCCAGACATGACAATTCCCTTCAGAGATCTTCAAATCCAATAAAGAAATCATCAGATGTAAACACAACATAATTGATATTGATCATAATAAGGGTGTAATGCTATTGGATTATCAGATGTTTTATTAAATTAAGTTAAATTGAACATTATAAATATGCATTATATATAAACCTTACATTGTTTGCTTTTCTGTCTCAGGTGCTGGTGTACCTCAGTTTCAGCCCATCGCCTTGAATTCTGGCTCACGTATCCAGCTCCTGGAGAAGGGCTCTCTGCTCATAAAACACGTCCTGGAGGAAGATTCTGGATTTTATCTGTGCAAGGTCAGCAATGACGTGGGAGCCGATATCAGCAAGAGCATGTACCTCACCGTTAAAAGTAAGACCCTGTCAAGTGGAGTGTGTTGATTATGTGTGTGTGTGTGTGTGAGTGACATAATGTATGTTCAGATTGCTATTAATAGAAATGTATTATATTTAAATGTTTTTGTTTCTCTTTGTTTGGTCAGTTTCTCTCTATCTGAGGCGCGTGTGTGTGTGTGTGACTGAGTGCGTGTCTGGGCCTGAGGGTCTTCTGCCCTGTTGACTGCTGTGTATACGGTATTGTGCTCCTTGGTGAACTGTTTATTTGTTGAGCAGGCAAAGACTTACATCCCCTCCATTAAACCCACTACACAGAATTTTTGCCCACTCTGGCATGAGGAGAAGACTAAACCAATAGAGCAGTGCCACCAGTAGCCTATTCCCATTATGTCACTTTTCTTTTGTCATCACTACCCATTTAGATCAGCAAAAATGAACTACTGAGAATTCAAAATTAAATGAAGATTGTATTTTTCCTTACAGTGAAAATGATTTGAGACAGGGTCTGTCAAGATTCCTCCATAAAAGTTGTCCATCATCTCTTGTGTTCTGCATCATGAGAGCAGCCCAAGACAAAGCCTTGGGGAACACCAGAATTGATTTTATTTTATTTGTGCTCTGTCCCTTTAAAATATACTAATATTTTACAGATGGAGTGGTCAAATAAATAGTTTAAATTACCCAGAATTTAAAGGGCAGTTTATTGGCAACAATATTCTTATATTACCCTGATGCATTTAGATGGACTAGTGCTGTTGAATCTGCATTATCTCCATCTTCAGTCAAATAAGATTTCTCTCAGTTTCTCAGTGTTTTTTCTTCTTTTTTGAGCGAAAATATGTAATATCTTTAAACCGGTCATTACACTATACTAAAAATTTCGGTCATCATTTATTCTTCTCCGGTTAGACAAGTGTGTGAGTGAGTCAGATGATTTAGTCCAATTTTTTTTACTCAATCAGTTGATTCATTCAAAACAAGCTGACTCAAAAGAACATGATTCATGATTCAGATAGTCTTGCTTCTCTCATGAATGCGCCAAAGAGAGCTACAGTGGAAGATTTTCATTAACTATGATTTACGGGGTTTTTTTCAGTGATTAGGATTGTGTATTTTAAAAATATAGACAGACTTAGTGATGTTCAATTAACGGTCATTAAGCTTGATAGAAAAGATGTTTGGCTTCTTGTTTCCATTTATATCATCATGTCTGTCCTTGTGTGGGTCTGATGGCACTCCCTCGCCTTCAGTATCAGAGAGAGCACATGCTCAGACTGTGACCAATTGTGCAAGAAAAAGGGGGAATTGCTTCAGCATGGCAGCCTGCTGCACTCCACCAACCACACACACACACACACACACACACAATTGTGCTGCCCCTCCCAATCCAGAGACTATACCTCACTCCATTGGCCTGCACAGAGAAGGCAATAAGTGTGTGTGTTTGTGAGAGAGAAGGGGGTAGATGGCCCACTCAGGCGTGGCAATGTGACGAGGTGGCCTAGTTTCCCAGGGTGCCCCTGTACTGGTGATAAAATGAGGGCTGAAATGGATTATATACACCCAGAGTTGCTGCTGCAGCCTCTGTATTCATACGGCATGATACGCCATATACACTAATCATATTCAACATGGCCATCAAAGTGGAAAACACAAATGGAGTTATCATAGTTAATTCACACCCAGCCGTAAATACTGGTCCAAATTGCCAAGAATATTTTAAGGCTCAGTTGCTGTGTGCACTCTGAAAGAATGCGAATGATGTGCGATTACAGTTTTATCATTTTTACAGTTTCACACACTGTATAAAAATATAAATATTTACCTTTTTTTGATTCCATGGTCACTGCCATTATAATGAGTCTCTGAATCTCCATCAGATGATCATCTTTCATGCTTTTTAACCCGTGTGCATCTCTAAACTCCACTTATATGCTTCATTGAACTGACAAGAAAGACCATTAAAGGCTACATATGCGCCACGCTCTGACTCATCATTTGTTTGTGTGTGCGTGTGTAGAAAGAGAGAGAAATATTATTTGCATGCTTGCCTTGATTACATGTTCAAATGTGATGCTTTCCTTTCAAGACAGTAGCTGAAAATTTTTGATCCAGGTTTTAGTAGATCACACGCACAAAAATAGCTACATTTCTGAGAATCGTACATTTTTGAATAGTAGCAAATTAATGTTATATTTCTCAACAGAGAGGAAGAAAGTTTCAACCCTGTTACTCAGTAAACGGTTATCATGAAAATTAGTTCTGTCATGACAACTCTCTGAGGGTGTTGCAAGGTAACGTACATGACAATGTTAATATATTTGGTCTTGGCGGACAGAATAGATCCGCTACACCAACACAGTCTCACGACCAATTCGTACGCATTCATACGAGGTGAAAAATTTGTGCTAATTCATACAAATTCGTACAACCTCACTTGTACGATTTGGTACGATTTGTCTAAACCCCAGTGAGGGATAGATTTAGGTGTAGGTCATTCGTAAAAAAAATTCATACGAATTGGTAACTCATGAAATATGTACGATTTAGCAAAAATCATATGAATTTGTATGAATGAGGTCCCCAAATATTACCATTAAAGGCAATTTAAGCCATTTCTGGAAGCCGATGTTGATATTTGAAATCACCAAAACAAACACGCACCTACCCCAAAAGGGTCTCGCCCCTATTTTTGTAGCTCCGCCCCACACATACGTAGCCTTAGCAACCCAGGCAATGATTGGTTTTGTGAAACAAAGCAGAAACAATGCTACACCGTCTACACCATATATATACATAGATACCTCATTAACAACTGTTTCTATGGGCCGCGATACATAAGCCTCGGTCTTACTTGATGTCATCTACCATAGTAATCACTGAATGTAATCACTCTATGGTCTACACAGGATGTGAGTGGCGCGACAAATCTCCACCAGAAAACTGCTGCCGCGTTCTATTTATAGCGTGCTGACACTAATTTCAAGTGATTTTCAGCGGTCACTTTATCGCGTGCAGTGTAGGCAGACTTTATCTGTCGTGGCGTGGCGTGGTGTAGACACTCACCTATCGAGAAGAAACCAAAGCAATCTTGTTGTCTGATCGCAGGCCTTGCGCTCCTTGACTTCTCTCCAGTGCTGGGAAGCTGATCCGATATTTACACAGATCCTACTTCTTTATCATTCCACAGACATTTTCCTCTTTTGTTTTGAATCTTTCTGTCGCACGGCTCGGCTGTTCACTAAACGCACTCTCCTCCACATCATTAGAAGACACGCCCCTTACTGCTGATTGGCTACAAGTTTTTTGGCTGTGTTTCCTAAAACATTTTTGAAAAATCGCTTACCTTGCCTTTAGATACTTTTTTCTAATAATTACATTCCTTCATTCATTTTTTCATCCTTTTTTTTATTATTCACACGTAGCAGGTGCTTTTATCCAATGTGACTTGTAATTTTATCAATCAATGCATACCCTAAAAATAAAGACACATGACTGCATTATTCACCAGAGTATGCTAAACAATATGATAACACTAAAAAAGGATATTTATATAAACATCAGCATTAAATTCTGTATGAAAAAACGTCTGTAACTGTAAACCTCATCACTTTACCTCTGTGTTTACCATTTTAAAGAATTTTACAGATATTGAATATAATGTCACTTTTCAAAACTCTAAAGTCTTATTTCATAGAATAGCTGTAAAACACATCCATGTTTCTTGCGAAAGACAACATTTACTCAAACATGTTGTGAATATCAAACTCTCTCCTGTGCTCCCTGTGGCTTTCCCTGGTTTGTTTAATAATAGTTAGGTGCTGTTCTATGGCTGCTGAAATGAATAAAGGGAGATTCTGTTTGATGTGCGGTTATAGCTGCCATCAGCGCTCCCCCCTCTCTCTTTATTACAGGAGCCTGTAATATTGCTGGATATTAAAAATATACATCAACTAAGCTGTTATGGGAATACCATTTAGAGCCCCTCTTGCCTGAAGCCCCTCTCGTGTTGACTGCAAGACTTTAAATGAGATTATACACACTCTTTTGGATGTGTACTAAGGAGAATTTCGAAGAACTGAGGACTCACTATATTGTGACTTTTTTTCCCTCCTACATTGTATTCAACATCATATGAAATGCACTAGTAAAAAAAATGCAACAGTGAGAAGTTAAAGTCCTTTTAATTTTATTCATAGAGACACTGATTTTTAGTAATAATTTATATACAGATGCACCAAGATTGTGAGGTGTTGTTGTATATTTCTGTAAAAGTCACACTTCGTTGTCACCTCAGTTTTATTTCAGATAATTCATATCTAATATCAGAGTTAACACTACACTACCCATAATTCTAAAGAGAATTCCACCAATCAGAAAAGGCACTGTTACCATTAGTTAGCAGATAGCAGTTAACTAAAAAAAATATATATATACATATTAGTTTATGTATAGTTTATATTTTTAACATGAATGAATAGCAGACAGCACAACAGAACAATATATTTGGAATCACTTTCAAACTATTATGGATAAAAACCATTCAGAGACCATCCTGCTTTAAAGAGCCTGAGCATTTCATAGGATTTATTATAAGGACATGCTCATAATAAACAGAATATTATTGTGCGCTGATATGGACACTAATATTATAGTACTTGTCTTTATAGTTATAATGTTTGTTATGAACAGGCCTTATTAGTTGATAGTTAATGAACACTTGATGTCACTTTCACAACATTTATTTATTGTATTTATTTTATTTATTTCATTTTCAAGTCAAAGTTGAATTAATCTCAAAGCTGGTTTGTTTGTATTTAGAGAAACTAATGGGAAAATGGCTAATTAAATAAGGCTGCTGAAAAAGTGGCCTGTCTGTGGTTAAAATAAAAATGAGTCTTTCCATATCTTCCGGATTTTGCTTCAGACCAGGTCTCAACCTCGCATTAGAGCAATAACATTTAGAGAAGGCGAAGAGAGCATTAAATATGCTTAAAATTCATAGTTGTCATGCAAAATAAATCAGCGTTCTCTCGTACGGTGCAGCTGTGCGGAGCTTGTGAGTGAATAAGAGATGAGAGTTAAACGTTCACAGGCCTGACTCTGACACTCTCCATCATGTCAACTTCCGCCACTTCACACCGCAGTAAGAGTCTGGGCACGGGGAGTCTGCATGTGTGCGCCCCTTTTTCTTTTCCTCCCTGTCTCTGTCTGTCTGTCTGTTCTCCAACAGTTAATGCTGTGGATGGACTGTACAAAATCACATATCACAGTATGACTATTTATTACAGTCAACATCACAGTATTTCTGCTGCAAATTCAACAAACAAGTGCTCAACTGCAGGAGGTCCATGAATTGAAAAAAAGCTAATAAAAATAAAAGATGCTACACAGTTTATTGAATTAAAACTAAAATAGTGATAAAGTGTAGCGTAATTATCGAATCAAATACTGCAAATTAATTTAATGTAATGTATAATGTTGTCCATGATTACAGTTGTATATAATAAAAACATTAGGCCTCTATATAAATTGTAAAAAAAAAAAAATTACTTAAAAAATAATATGATTAAATTTTCATGTGACCTTAAACTAACATCAGAGAACCAAATAATGTGCAAATGTTTCTTTAAATTATTAAAATATTAAGTCAAAATCTCATGTGTACAAGTAAATATTCAACACCTAAAGGGCTTGGGACCCTCTTTGGTAAATGCATGTTTAATGATCTTATTCGATTATTTATTATTTCTAATCAGAATATAATGGACACAAACCAAAATCAAAACACACTTAAAAGAACTATATAAATATAATTATAAATCTGATTTTAAATTCTAATTGGTTTAAAACTTTTAAATTTACAAATAATATTTTTTTTTTGTTTGGAAAAATGTAAATCAAAGGAATGATGATGCAAACTTCATTTAAGACATTACCATTTCTATCAAAGCAAAAGCACATTTATTTAGTACATACTAAATAAATAGATTGTTTTATGAATAAATGGATTTTTATTTTTATTCATTGATTTAAAATATTCAAATTAATTTAAAATAGCCTTTGGAAAATTTTGAGATTATTAATTAATTTATTTGTTTGTTTGTTTTTTAGGAGAAATGCTAAATTTTGTTGAAAGTTGAAATTGTAGTTACACCCTTATATAACAAGTTCTTCCTTTGATATTTTCTTTTTTTTTTTTATGGGGGGCATGTCTCGTTTGCATATTTTCAAATTTCTACATAAAGTCTAACTAACAAAAAGACTGACACAAATGTACCATCGCAAGGTATATACTGTGCGATCATAGAACCCAAACTTAGTGCATGATGATTTGGTGAGTTTCACATTCCTGCTTCAGCGGTGCTAGTATTGCTGAGCGAAACAAGCAGAAGAATCTATATGAATAATCGAAGTGTGCTCATCATTTAATCATAGCCATGCCTGAGAGAGAGACAGATCCCTCACACTGCTGGAGGGTAACAAGGTTTCAGACGGTGGAGGGGTGAGACAGGCCTGAGCATGGTCTCGCGCCACTTTTCATGTCTGCGCTTGCTCTGTCAACTTCTCACCAGAGAACAGCTTAGTTTACTTTCAGCTCAATTACTTCATATGAGGAGATCTGATAACAGCTCCATTAGAAACAAACTTTTGAAGAAAGAAACTTATGCAGCCAGTGGAAATGGTCAGTTGTTATACCAAGCCTTTATGTGATAAAATAAAATCTATCTATCTGTTTATCTCTCTGTCTGTCTGTCTATCCATCTATCATATCATATCTAAAGTATTGTGACCATATTTTGTCATTGTTCCCAATAATGAGTAGATTCAAATTAGATTTCCATTGCATAAATAGATTTAAATGTAGCATTTTTACTTATGTAATACTTTTTAATTATGGCTATTTAATTATGAATTATAATGATTTGAGTGAAACGTTGAATGTCTACAATGCGCATGAATGTTTTAGTATGTGTTATGTGCCCTTTTTTTCTTTAATATCTTTGAACTAGCATAGACTTCACAGGTTTCTTAACATGATGAGCCATATTATCCCAGCATGATTTGAAGATATATCAAAGAGAATATTTTGTGATTCACTGGAAGCAAGGACACATTTTATAAAAAAGATTTTGCATGCTAAATATCACACATTTACATCTAGCAAAAGTTACTTATTTTATTTCCTTTATATTTTTCAAAATCCTAAAACGTATTGGATTATTAAATTATTTAAATTGTTTAAAAATCAAACCGAGGCGTGGATGTTTTTATATCACTGTATTTCTGAAGGAAGACTATCATTTTCATTTCATCCTGCGTGTAAAGTAGCGTTTGTAAGCTCAGAGCTGCTTTGTCTACAGCAGTTACCGGGAAACCTCTCGTTTCTCATGTTTAAAGCACCTCCTGCTGGCAGAGAATGAGTTTGTACTATTAAAAAATCCGTCTGATTTACGCAGCGACCATATTTTGCTTGTTATCAAAAAATAAACAGCTCTAGAAGGACTTAGCTGTTGTTACTGATTCTATTGGGATGTCTACTGGAAATTAAGTTAGGGCCACAAA
>JAUMHE010000067.1:2880395-2909690 GCA_032359235.1 Enteromius mattozi | reverse complement strand
AAACAGCTCTAGAAGGACTTAGCTGTTGTTACTGATTCTATTGGGATGTCTACTGGAAATTAAGTTAGGGCCACAAAGGCACGCATGCGCAGTAACGTTTCTTTATGTTGTTGTCCTTGAAACCGTTTTGATTAATTGGTTAGTTGGTTGGTTTATTACGTATGTAATGAGAATAATGTTTTATGATGGATGTCCAATATTTCTGTGCTGAGCGTGTGAAAACATGTGGCTGGGTCGACACTGATGTCAAATATCATCTTTATAACATCCCTCTGTCTTTCTCTGTTTGTCCTTCTCTTCAGTTCCTGCCATGATCACGTCTTACCCCAACACCACACGAGCAGAACAGGGTCACATGACTGAGATGAGCTGCACTGCTCACGGTGAAAAGCCCATCAAGGTTCGCTGGGAGAAGGAATCTCATATCATCAACCCAGACATGAGCCGCTATGTGGTTACTGTGAAGGAAGTGGGAGATGAGGTCATATCCACCCTGCAGGTGAGCAAAGACACCATCTATGCTGAGAATGCAATCACACGCCTCATTTCAGAGACACATATTCAGGGTTGCCCTGGACTAACTCAGAGACCAACATCATTTCCTGTCAAAAATCATTTGCACAAACTTATATTTGTCCTTACTGTCAAAACAAACTTGCTCTTACAACTTTTTCATACCATGGTAATGTGACAGTGGTATTCGATAAGACAAAAATACACAGCATGATGTGAGTTTATTCATTAGGGACTGATTGAATGGAAAAATGTGCTCGCAATATACCACATTGTTCAAATTTCTGCTTACTGCATGCTACACGTTGAATAATGTATACTTTGTGCGATTTTTGACCATGAACTATGCAGTGGGCAACAATAATCTATTTAAATTTAAGTTTGAGACATTGCTCACATGATCTGTTTGTTTTATATGTAGTTTATGGAAATGTTTGCATGTTTTTTTTCTTTTTCTTTTTTTAACTCACAAATACAAATTAACACAAATATCTTAGAAAAAAAGAATCTGATTTTTAATCACAAATTTAACAGTTCAAAAGACCATACCTGACTCATAAATGAAAATTATGAAATTAATTCAAAACTATTCTTATCCATGAACGAATGGAATGTGAACAGTAAGACTCCCATAGCAATATTCAACATCTTACAGCATTTACCAAAATGTACTAGTCAAGTGATCATATTTTGATCACATCTGCTTTTATGTCTTCACAGATCTTGCATACCGTCAGAGAAGACTCTGGCTTTTTCTCTTGCATTGCTATCAACTCTTATGGTGAAGATAAAGGAATCATTCAGTTGATAGTACAAGGTAAAGTTGAATTTAAGATGCAGTTGTTGCTGTATTTATTTAATTACATTTTTAATGACAAAGTGTGTTATTTGTTTTCTAATCTCTACCAACGGTTTTCTGAAGATCGTCCTGACCCTCCCGAGGTGGAGATCAGAGAAGTAAAGGACCGAACCATCGCACTTCGCTGGACAATGGGCTTTGATGGCAACAGCCCCATTACAGGATATGACATCAACTATAAAAACAAATCATGTATGAGTTTTTTTCACCCAATCTATTGTCAATCCATTGTTATTATTCATACTCTTGAAGACAAGTATTTTTTGATAGAGTAATATATAGTAATATGTGTTGTAATATGTTCAGAACTGCTAGAGTTCTTGGACTGGAGCTCTATGTGACTGTCATTCATAGAATGAACTTTGATCATTACACTGATTGTAAACTTTAAGTTGTTTGTTTGTTTTGATTTTTGGCATCTTTTTATATTACTAGACCCTTTGAACTATGATAAAATGATTGTAACATAGCCTCTTGTGTCATTCTGTATTCTTCTGTATTTCTTTTAGCTTCATGGGCCTCATCTCAAATGACCAAAGACGTCTCCCCTCAGCTGAATCAGGCCACCATCATTGAACTCCACCCTGCTTCCACCTACAACATCCGCATGTTTGCCAAAAACCAGATCGGCGAGAGCAGACCGAGCAATGAGCTGACCATCACCACAGATGAAGCACGTGAGTATTCCTACAACTGAAAATGGTGTGCGCTTTTGTGAGGTTTGTCTATAGTTCTATGTAGTACCAGACATTTTGTTATCTGTGCTGCCACCTAGTGGTTCAGTTTGTTATTTTCTCTGTCTTCCCTGCATGTGATCAATCCAGCACCTGATGGCGCTCCACAAGATGTGCAGCTGGAAGCAATCTCATCCCAAAGCATCAAAGTCACATGGAAGGTACAACTGGGGAACCACTTGTGTGCTGCAATAGCCTAATTGTTTGCAAAATTGTTTTTTGTGCTGGCTAAATCTGGCTAAACATTTTTGAGGAATATTTTGGGTTTAAGCTTTATCAACAGTCACTAAAGTTAAACAATTATGTTACAATTACCCCTTTTTTAAAATATATAAATAACTGTATTTTAAATTTTAACTTAAAATTTTAAAAGTTAAGGTGACAGTGGAGGGATACATACATCAAGGCAGCATTCTGGAGGCCAAAAAGCAAAAATGGGAACATCGTATGTGACCATGGACCAAGAAACCAAGTCAATTTCTCAAAATTGATATTTATACATCTTCTGAAAGCTGAATAAATAAGTTTTCCATTGATCTGACATATATTGCCTGAGATACAGCTATTTGAAAATCTGAAATCTGAGGGTGCAAAAAAATCTAAATATTGAGAAAATCGCTTTTAAACTTGTCCAATAAATGCATATTGTAAGTTTTTATATATTTTCGGTAGGAAATTTAATTCATGAATATCTTCATGGAGCATGATCTTTATTTATTGTCCAAATGATAAAATAACTCATTCTGACCCATACAATTTTTTTTTTTTTTGTTTGTTTGTTTTTTTTTGCTATTGCTCAAAAATATACCCGTGCTACTCGAGACTGGTTTTGTGGTCCAGGGTCACATATTTTGTTAAAGCTCTTACATGAGTTTTTCATTAATAAAAAATAATTAAAATTACATTATGTATCATTTGATCTGTAACATTTTCTAACTCTCTTGTGGGTGAATTAACTTATGGTTGTGAGTTATTAAAATATTTTAATTGTTTGCTCCAAGGAAGTAGGCCACTTCTGTTGTGATGTGTGTGGGGTTTATTTATTGATTTATTTATTTAATAGAGTCAATAACTGGACATGAGGATAGAAAAAAGTTTGATTCTAAAAAAAAAAAATGTATTGAACGCAGAATGTTCCGTTCAAATAGTTCAAAAGTAAATAAACAGAAGATAACAGAAGTCATTGGTTCTTTTAACTTAAAGGCAAAAGACCTTTTTTAGCCTAGAACAGTTACATTTTCTATTATTACGGTTTTTCTCTGCCTCTAATCCCCATACACTAAATATTTGTGATATTTTCTGTTGGTGAATGAAAAGTATATAGAAATATGGTAAGGAATGGGATGGTTGTAGGTCCCAATATTTTCCATCACTCACAAGACAAGTGCTTACTTTAGGAAACTGTAATTCAGGCACGTGTTTCTGAGAATCTAAGAATATCTGATGATACAATATCTATTCTTTTTCCAGCCCCCCCTTAAACACTTGCAGAATGGTTTGATCCGAAGCTACCAAGTGTGTTATCGGGAGTTTGGGACAGGGGGCAGCCCACAATACAACACCATCAATGTAGACACCACGGGGGACATTGAGACGCTCACTCTGGATAACCTGAAGAAGTACACACAGTATGAGGTGCGGGTGCAAGCAGCCAATCGGGCAGGCATGGGTCCCACCTCGGAGGAAATCACCATCACCACACTAGAGGATGGTTAGTCACTTTATGATTCCAACATTTGTTGCATTAGTGGTGTTTTTTTATGCATTTACATACAAAACAAACCCCAGAGACTTACTTTCGAAGCTTAATTAATTATTGTTAATAGATGTTAATGAATTATTCTCACCTGTAGTCTAAGCTTTAAATTTTATCTGTAGGAAATAGCAGTGCACATACATATTTTGTGACCACATGATAGATAATATATGACAGTTATTAAGTAACACTGTCCTGTTTTTGTCCACAGTGCCCAGTCGGCCACCTGAGAACGTTGTGACAACAGCTGCAACCCCTGAGACTATCTCCCTGTCCTGGTCTGCTCTGCCCAAAGAAGCGCTCAACGGCATGCTGCTCGGATATCGTGTCATCTACTGGGCCAACTTACTTGATGGAGGTCAGGCAGGGTTATGACCCTTTCAGCTTCTGCAGAGATTTTCTTACTTTTATGCATAATTATGAAGCACACAGGTGTCCCCCAGGTTTCCCGTTCCTAATTCACAGATAAAGATATTCTATTGTTTTAGTTTGCAGAGGCCTGGGTTTTGGTTCCAGGTTGTGTCAGCCATCAAGCATCTTACAATGATTTCTTAAGGATCATGTGTACTGAAGACTGAAATAATGATTCTGATAATTCAGTTTTGCCATCACAGGAATAGATTACAAACAATCTAGTAAATTTTAATAATATTTTAATATTTAATACTTTTTGCCTTCCAACCTTTTGAGCAACAGTGTTGGTCTATAATGAATTACTTTTGCATGTACTTTGATAATTGTAGCAGTGTACTATAGTGATGGCATCTGATGGCAATATCCTAGTACCTTTCAAATTCATACCCTATGGTATTTACAAAATGCTCCAAGGTACTTTAGAAAACACAAAAGAAGGCTTTTGTAAGTACATTGTTAATGTCATAAAAATATGATTAATATATATGATATATGTGCATATTCTAATGTATATGAAATGCTGAACTGTCAGACACTATACTGTGTTTTAATTACTTACTTTAATGAACATCATTGTAGACTGATACGGTACATTTTTTACATGCAATATCAATTCAATTACATTTCTGCCTCAGACCTCTAGAGGGCATGCCATCTTTGCTTTAGGAGACAGAAAGTGAAAAAAGCAGAGGGCAGTAGATCTACATTAGAAGCACAATCCTTAATAGACAAATTGGCTACATTTAGATTTACAGTCATTTATTCAGCAAATGATATTATTCAAAGTGACTTTCATGCCATATCACCATCCAACCCAAGCCTGGTTGCCCACTGAAGCTAAGCAGGCCTGAGCCTGGTTAGTACCTGGATGAGAGACTTCCTGGTGGATTACTATGATTACTATGCACACTGTTTTTACAATGGACAGTATGCAAATTCCTTTTATACATGAAGTACTTGAATCTCAGGTTTAGGGAGCACCCAGCAAAAAGAGAAGTGGCCATTTTCCAGGCTGCACTGCAGAGCCATTAATAATTGAACTACAATAAGATATTAATGTACAGATTCAAGGGTGAAAATAAAAATGGAGACACAACAGTCTATGCATTGTACCATTATACAGGAAACAGTGACTGGTGACTATGCAAAATGTAATTAATTGTCCAATGCAAATAATAATGAAGAGTGACTCAAATATATAAATCTTTGGTATCTTGGCAGTTCTGAGCACATTTTAAAACACTGTTGAAACTCTAAAAAAGTGTGAAATACCTAAAGAGCAAAAAATGTAAAGAGATATTTTAGTGTAAGCGTCTCCATTTACTGATTTAGGAGAAGCAGTTGAGCTAATAAAGATCTCATTTGCTTCCCCCCCAGATCAGGTAATATTTTGTGTTTGTGTTGCAGAACTGGGAGAGATCAGGAACATCACAACCACCAAGCCTTCACTAGAGTTGGAACGGCTGGAGAAGTACACCAACTACAGTATCCAGGTCCTGGCCTTCACTCGAGCCGGAGACGGAGTCCGTAGTGAGCAGATCTACACACGCACCAAAGAGGATGGTGAGACTCACTCCGGCTGCACATACTCATATAAGTTATTTTACATATGTGACATGATGTGATTTCCTTCCCTATTGAAAAAAACAGCATAGGTTAGGTATGTTTTGAAGCAGGGATGCTGGTCCTTTGCTGGTTTAAGCTGGTCCATGACCAGCTAATGAGCAGCTTAAACCAGCAAAGGACCATTAAAGGGCCAGCATATACCAGCAAAGGACCAGCATAAACCAGCTCAAACCAGCATTCCAGCTTAAAAACATATCTAACCAGCATATGCTGTGTTTTTTTTTTCAACAGGGCAGTCTCAGTTTAATCTATAGAAACACAAAAAAGCAATTTCCCACAAGACAATATTTATTTACCAGCCGTAAGTTCATTTTATCAATGCTTATTCTGTTTCCACCATGGGGTTTCCTGCAATTCTACTATACTTAAATGACACTTTTTGTAAGTTAAGCTGTGAATGGACAAATGTCTTCCACAGCATACTCTGATAAAAGAGAGTACATATTCTCACACTGAAGTCAGTCCCAAAATTGCATGCTATTTCATTCTATTACAGTTCTTCACTTTATGTTCTTGCTCTTATTTTCTCAACCAATCTTGTTTGTTACCAATCTTCCATTCCTTATAAGTGAATCAGAGCTCAGACAGAAATAACAGCAAAATCAAGCTGTTTCGAGTTGACTAGTGGGATATTTGTAGATTAACTTGCAGATGTCTGAACCCAGTGACACAACTTGTCTAAATGGAGAGTGCTGATTGGAGTTTTCGGGAAATTGCGTGTGAAATCACACAGCTCAGCTTTCTATGAAGTTAGAATAGAACAGCTGCAGGTCACTTCCTTTGTACTTTGCACACAGGGTGTCTTTTCTAGAGCGTCTCCTCAACCAATTTTATTTCTTTCTCCTGCTAAAACCAGTTCCTGGCCCTCCGGCTGGAGTTAAGGCGGCTGCTTCAACAAGCTCGGTGGTGTTTGTTTCCTGGCTTCCTCCACTCAAACTTAATGGAATCATCCGGAAATATACCGTTTTCTGTTCCAACCCGTACCCCACGGTGAGCTCTCTTTGTGACTCTGCACAGCCCCATATTGACCCCCAAATTTAAATTCATCAAAATTGAACAAAATTCATTAATTGTATTCTCAGGAATTACAAAAGTGTTTTCCTGACTTTGTTCCTGGAGGCATCCCAAAAGTACACATGGTGGATGTTTCCCATTTAAGTTCTTGAAGTCTCTACTAATGAGCTGATGAGTTGACTCTGATGTGTAATTAGGAGAAGTTTCAAGATATGTTGATGTGCCTCCAGGAACAAGGCTGAGAAACAAGTCAGAGAATACTTTACCATGTAGCTCCTTCAAAAAGGATGTGGGTTTGGGATAATTCAATGACCAACTACATTTGCCAATGCAGTTTCAATGTTTGCTTCATTTGTAGAGTTGCTTCTTCTTCTTCTTCTTCTTCAATAGTAGGCCAAGTACAGTATAAATCACTCTATGCTAGCTGTTACATACCTGTCTGTAGTTTTCCAGTAATTCAGAAAATCTTCATTAGCTGTTTGATTAGGGTTGGAGCCAGAGATGTCCACTTCTGCCGTCTGCCATAAGCAGTACCGTTATTCTATTTTGAAGCACTTTTAAAAGTAATTCTAGATGAGTTAAGCCCTAAATAAGTGGTCTCAAATCCTTTAGGCAGAGTTTACCTCATGCTCTTATTTAACACACATGAGTCCAAGGTCTTCAGGGTGTATCAAAGTGCCCCTACAGGAGCAAGACTGGACACATCTGCCTTAAATGTAAAAAATAATGCTTTCTAACGATTTTAACTTTTCTTAATTGGGTATCATTACAGGTGATCAGTGAGTTTGAGGCTGCACCTGATGTTTATTTCCGTCGCTTGACCAACCTGAATCAGAACTGGCAGTACAGCATTTGGGTCGTGGCGGTCACTGCGGCCGGCCGTGGGAATGCCAGTGAAATTATCACCGTAGAGCCCCAAGCTAAAGGTATGCAAGACTGGCTCGTGTCAATCAATCTCCCTTTCTGTAACATTTAGTGTGGAAGTTATTTTGGGATACTCCATATTGTACCATTAACAGAACCAATCTGACATAGAAGAGTTTGTATGAGAGGATTTGTCCACCGTTGTGATGGCATTGTTTGTTTCTTAAGCTCCTGCACGAATCCTGACGTTCAGTGGCACTGTGACCACCCCCTGGATGAGGGACATTGTCCTTCCATGCAAAGCAGTCGGAGACCCTCCTCCAACCATCAAGTGGCTAAAGGGAAAGTATGTTTGATTTCTGTGTTTTTGACATTTATATATTGATCATACTTTGCTTTCTCTGTTTTGGCCAGACAAACACTTGATATGAGGTTTTACATTAAAGGATTAGTTTACTTGCAGAATAAAAATTCCCTGATAATTTACTCACCCCAGTGTCATCCAAGATGCATGTCTTTCTTCAGTCGCAAAGAAATTAAGGTTTTGAGGAAAATATTCCAGGACTTTTCTTCATATAGTAGTTGGAGCCAATAGGTTTAAGGTCTAAATTGCAGCTTCAAAGGGCTCTACACAATCCCAGCTGGGGAATAAGCAAATCGATCAGTTACCACAAATGCCCATCTTGCATTAGCTCTGCAATGTGCATGCATGACTTCACGCATTGGAAAGGTAGGATATGGCAAAAAACTCGTCTGACATTGTTGTTTTTCCATTTTTGTAATGGCGTTTGACTTTCTTTGCATGTTCATATTGTAAACGCTGGGTCAGTTTTACTGCCTATGTCACTTGTGACTTTTCCAACGTAACTATGTATTGTTTGAGGTCAAGCTAGTGCAAGATGAGCATTTGGGATTTAAAAAGTATATACATTTTTCTTTTTGTTTTTTAGAAAATGACCGTTTTGCTAGATAAGACCCTTATTTTTTGTTTGGGATTGTGTAGAGACCTTTAAAGGGTCACTCCACCCTAAAATGAAAGTTTAGTCATTAATCACTTATTCCCATGTCTTTCCAAACCTGTAAAAGCTTTGGGACACAATTTAAGATATTTTAGATGAAAATCGGGAGGCTTGTGACTGTCCCATTGACTGCCAAGTAAATAACACGGTCAAGGATACAGTAAAGTACGATAAACATCATCAGAACAGTCCATCTGCCATCCGTAGAAACTGTAACATTATGAAGCTACGAGAACACTTTGTATGCAAAGAAAATAAAAATAATGACTTTATTCAATAATTCTTCTCCTCTGTGTCTCTCCGCAATCACCGTAGTGGCATTTTGGAGAATATCCACTGAGCTCACTATGCATGCTCTTCTTTATCAGCCATGCTGTTATTTTTATTTTCTTTGTGTTATTTTCTTTGAACCTTGAAGACAATTCTGACTTTGTTTTTCATACTTTCTGGGCCTTTGACAGTGAAATTTACTGGACAGTCAATGGGACAGTCACAAGCCTCCCGGTTTTCATCTAAAATATCTTAAAATTGGAATGACATGGGGGAGGATGATTAATGACAACGTTTTAATTTTGATATGGAGTATCCCTTTAAGCTGCACTGAAACTGCGCTGATCTTCAACCCGTTGGCTCCGATTGAAGTCCACTATGTAGAGAAAAATCATGGAATGTTTTCCTCAAAATTTAATTTTGACTAAAGAAAAAAAGACATGAACATCTTGGATGACATGGGGGTGAGTAAATTATCAGGAAACTTTTATTCTGGAGGTAAACTCATCCTTTTCTTTATAGTCATTTTGTGAGTCTTGTCAAATTGTTTTCATTTAAAGGCACAATATGTAAGTTTTTGCCACTAGAGGTCACATTTTCAAAACAATAACAGAGGTGAAGTTCGATGACGCAATGACGGAGTGTTGAACAGTGGGAGACGTTTTCACAAATCATGCTCACGGATGAAAAGCTCATTTATATCTGTTTTATCACCTAACCACCTGCACATGACTATTACTTGCACAATGAATAATATATATTTGCTTACCCGTCTATTAAAACACACGTGAGAGCGGAGTCTCTGTCCAGTCTGAGGTTTTCGATGCTTTCTCCATTTTAGATACGCCACAACGAAATTTGTTCTTGTTTTATTTCGCTGACTGCTCCAATATCTTCTTGCCTCGGTTTTTGTATACATCTTCATTTTTTGGTATTTTGGAGAGTGTAATCATGATCCATGATATGGAAATGAACAGTAAATAACTACCACTTCCGCATTCATCCACACGTGTTGCCGTAGTATTCACAGGCGGAAACTGAGACTAGCGCGGATATTGCGTCATTGATAGGCGACAAGGAACAGGGACAGTTCATTATTTAAATCTGGAATTTCTTTGAATTTACAAATCCTACAGAACTTTTGAGATAATGTAAGTACACAACTGCATAAAATATATAACACTGTGCAAGTGGTTTTGGACATTTTATTACAAAAATCTTACATATTGTGCCTTTAATAAAGAAATCAGAAGTGCAGTCTGTGCTTGAAACTGCAAACACCTGAAGAATTCATTCTTGTGAATCATACTTGCTATGAAACTGATAATGTTTTTATACAGTAATGGTACACCAGCTCCGGTTTCAATCGATGGTCGTCGCAGCGCTCACAGCAATGGCAGCTTTGTTATTCGCACTGTCAAAGCAGAGGACTCTGGGTACTACAGATGTGTTGCCAGTAACAACTGGGGTTCGGATGAGATCATGCTAAACCTTCAGGTTCAAGGTGTGTATGATCAGAAAATCTTCATGTGGAAATCTATGAAATGGCCGGATTGCATGGATATGACTGCTCCATTTTTGTGTTTACTCTCAAAATGTTTCAGTACCTCCGGACCAGCCGCGCCTCACAGTGACCAAAACCACAACCACCTCTATCACACTGTCCTGGATCCCTGGAGACAACGGAGGAAGCTCCATCAGAGGTTAGACTGCACTGATATTCATATTCCATATATTCATCCACTTATTCTCCACTGTCTGACAAATATGGAACACTATCCACCTAGACCTGTCAAATGCTTTAAAGTGAGATTTATTTCACACGCTGTAATATTTTAATAAACCTGAAGGTCATCTCTGTATAGTAGGTGCTCTGTTTCAATTTACAGCACCCATAAAAGTGAATAAAATAAAGTTTGGGGTTTATTTTAAAAGTGTTGTGATGTTCTTTGTTCAGGCTACATTCTGCAGTTCTCTGAGGATAACAGTGAAGAGTGGGGCAGTTTCTCCATCAGCCCCAGTGAGCGGTCTTACCGTCTGGAAAACCTGAAGTGCGGTACTTGGTACAAATTTACTCTGACTGCACAAAATGCAGTTGGACCTGGACGCATCAGTGAAATCATTGAAGCTAAAACCCATGGGAAAGGTATGTGTATTTTATAATATATGGCTATATAGCTATCATTTATGGCTAAAATTCATGACAGATAACTGAATTGTAACTTACTAATGAAGCAAAGTAGGCTATAAGCCATTATGTCCTTGAGCGAGATGTAGAAAAACCTCTTTGAAATAAAACCACAAGTTTATAATACAGTTTTCATTAAGTTAGGAGATCATGTTAAAGCTTTGTCCTTTTTTATGAATGGCCAATAAGACACAAAAAAATGTTATGCACCCCTGAGCATATCAGTACTTTTGGTCTGTTGTTCCCAAATGTGTACACTGTGTCTGCTTTTATAGTATCACTGCAATAACTCTAGTGTCACTTGTGGTGTATTGCAATACTAGTGTGAGTTCATTCTTACTAGATTATTTAACTGATAATTAAATCATGTTTATGCAAGCTAGTTGTCAACTGATTATTAAAGCAACAATCAGAAAAACATACAAAAGATGCAGACCTTCCAGCACACTTAGTGTCTCATTTTCGCTCTCTTCTTTTCATTTACTCATTAAATTGAGCTATATTAGTGGAGTAATGTAGGGAGTAGTAGTGGGGCCATTTACGACACACCAGTGTCCTACATCTTATTTTGGTTTCATGTGATTGTTAATCTTCGATTAAGTCATTTAAATACAACTGCCTGCTAAATAACTGCTTAGGCCATAGATTTGATTATTAATCATCATTTGCAATCAAAGTTTAACAGTTTTCTCCAACATCTCTCACTTCTCCACATTATCAGAGCCACAGTTCGCCAAAGATCATGAGCTTTTCTCAAGTATCAACTCGACCCGTGTGGAGCTCAACCTCATTGGCTGGAACAACGGCGGCTGTCCGATTGACTCCTTCACACTGGAATATCGGCCGGTGGACACTACGAAATGGACCATGGTGAAGCGAGATTCTCTCACCAAGAACCACATTCTTTACGACCTACAGGAGGCCACCTGGTACGAGCTCCAGATGAGAGTGGGCAACAGTGCAGGAACAGCAGAGAAGAGGGTGCTGTTCGCCACTCTAAACATGGATGGCAGTGAGTAATAAATCTTATAATACCACACAGGGTCAAAATGTGTCAATTCAGTGTCGTCTCAGTTAAGTTAAGTTAAGTCGTCTCGTCTCGCTCTTCTATCTCCAGGCACGATTGCTCCATTGCCAAAAACTGTGGACCCCAGCCAGGAGAACAGGCAGGGCAATGAGGGACTTAAAATGATGGTAACAATCATCTGCATTCTGGTGGCAATTTCCATGGTCTTCATTGTTCTTCTGGTATTGAGGAGGAGAAGAAGAGAGCAGAGGCTTAAGAGATTACGAGGTGTGTGGACACATGCCATATCTAGTGAACAGAACATCATACCTACTTGATGATACATTAATTAATTTCTTAATAACAATCAGTATTTTGCAATTCATAACTTTTTCATTTGTCTTAATTCAACAGATGCAAAGAGCCTGGCAGAGATGCTAATGAGGTAAATGACAAGAGTAATAGAAATAGCCTATAAATCAGCACACTTTGCGAAAAAGCAGCACATGTAATTGTTTTATGTTGTTTGCATGTGTATCTCCAGTAAAAATGCACGTACACCAGACACTGTGAACAAACAGCAGCAGACTCTGAGGATGCATATCGATATCCCACGTGCTCAGCTACTCATCGAGGAGAGGGACACTATGGAGACAATTGGTAAGAGACCATTGTGTAACATTAGTAGTTTACCTTTTACTAAAGACCCTGATATCCTTGTGTGACAATTTGGCCGGAAAATCAGTCCAAAATAAAATTTGTTTGCAGTTCATTTGGGAGTTAGAAACTGGAAAGGTTGGAGAAAACTTTCTCTCAAAACTTGTCTTGTACTTTTTGGGCTAACATGAATGAAACCACCTCAGATCATGGGGCTTGAGCAGAGGTGTGCTATTACTTTTCTAAGCAATTAAAAAAAAAAAGCCAATAACACCCACCTCTCAGAAACTGTATGTTGCTTGATGGTGATCTCTACTTTATTTGACCTGTTTAACGCATGCTTTCAGATGACCGCTCCACGGTGCTGTTGACTGACAATGACTTTGGAGAAACATCTAAACAGAAGTCCTCAACCGTCACCCATACAGTGCATTACCAGTCTCTATCTCAGGCCACTGGACCACTAGTAGACGTGTCTGACGCTAGACCTGGTACAAGTAAGAACTGAACTAGTCTGCTTGTTTATATTGATGTCATAACTTCTCTTAAAGCTGCCTATTGTTTAGATGACTTAATAGAAACAAAGTCAGTTATACACTTTGCTTGACAAACTGTCCAAGATTGGTCTATAGAAGATACATTACATCTCGATTCATCTCAATCTATTAATTCTTCTTTCATTTTTATGCTTCTTTTTTTAAATTATGTCTCAGATGATGCTCTATACTCATACTTGAAGCACAATAAGTGGACTTAAACACACACCTACCTTGTAATGATGTTATTATTTTACTTTAACCCAGTTGGGTTATCATCAGCTGGGCTCATTTTTGCATCCATATTTGACTTTGAAGTATATAACTTAAAGTGCACATACCCTAATGAAATATTACTCATGTGAACGAATAAGTGCTTCTTTTATATTGTGTTGTATGGTAATTAGTACCATAGATACAATTGAAGACATAAGTGTACATACACCTTGCAGAATCTGCAAAATGTTAATTTTTCCAAAATAAGATGGAACATACAAAATGTATGTTATTGTTTTAGTACTGACCTGAATAAGATATTTCACATAAAATATGTTTACATAGTCAAGTGTGATTCTCAGTGTTGTCCTCTTTGTGGTTTATTCAGGTAACAACACAGTACTAAGAATCAAGTGTATATAAACTTTTAAACAGGGTCATATTTTATATGTTTAACTACAATTATCTCTTGTGGACTTTATGTGTGCACATATTTTATGTTAAAAATTCTATACAGGTCAATACTAAATAAACAAAAACATGCATTTTATATGATCCCTCTTATTTTGGTTGAATAATTAACATTTTGCTGTTTCTTGAAGGTGTATGTAAACTTTAAGTGTATATCTGGCACATCAAAGTACCACGGTATCTGGTATCATCATAAACCATAGTATGACCAATAGTTTTTCATAAAGGAGGGCAGAGATTTGGTTGACTAAGGTGTACTGTATGTCTCTGTTTCCTCAGACCCCACTGCCCGCCGCACAGCTAAAGCAGGTCCCGCCACACGCAGTCGATATGCCAGCCAGTGGACCCTGAACCGACCGCATCCTCCCGTCTCCTCACACACCCTCACTACTGACTGGAGGCTTCCCACACCCCGCGCCACGGGTTCAGTGGACAAAGAGAGTGACAGTTACAGTGTCAGTCCCTCTCAGGACACAGGTAACAGCCAACTGTTTCAGTTAAAGTACATGAATACATCAAAGAGAAAAAAACTCAACTTTTGCACACTCCCAGAAATAAAGGTACAAAAGCTGTAACAGGGGTAGTACCTTTACAAAAGTGACATATTTGTACCTAAAGGGTCCATTTTGGTACATTAAAGGTACATATTAGTACTTAAAGTTTACATACTTGAACCTAATAGGTACAAAAATATACCTTTTGAAGAGGTACCGCCCCAGTGACAGCTTTTGTACCTTTATTTCCAAGAGTGTGCATGGCTCTAAATACATTTCTGCAACATTGTTATCAAGTTTCAAGGCAGTGGTTTCAATATATGACCCTGGCACATTTTTGTTATATAGGTACATATTGCCATTTTTATTACTTTGCTTCAGGTATATATTGCGATGGTTGATAATTCAAATATCCAAGGAGTGTCACTAAAAGTAATGCTCTGTCGTGTTGGAAATATCCCCTACACCAAACGCAAACCTAAACCTGCCTGATACAACAAATGCAAACAAATGCAAAACTGGTATAAAAACAGATTTGTTGATGCAACTGTGCCATTTGAACTTCCTAATATGCAGGTTTGAACTCTTTTGTCGAACTGTAGTTTCACGGGATTCGTACCTGAGCTCTTCATCACTCAAGTCAAACTCCATACTGCGTGAGCTAGAGAACAAACCCACTGAATATAAAAACCCATACACATGTAGCTACACTCAAAAGTATCAATTTTCAAATGTCGCAGCGTGTTAAAATTGTTTTAAATTTAAACATGGTATTCCTCAAGAAATTGTGAGAAAATGTATTAATCGAAAATGTGGACCAGCAAATCATACTTTGTGTGAAAAGGAATAAAAGTTGTCTAGGTTTAACTGCCTCTATTGTTTCTTATAGAAACTGCATAAATTCGTAAATATAGGTACATTTTTTTTCAGTTTTGCAGAAATGTATTTAGAAGCGCATATTTCCAATGAGCCTTTTAGTGTTTAGTGTTACAGATGAGTGACTGATGTTTATTTTTAATAAAAACCCAACATAATACTCTCAAATATGTAATTAAACTGTGTTGCTCATTTGACAAGCAAAGAGATTATCAGAGAGCATTCCCATAGAAAAATATTTGTCCAGTCATGAAAAACAAAATTTTTGGTGCATGAAACCTTAACTGACATTATCAGTTGAATATATTACCAGAAGTCACAATTAAAAGAAAATGTAAAAGACAACATGACACTGCAGTAACGTCCCATGTAACCCAAGTGGACCAAACGCTTTATAAAATATAATGCTATGTGCGTTCTCTCTCACAGACCGTGCTCGCAGCAGTATGGTGTCTACAGAAAGCGCCTCCTCCACATACGAGGAGTTAGCCCGTGCTTATGAACATGCCAAGATGGAGGAACAGCTGCGACACGCCAAGTTCACGATCACAGAATGTTTCATCTCAGACACATCCTCCGAACAGATGACGGCCGGCACCAATGACTACACAGACAGCCTGACGTCCAGCACGCCGTCAGAGTCAGGAATCTGCAGATTCACCGCTTCCCCTCCCAAACCGCAAGACGCCAGCCGGGTCATGAACATGGCCGTGCCCAAAGCACACAGACCCGGTAAGACCTGGCTACAAATATAGGGAAGTGTCTACTTATATACCTATAGTCTCCAGTTCAAACTAAATTCTCATCCTCACACTGCTGTATCAAAATGAAGCTCAGTAATAACTCTCTAGTACAGTATGTAGGCATCTTTAAAACACATACACCCAAACGCCTATCCTGTTTATTCATAAATCATGTGAAAAGACCCTCTTGATCATTATTTTATCTATAAATTAATTACAATGGGAGGCAAGTCATTTCCACTCTCTGTATGGTGGAGTTAAATTAACATTGAATCTACTTTTTTTTAAAAAAGTCCCTTGAGCAAAACACTGAAGTACTTATTCTTTTGATAATTAGACATATTTCAGAGGAAAACAGGGTTTTTGAAAAGAGAAAATAGAGAGGAACTTCAGAAAATGAATTGATCGGATTGTTAAAAGTGAGCTTTGCATATCAGAATGGAGCCAGGTGGATGAAGAGGGGGAATTATGGAAATATGTGTTTGTTTAAATATAAATTTAGGCACTGTAGTTTCTCACATTAGAATTTCCTTTGTGGAGACTATTGCAGTTTTTATACACGTCTGGTCAAAAGTTCGGAATTATTACTTTAAAAGGATACTCCACCCCAAAATGAATATTTTGTCATTAATCACTTCTTCCTCGGAACACAATTTAAGTCTTGTGACTGTCCCATTGACTGCCAAGTAAATTGGCAGTATCATTGTCAAGGTCCAGAAAAGTATGAAAGACATCATCAGAACACTCCATCTGCCATCAGTGGTTCAGTCTGAATTTTATGAAGCGATGAGGATACTTTTTGTACGCAAAGAAAATACAAATAATGACTTGTTGTTCAATAATTAATCTCCTCTGTCTCTCCTCGTCACCGTAGCGAACTATGTATGCTCTTCTGTCAGCTGCGTTACATTTTCTATGTGTGTTTACGCATACATAGTGTGTTCAGTATTCCAAATATTATTACAATTTAAAATAAGGATTTTTTATTTAAATAGATTACATAAAATGTAATTTTCAGCAGCCGCATGATCTAGAATTCATTCTAATATTCTGTTTTGGTGCTTAAGAAACATTTCTTATCATTATCAATGTTTAAACAGTTTTTGCTGCTTAGATCTTTTTGTGGAAATTGTGATAAAGTACTAATTGATGTAAGAATGAAAAAGTAAAAAAATATTTTTAAAGAAATTTTAGAAGTGATACATTTTTTTAGCATGGATGCATTAAATTGAACAAAAGTGTTAATAAAGATATTTTCTCTTTCAAATAAATATTATTCTTTTATTAATTACCTTTGATTCAGCTTTGTCGTTACAGAAATAAAATTACATTCTAAAATATATTAAAGTAGAAAAACTGATATTTTAAATGTAAATGCTATTTTACAATATTACTATTTTTACTGTATTTTTTGTTGTAGCCTTGGTGAGCTACTTTCCAAAACATTGGGGTCTAGATTTGTTAACAGCTTGCACCAGGGCAAACCATCTTTTGGTGTTAAAATAGTACTGTCAGGTTTTACTAAAGGCGTGCAGTGAAGAATTAGTGCTGAAAAGGCATGGACACAGTTATGTTTGTGCCTGACATTACTAAAAATGCATTTGAAGCAGTTTCCCTTTCAGTCACAAAAATTATAGGAGATTTTAAAATAGTTTGCGCAACGCGATTTACTAACGTTTGCACTCGTCAAATGACTGGTATTTACGCCATTATTAAGGTTTTAAAAAAAGCATGTCTTAAAGCAGGCATTAATTTGCACTGCTCTTGTTGGATTGTGCTAGTCATTATGGAAATGATCGGGATATGTCTGTGTTAATGTGCACATCGACAGTAAATCACATGCAGAATTTTTCCCTCCCATCTGCGCTTTCATGGAATTGCACTCTAATGCTAGTTTGCACTGTTGAGTAAATCTGCCCCTAAAAATCTTCATTGTGTAGGCGCTGATATTCTCGCAGGCAGTGTACCAGTGTCTTCGGATATGCCTAGTTATCCTACTTTTCTTCCTGTCTAGCTATCATATCATAATAAAAAGGCAAAAAAATTCAAAATTTTGACTGGTAGTGTATGTGTGCGAGTCTGCGTCCTTATGTGTTTTCCACGCGGTCCTCAGTTTACCTGTTCACCAGTCAGCTGTCACTCTTGCAGTGTGCTATCAATTCCTGTGTTGATGGGTACAGGCTTGAAAGCTGTTGTCCAAACACACTGCCATGTTCTTTTCACATCAATGAGCTTAATGTGTTCTGCGTCTGGGCCACCCAGGGCTGATTTCGGCCCCAGACGGTTCTTGAGTTACTGGTTAGAGTTTAATGTTACTGTCTCATTGTGAATCTTATCTAGGTGTTATGCCCCAGACAGGAAGCCTTTGGTTAGTGAGAGCACCAGGGCAAATAGGGCCGATCTGCATCCTATGCTGGCGAGGTATCATCTGTCATTACAAAACTGCAGTTTACTTTCGCAATGGAGCTGTTGAATGTGATATGAACTTTAAAAGAGTTTATATAATCGCACAGATACTTTTTCATACACATTGAGAGACAAAGTCAGGTTCCATTCATTCTTGTCTGTTCAAGTAATGTTTTGTATATAATGAGGCATATCTGACATCTTTATCTTTATTTAAAATCCAGGTAGTTGTTTAGACAACTAGATGATTAGTCTATTACAACAATTTGTTTGTATGCCCAACCAGAGTATAGGCAGAGAGGCATCTCAGGTTTTGGCACAGAGCTCATGAACAATCAGCTAAATCGGTTAAATAAGCAGTCACAGCAGTTGATTTTTAAATGGATACATTCATAATTAGCTTTAGAAAAGAAAACTTCAGTTTATGTTTAATGAAGTGGCTGTTTGTTTGATGTTTTGTTACCAATTGCAATGTAAACATTTTCTTCAATAGAGTAGACATTTTCAGTTTTAGGTCCAAATTGTATGTTGTATTATAAGTAAACGCAGAACTTTATATAGAAGGGTATAATGTAATGCACAATGGTAAGGAAAGGAGTTTGAGATGTAATTTAGTGATGGTTTTGATATATGTATCTTACATTAAGTTTAGGATAGAATTTAATTTATTTTCCCCTGATTTCAATTTCCATAGAAGATCAGTGGAGTACAAGCATCTTATTCTATCCCATCCTAAACCTAATCTGCCTGCTATATGGTGTCAATAGAATTTAGGAAAACCCATAATCTTAATTTGAACCTAGAAAATTTATTTAAAATCGGCTCAGGTTCACCATTCGCAAATCAGTCCGATCTTGCCCTATCATTATCCCAATTATCCTATCCTATCCCATCCTATTCCTACCATACCATAACTTAACCCTATCAAAATCCTCACACTAAATTCTCATACTGTAAGATATTACCCTGTCCTACCCTAAAACTGAATTATCCTATCCCAACCTAGACCCTCCTTGAACCTGTCCTGTCCTGTTTTATTATATTCTGTGTACCTATATTCTAACCTAATAAGCTCTATAGGCTAACCTATACTCTCCTAACAAAAAAAAGTAACAAATTTCAAAGCTTATTGGGATTACTGGATGGCAAGTGCGCTGCAAACAGGCTAATATGAAGCTCATGCATTAACAGAACACAGCATACGATCTTGATAACAAGTCATGTTAGTAATGATTATAAACGTGACTTTTAAATGATTTTGCCTATATCCACATAGCTGACAGGATTACCTGTTGAAGTTTGTTCAGGTTGTGTATGAAATAATAGACACTGCTTTTGTGCTTTTTGCTTTGCGCATCTCCGTCATTTTGATATTTTCGTGCTGCACAACTGAGCTGCGTTTAGCAGGCATTTCGGCACAGATGAGGACTGTTTGAAACTTTTCTCCATTAAAGCTTTGATGCGCATCATCTCAGTTTAATACGTGAACACAAAAGATGTGAACGCAAAACAACAGGGAATTTCTTTTAAGTCATAACATGTGAATATACATAGTCGCCAACGGCGACCTCAGCAAAAATTTAACTCGCAAATTAATATTTTTGGTCGCAATTGTGATCATTTAATCGCAGTCTGGAGCCCTACTTATCCTATCCTATTCTAAAACTCTCCTGTCCTGTTCTATGCTGTTGATAGATCTTGAACCCAGAACATTCCTTTAAAGGATTAGATCACTTCCAAAATAAACATTTTCTGATAATTACCACCATGTCATCCAAGTTGTTCATGTCATTCTTTCTTCAGTTGCAAAGAAAATTTGTTTGTTTTTTTTGAGGAAAACATTCCAGATTTTTTTCCCTCAAAAACCTTCATTCACTGAAGAAAAAAACATGAAAATCTCAGATAACATTGGGGGTGAGTAAATTATCATGACTTTTTTTGTGCAAACAGCCCTCCTTGTTGGCAGAGGCTATTTACACTAACTGCTCCCTCCAACATGTGATTGGGCAACAGTCAACATTACAAAAAGATGCTTGTTAAACAGCACTTTTAGTGGTGTAGATGGTACTTTGTGTGTTTTCTGACGTGATTGACCCAAGTTTGAACCTGCCGTTTGTTTTTCAAATCTCATATAACATCGGAAAGGCATTTATTTTCAAAAAGTTGTCAAATAAAGTAACGTAGGTTAGGGTCAGCGTAGAGAGGGTTTTATTGTCCCAATAAAATGGCATCCATTTAATAATTTTAATTGAAATTAGAATTTAAACTCAATACTGCACGCTGTTTTATAATGTACTACAATACTGAAGTAAAGGTAATTGCCTCTATTTGCAATAAGTAGTATAGCATAAAATCTTGCTATTGTAACATAGTATAAATAGCATACTGTATATCGCTAAGAATATGTGCTATTTACACTTAGTGCAAATAGCTGCTGCCAGTTTTTGTTCTTCTCTTTTAAAGATTAGATTCTCCATCCATTTTCTGGTCATTTATCCCAGTGCAGAAAGCCACACTTACATGACCCTGTCTGTTTTGTAGCAGGTGAACTGGTCCATCTTCCCCCTTACCTACGCATGGACTTCCTTTTGAACCGGGGAGCAGCTCCTTCCGGTCGAGAGGCCACAGGACAAACTTGTATGGACCCACAGAAGAGCCGAATTACGAAGCGGCCTGCCTTGCTGGCTCCCACCCCCTCCGAGACCCCCTCGTCAGCCCTCTCTTCCTCCGGGCCCCCCAGCAGAGAGGCAGTACAGCAGTGGCAGCCGGGAACTGCCTCCACACTGCCACAGCGCGAGCCGGGCGACCTGGCCCAGGCCGCCAAACTCAGCAGCTCCCAGGAATCGCTGCTAGACTCCAGAGGACACCTGAAACAAAGCAACAACCCCTACGCAAAGTCCTACACACTTGTATAACACAGGACTACAGCTGCGGACCACGTTGCACTGACACGCACACACAAACACGTGAGGACCTGCTGCAAAAAGACGAGAGCTTTTCTGATTCAGAGATGAGTCCTGTACATACATTCTGAATTCCTAAAGAAGTGGATAGTTTTCTTTGCATCTGTCTTTCTTTCTTTCTTTCTTTCTTTCTATCTATCTGTCTATCTCACTCTCTCTCTCTCTCTGCTGTTTTTTTACACTTTCTTTCTTTGGCTCACCTTCTTCTTCTTGCCCTCTTTTCTTGACTAAGTTGGATTTTTTACGTAATCATTCATTTATTTTAAATACCACCGTTATGAAGATTGCCAAAATTATTTATTTAAATTGACAGAGGAACTACTTTTGAATTTATATCAAGGATAATTCTATAGTCATTATTATTATTATTATATAAAAATAGAGAAAAATTATCAAAAAATGGTTTAAAAAAGGCAGGGTGTGGTCAGCTCTGCAGGAAGATGTTTCTTTCTCTATCCATGACTCTGTTGTTTTGATGAAACTATGAGGTGTGATCGGCATTTTTCCCGAAGCTGTTTGTCGCAGCGGTTTTATCTGACGATCGCAAAAGACGTGGAGGAAGGACAACGAGTCCACATTTTCCAGTCGTCTCAGAATGTTGTGCTTTCTAAGGACTGCATGGGGACCTGAAAATAAAAAAAAGAGATTTTCGTCACACTAAGGGATTATATAATGTTTATGACATATGTTATGACATTATATGTTATAATATATGTTATAATAAACATATAAATATATATATATATATATATATATATATATATATATACACATACACATGAAGGTATCACTTTTATTTGTTGATAATACAGGGGAAAAAAAAGATTTGGTAAATAAAGTCCTTAGTCATGTTTGCACACATCTGGTTTGATTAGAAAATTAAAACTGTTGGGTTCTCTTGTCTTTTTTTACACTCCTGGAGCTTTTTGTGACTGCGTAACGGTAGTTTCATCGGATGAGTTGCAGAGCATGTGTGACACAAAGAGAGAACCATGGAAGTTTTCTCCAGCAGCTCCTTGAATGAATGGTATCTGATTCACCTGTTTGTAGATGGTGTGGCCTGTTTTGTGTAAGACACGCGACAAAGAGAAGATATTTTAATTGAGCAATATGACACTGGATTTACTAATAATTTCGTAATTCTTGGACATCTTGAAGTACTAACAGATATGAATGTATTCAGTAATGCATAATGAAAAATAAACCAGAAGATGATTGACAATAAAGAGACAAACTAATGACGCAGTCTCTAAACTATAATTGACGAACGTTTTTAATGATGACAGGCAGAATGATGGAAACACATTCACGGTGCACAGAAGTGTTCTGATATCCAATGCTCCACTTTTTTTGCCATTCGTGTTGTCAAGCCTGCCATTCATAAGTCTGCCTAGATGTTTGCCTTAAACATGGAAAGACCAAAATGATAAATCGTGATGCTTGTCAAGATGACAATAATGTGAAATGACTGTGTTAAAAAAGATATATCCTCAAGTAAAACATGCTGGTGCATCACCATATCAGAATTAGCTAAAGTTAGAAAAATAATGGCATAATGCACAAAAATCTGCAGGGTCCGGGACAGGAAGTCAAGGGGATGTTTTGTGACCATGTTACAGACTCAGACGCCCATCCATGATTATAACCAACAGATGGCACTACTGAAATGTTTATGAATACTGTCTGTAGGAGGAGCTCTTCTGTTTGTGTGGATTTCTCCTCAGTCAGCTGAAAACCAGCACATTAATGCACTCACACAAAGCAAATCAGTAGAATTTACTTTTCTCTCCAGATCTCTTTAATAATACTCAATGCCTCATATTCATCTGGACACCTCCAACTCAACTCCAAGAACTTCAATGAATTCACTAAAATAACCGAAGTGGTTACGTTTTCTTTACTTTTTTCTTCATTCAATTAAACTGTGTCTAACAATGGTCCCTCTCCAGAATGATAATAGAGTTAGAGTTTTATGCATGGAGGATAGAAAATGACACCTAAGAACACTAACATATAATAAAAACTAAAATATTTATTTATATTTTTGTACAACCTCCTTGAATTTTGTCAGAAATTTGTATCATCAGACACTAAGTTTGACAGTATGACTTGATAAATCTATCATTCAAACACTGATGAGAATACAGGCTTGCTGTGTTGACAAAATATGATACAGTCTTATTAAATGTAGTTGTTTTGAATTTCTGGAGTTGCTAACTCTTTTGAAGGGTTAGATAAAGTGGTTTTTAAAATCCTAGTCAACCATGAGAATGGCAACTCCACCAAACAAATTGTCCTGACCAGAGATTGTGCACACGTTAAAAATGCTGGGTTAAATATGGACAAACCCAGCAATTTTTGTTGTATTGACCCAACAGTTTGGGTTAAATGTTTAACCCAACCTACTGCATAGTAATCCAACCAATAGGTCAAAACAACTCATTTGCTGGGTTTGTCCATATTTTAGTGGGCACCTTGATATCCATTTGGAGCCCGATCTCATGGCAATTCGGACATATTTTACGAGGTGGCTAATTCTTACAAATTTGTATGAGTGTTCATACGATTTTAGTAAATCACGCGTATTTTACAAGTTGCCAATTCATATGAATTTGTACAAATGACCTATACCTAACCCCGCCCCTAAGCCCACCCATCACTGGGATTTAGACAAATTGTACAAAATCATACAAGTGAGGTCATATGAATTTGTACGAATTAGCACAAATTTTCCCCCTCGTACGAATACATACAAATTGGTTGTGAGACTGTGTTGGAAAGCCCAGCACCTAACCCCAGCTCTTAACCTACACATCAGTGGGGTTTTAGACAAATCGTACAAAATTGTATGAGTGAGGTCGTACAAATTAGCGCGAATTTGCCACGAATTGTTCATGAGACTGTGTTACCATTTGACGTCAAATATATTAGTCAAGACTTGGTCAAGATGCTGTAACATCCTTTTAAATTCAGTTTGGACGGCAATTTCTTCCAGTGCTAACTGAGTGAAAATAGGAAGTTAATCCCACACTGAAATTGGTTTCATGTATATGTAAGCCAATATGTTTGATTCATTTAATATCAAATCAATGTCACATCAAGTTTTTGACGTCAGTTTTAATTTACATATTTGACCTGTTTTTTGACATCGGTTTTGATGTCAATTTGATGTCTTTTCACCATCACTTGCCCACTGGGGTGACTTGAAAATATACAGTAATGAGACAATATAAGATGTATAATGTTACAAATGACTATTTCTATTTCAAATAAATGTTGTTCTTCAAACGTTCTGCTCATCAAAGAATCCTCCATGTGCAGTAGTGACACTTACAGACCTGATGCTTTCTAGAGTCTTGCCTTCACACAGCAAGACGCAGCTGAGCACCAGAAGCATCTGTTTCTCGAATGAACGGTTCTGATGTTCTCCTCTTGTTGTTGTGCACCTGGGCTGTCCACTTCTCTTTTTTTGTGCTGGTTAGATCCAGTTTGTTTTCTTCTTTAATGACAATAGCGCACTGAGAAGGGAGTCTAGACTAGTTTTCAAAAAGAAAGCCATTTTTAATACCAAAATCATTTCTTGAAAAAAGTGTAACTGAAAAAAGACTTTATTGTACATTTCTGACTTCATGATTACCACTGTATTACAGTTTTGAAGATTTTCTCATGGTATAATGACTTTACAAAAGCATAAATATAGGATAGTTTATTTTAGTGTATCTTATGTGTTTGGTTATGATTATCTTGAGGACAAATGAAATTTCCGACAAAAGGTCACAAACAGCTTTGATACAGGTGACTAGTCATGATTGTTTCACTAATGAAGAGAAACGTAATCCGACACCAGCTTGATCAAAGGAAGTGGCTTCACTCCTAACAGCTGCTGAGAGCATCATATCCATCAGTTACTGCACTAATGATAAACATTTGACTTGTCTGCCTGTTAAAAGGACCATGGCGGGAGCAGTGTGTTCAGTTTCAATAAGCAGACAGCCTGACCAATCAAAAAGCTCAAGCTAAATTACTGACATTCACATTTTTATTGATTGATTGACAGTTTGTATGATTCGTTCAAAAAAGTAAAGCAAAAATGTTTTTCATGACTGTATCAGAAACCTGTGACCCATTTTTGGGTCATCCCCCATGTAGGCTTACACTGGTCTGCTTGTGAGAGCGGGGGTGAGATGATATTTTAGGCGTTATCATGTCTAGATGGAACATACAGTAGTACATCACCAGCAGCAATCTACTCCCAGTACTGCCCAGCGGTGGCAAGACAGGTGTTTTGGTCGATTGAGAGCCTTGAAACACATCCACAAGAGCTTTAACTCTTGCAAGACACTTGTGCAGGGAAGAAAATGCAATGATATTGCCCTGGTTCATTTTTGTTTAGTGTTTTTTTATGGCTCTTTTCTTCTTGTCAGCTCCACAGATGGCATTATTTCCCTGTGCTGGGCCTTTAAATCATTCTGAGGGTGTTTCTTCATGGATCTCTTCTCAGTACAGAGGTGTGTGTGTGTGTACCGATCTGGGCTCATATACACGAGAGGATTCGGTGTAAATAATATATTACTCAGTGTGTGACCTTCACCAGATCTGAAGGGTAGCTGCTCTGTTCTTTCTCAAAGTGCTTTCACACATTTGCTGAGAGGAGATGGTCCAGTTCTTGCACTGTCAGCCATTTTGACTCAGTATAAAACATGCAAATTATAAGACTGAGATGTAAACAGGTCTAATAGAAATTGTCATTCTGTAAATGAATAGAGATTAGATAAGAGTTGAGGATGTGTGTATCCAGTATGGACAGAAAAAAAAAATCACTAGATGTTGATGTAGAGACAATTGAAGATGCATTGAAGAAACTTGTTGGAAATAAAGATTTTAGGAGTGAGTTTTACAAGAGAGCACTTTCTACTTAAAAATATCATGCTTATTTCATATATGTATATAAAAATATATATTAGTGCTGTCAAATGGTTAACCGTGATTAACCACATCCAAAATAAAAGTGGGTTTTTTTACAAAATATATGTATGTGTACTGTGTTTATTATGTATATGTAAATACATGATATATATATATATATATATATATATATATATATACACATGTATATATGTTTATATATTTATTTTTTTATATTTTATATTATATATAAATATATTTATTATGTGAACATTATTCTTGATGCGATTAATAGCAATTAATCACTTGACAGCACTAATATATATATATCTATATATATGTATATATATAGTTTTTGGTTTTTTTTCTCAATAAGTGTTTACAACTGATTAAAATCTATGCAGCATAGTAAATGAGAGCTGGGATATTCATTATTTGCACAAGGGAACAGCAGAGAAAAATGTGTCTTGGTTTATTGGGAATATGCTGATCACACATATACACAAATATTCCAAATACTGTGAAACAGCTCTTTTAAATGTGTTTAAGTGAGTTTCAAAGCTGAGCTAGATATGTGTAAAAAACGAAATATTAATAAAGATGATAATATTGCTGATAAACCCATCAAAAACTATCAAAAAATGTTACTAACATCCATAGCATGTATATTAATACCTTGTCACAGAGACACAAATGGCGTGCAAATGGTATAGTTACCTGAGAATAATCCACTATTTTTAGTAGTGTGGATAGCTCACCCAAACAAACAAACAAAAACAATTCTGCATCATTTACTTACCTTTGTGTTGTTCCAAACATGCATGATTTTCTTTCTTGAGTTAAAAAAAATAACAAAAGACATTTTGAAAAATGTCAAATGTTACATTTTTATTTTGGGTGAACTATCCCTTTTATATGGTACCACTGAAATGAAATTTCCATGAGTCTTTTTTTTAAACATCATGTTGATTGTTTGTCATAGGCTATTATTTCATTTATTCAAAAACAGGATGCTTCTTTAAGATTGAATTTTAATTAAAAGACAATGCAGTATTTAGTTCCAGAGACTCAAGGATGTTTATTAATAGTTTCTTGTTTCAATCAGACTGAGTTGAGATATGAGTTGAGGTGAGATAGAAATCATTGAGTGTTTGATTTGGCCGATGATTGTGCCATGATCCTTTGCAAAGGAAGAAAAATGAACAGAAATGTTACGACATGTCACAGACAATCAAACACTCGCTCTCAAGTCATTTCATCCAGCACTGAATTCAATAAGGAGAACCGAGCACAACCAAGGGATTTGGGAAGATAAGCTGGGAATTATTCAACAATATGGGTTTCAAAAGACAAGCTATTTTTAGAAGTCCACTGGGATGAGAATGTACACTAAAGCATTTCATGAGCTGAGGACTAATGGCGTGAAACAAAAATAAAGTTCTGCTCTATATTTACATACACGTGATGCTCACGGTGCCTGACTAAAATCAGTTTTGTAAGCAGCTCACAATGAAAACATATTGTGCTTTCACAAATAAAGGACAGGCCGGCGATCCAGCTCTTTGAGGTAAAAAAGAAAATCATGCACCAGTAGTAGAACAGATATTCTTGGCTAGAATGGACAATAAAGCTAGAAATAAAATCAATATAAACTACAGGATTCACAGTTACAGCAGACTGATTGACAGATTACGACCTTGATTTCCCCTCCCCCTCCCTTGAGTCCATACAGAATGGATTCTATTACATGCAACATCAAACCATGCTGTCCTGATGGGGCCGTACGGACAGAGTCCGCTGGCAACTACGACTTTTCATCATTCTTCTTCTTCTGGAACTTCCTGAACTGCGACTGAATGGCAACGGCTGCCTTCTCGGTTTCAGGGGCACCCATGTCAATGTCAAAGTCCTCGGGGATGTCTTTCTTAGACGCATCTGGGCACAGAAAAATAAGTTACTATACACTTTCCCAGTGACATAATGTCAGTTCTAAATATATTTTAGATTTGGCTATTGCACAGGTGACAATTATGTGACTAGACAAGACAAATTTCACACATCAAAGGACAAAATGAACATTAATACACCATACAGTACACGAGCAGTGCTGCATTAATATTGAGAACTAAAATGAGAGCACAGTATCGCGTAGCCTGTCGGTTCACTTGGCGGCCATCACGATAATGATCCAGGACAGCTACTTTCTAGGCATGCATGTACAGCTCCTATTGACTTGAAAGGAGAAAGACCAAAATACTCGAGACTGGTGGCTAAGCTTAAGTTTTAATAGCGTGTTTAAAGGAATAGTTCACCCAAAAATGAAAATTCCTCATTTACTCACCCTCAAGTAGTTCCCAATCTTGATGAATTTCTTTGTTCTGCTGAACACAAAGGAAGCTATTTTGAAAAAGGTTTGTAACCAGGCTGTTTTGGGTCACCACTGACTCCCAATGTATTTTTTTTTTCTACTATGCAAGTCAATGGTGACCAATACAGCATGGTTACAGACTTCTTTCAAAATAGCTTCCTTTGTGTTCAGCAGAACAAAGAAATCAAACCAACAGAAATAAAATGAAAAATATAGCTTTTGTGACCCTGTACCACAGCATATGTATATTTGTAGCAATAGCCAAAAATGCATTGAATGGGTAAAAGTAGTTTTTTTCTTTTATGCCAAAAATCATTAGGATATTAAAGGAGCCGTATGTAGGATTGACACCGAGTGGTTGAACTAGGTATTGCAGTTCAAATTCAAAATATTGGAG
>JAUMHE010000067.1:2856893-2872135 GCA_032359235.1 Enteromius mattozi | reverse complement strand
TGAACTGCAAATGATCTTGAACTTGCACGCAAATGAAAGGTTTCGGCTCTCTGCTTGTAAACGACTCCTAATTAATGTCATAAACATATAAAATATCACCAGTCATCAGAATTTTAGAGCAGCGAGCTGCAAGAACAGCTTATGTTTTCAAAAACCTTCAATACTCCATCAATAAATAGTGCGTATGTCTTCTCAGACCCTGTCGTGACGCTATGCACTATTCCACGTCAAAGTTTTTATAAATATGAGCGCTGTCGTGGATTTAAGCGTACACACACTCTACGATCAAAACTGAGGGTACGCACATTTTATAAATGAGGCCTTTTGAGATTTTCCTTACAAGTTAGCTACCTACTAACAGGGGTGTTTCATGTTGTATAGCTATTTAGCATTTTTAGCATTTAGCATTCTCCAAACCACTTTAATAATTTAAATAAGTCTTTGTGTTGTCATTACTTATGACTAATTTAATATTAGCATTAAACCGCAAAAAATATATATATATAAAAAATAATAATAATAATAATTATATATATATATATATTATTTCTTTACAAGCTCTGCAGATGGAGTTTTGAGCTGTTCACAAGGTCATTAAAGCATACATATACTGTTTAATGCTGTTGCGCTTTTGGAACAAAAGCACGTCTGGTCTAACACTTCCTGCAAGCTAAATGCACATGGTGTACAGAATTCACTGGAGACAGACTGCCATGCATTTCCAGTCCAGTTCTTGTTTCCAGCTGTGCTCATAATTCATATCAAATTCCTCCAAAAACACAATGAAAATTCATAGGCAGTTCCTATGGCGTGTGCTTATTTTATTTGTTCTTTTTTATTTTATATTCACTAACCACATGATGACCTAGTGGCAAATGTTTCCTCATTTCATAATTATTATCAGACACATATTGTAAGACATTACAAAAAAAAAAAAATTTTTACTCAGGTGGGTAGTTTGTAACTTTACAATCTGGTGTAATATTACTTCATTAAAATAAGTTAAACAGCTCACATTGATTTGAAGTGTGAATTACAGGATGAAACCCAGAGTCATTGGAAAGACATGCCTATGTCAACATTTCATGCCACTTTAAAAGTCACACGCTAGCGACTGGGATTAAAAGCTTGTTTAGTTTGATCTGGAACAGTTTTATGATGTTACGGTTGGTTCTTGAAGTGCATTAAGTGCAGTGCTGTACCAGGTGAGCTACTGAGCAAGTTTACAATGTCAGAAAAGCCAGTAATGCAAACAGCAAAAATGTATTACTTCACAAATCATGCATTATAGTAAAAGTTTTTTGAGGTCATAAAATACTATTATACTAAAATACTATATAAACTATTATCTAACAAAATAATTTTGCATGATTTTCTCCTTCTGAGATGTTTCATGACTCTCAGAAAGTGTTTTGAACCAAAATAATCTATATAGATTGTTGTGTTGACTGCATCCAGCTAATCCATTCAGCCTTGCTATTGTAATAAAAAAACTAATTTATGGGAAATTTATCAGTACTACTAACTAATATTTGGTGGCAAAGGTATGAATGGTGTCTTTTTTATTACATCCTTTATTTTATTACTCCGATATTTCAATAATACATTCACAAATAAATAAATTAAACATAAAACAGGGTTTTAAAATCACGATTGAAAGACTCAAGATTGAAAACTGTGAACCTCATATAAAGTGAAGGCAAAATAAAATAGCACATTTTTTTTTTTTTTGTACAGCACGATTGTAAAAGAGTTTCAAGCGCTATCCATGAAAGTACAAGATGTGAAGGTTATGTGTTGTTTTGGTAAGGAATCAATGCTCGATAGCGAATACCTCTGAGATAAAATAGCACATTAGACTGCTGGAAAATTCAATAGCAATTTAAGCAAGGGAGGAGGAAAAACCTTGACATAGACGTTAAGCACAGCGAGAAAGGAAAGATCCTTTAAATATACCTCATGTTTCAGTCAATACATGAGAGGTTTCCTCACCATTTTCCTATCTTCATTTACACACATCAATGAGATCAATGGAGTTAGAAACCTTCTTCTATAGTATAGTAATTATTATTATTTACATTATATTTTGTGTGATACATACTGACCAGAAATAACAGATGAAACTTCAAGCAACCCCATGAGCAACTTCAAGTTCAACGCCTCAGGACTAGCTAGGACTTAATGTTGCATTTTGTACATTTACAAATGGTCATAAGAAACCACAAACACATTGGTCTGTGCATATGGACTTATGAAGACATCACATGTAATTCCCCAGTTTAATGATTCCTAAGAAACTCATTTATTTTGTATAATATATTCTATTCCTTTTGGTATTAACATGCCCTCTTTCTTAATACATGCATTTTCTTTTTAGACCAGCATTACATGCTGTCACTGGCTGGATATGTCTGCATAGCTTCCCTGCATGGCTTTCTTCACAAAGGCAAGCAGGATGAATAGATGCATTTGCATGCATATGAATCTGTACTTTTGTGTATGAACGTCCTTGCTCCTGCACATGAGTGGGTGGAAGCACATCAATAGCTTCAATAGTATTTTCTTCCCATCCTCCTAGAAATATTACGAGCTCTTGTACTGCAGGATATTCAGTGTTGGGAAAGCAACTTTCCAGCTGTGTTCGTTGTATTGCATTGGTTGCTGGGAAACTAATTCTTGCAAAAGCTTAGCACCATTTGTTTGCTTGATTTGTAATTACATACAAGTAAACCCTAATCCTAACCCTATAGTAAGTACATGTAGATATTACTGAGCACTTAAATGTATAATTACACTGTAACAAGAACAGCTTATAAAGTTTAACTGAACATTTCTATGGCGCTTGGGGCTAGAGGAATTGTTCACCCCAAAAAATAGAAATTTGTTCAAATTTACCCACTCTCAGGCCATCCTAGATGTAGATGACTTTGTTTTATCATCAGAACAGATTTGGAGAACTATAGCATTGGCTCATCAATGCATGCTCTGCAGTGAATAGGTGCCGTCAGAATGAGAAGCCAGAAGAAACAGTTTGATGTCACTTTAAATTGCTTTTCATAAAGAATTTGTTTCGTACAAAAACAGTTTTTTACAGATGTTAACAGATGGACTGGAATTGTGTGTGGATTACTTATGGATTATTATGATGTTTTTATCAGCTGTTTGGACTCTCATTCTAACGGCACCCATTCACTGCAGAGGATGATGATGATGAAACAAATTACTGTATATCTTGGATGGCCTGAGAGTGAGTACATTTCAAGAAGAAGAAAAAAAATTGTATCCAAAGTATCCAAATTAGGGATGCACGATATTATCAGACTGATATGGAATCGGCCAATATGGGCTTTAAATTTGAATATCGGCATGGCCCGATTTGAAAAATTATGCCGATATGTCTCGCCGATAAAAAGGTATACATAAGTTTTGTCTGAAAAATTATTAGATTGACTAACTGTTTTGGATCGCTGCATTTGATCTGTGAGAGAACTGAGAGTAAACAGTAACAGCAAACAGCATACCCTTCACCAATAACATTTAGGCTGTGTTTCTGATTAAATGAAGTTGTAATTGAAGTCATAAAATAATGAGGATGTTTTGATTTAAGGGTCAGAAGCCATAGCTTACATGAAAAAAATACAAACATGACACTTAATATAATATGTTTAAGTTTTAAGCTCTAAAAGATTTTCAGCTTACAAAGTATGGTATGCTTACATCTACAAATGTTAAACCTTAAAATAAAATGTTAGCACTGCATCCTTCTGGTAGAAAATGTAGCAATTCATATATAGTTTATTTATAGTTATTTTTAAAGCTTCAAAGTTCTGTCAAAAACCTTCATTATTGTTTCATTATTTCTAACAAATAAATTCTTGTTAAAAACTAACCACATTTAAAAAACAAAAATTGCTTAGAATTTCTGCTCAGGAGAGATTTGGTGTTGTTTCCAAATAAAAGGAAATATATCGGTATCGGTATCGGCCAAATGTGTTGAAAAATAGCAGCATATCGGATAGCAGCGAAAATCCAATATTGTGCATCCCTAATCCAAATACATTTTGGGGTCATTTAATATTTATTCAGATTTAGCAGTAGCTTTTGAATTCTGTATGTGATATAAGATGCCCAACATTAAAGTGAAAGAGTTGGTGCAATATATTTATGTTTCCCGTGTCTAAAGCATGATTTGTAATAAGACCATGCAATTCCATGAAGATTCAAGCTTCAGTGAAATCAACAGCGTCCTTAGAGATGCAGCTCGTACACCTTGTCCAATAAGCTCTGTACCCAGCTCTGCCCAGGGCTTCAGGGACCTCAAGAGCATTACTTCATCAGGAAGAAAACCAACAACACAAAAACCCTCAAGTCTTTTAAGTCTGATTTAAGATGTATGGGCCAATTTGTTGGTTCAGATCCATTTAGGTGGCCTTTTCATAGGAGCGTGCAGCTAAAACACCGGGGACCGTGTTCATTACTTCAACCCTTTTCATTTTTTTACCTTCTTCTTCAGCCTTTTTTTTCATACACAGGCACACATTTTTAAAATGCTTACCAGACTCTTTCTTCCCTCAGTGAGCACAGAGCAGAACATTTTTGTTTGGTGGGACACTTCAGGGAATACTTTAGAATGCTTATGCCGGAAGATTTCAGATGGGATACTGGGCTTTTCTGTGGGCTTAAGGTTGTTTGGGGTAAACTCAAGAGCATGATGAATCTTTTCTCTTCCACGAAAAGGAATTCCTGGGACACACTATCTGTATTCACTGTAAAATCTGCCGCAAAATGATTAAAGATCTGTGATGTGTTCAGTTTCTGGTGTGGGTTTTTTCTTAGTACCTTGTGCCTCAGAGGTTTTGCTGTTGCCACTGGCTGCTCCGGATCCTTGCCTCTGTTGAATAATATAAGAGAACAGAACTAAATTAAAATGTTTTTAACTTTCAGTAATCATTTTATAAGCCAGTTTAAATAAATAGAGAGAAGGTTTGTTAAAGGAATAGCGCACAAAAAACATTTTGTCATCATTTCTCACCCTTATCTCATTCCAAACCTGTACGAGTTTCTTTATCACACAAAAGAAGATATTTTGAAGAATTTTGAAGGACCAAACAGTTGTTGGTCCTCACTGGCACCCAAACAGGTGGAACAGTCTACCTAACACTGTTCGGGAGGCAGACACACTCAGTAAATCTAGACACATCTCTTTAACCTGGCTTACACATAGCACACTAATACGCTTCTATTAATCAAATCCGTTAAAGGATTGTTAGGCTGCATTAATTAGATCAGCTGGATGCAGGGACACTCCCCATAACACACAATGTACTCTTTGCAAGAAGAATGGCATCTATGCTAATATTAGTCTGTTTCTTTTTTTATTCGGTTTCTCAGTGAGTATCCAGATCAGATGGTGGATCAGCATCAGAAACACTTTACGATATTTGATTATCCGCCAAAACCAAACCAAACTGTGTGTCTGGCCCTGAAGTCACATTCAGGAATATCAGGAAAATGGGGTGCAGTCAAACAGCTGAGCGAGCGAGAAGGCATTGGCAAACATGTTTTCCCTGGGCACATCCTCTCCTACATTATTAACTGCACTTTCCCTGAATTTCAAACAGTGTTTGTAGTGCTTTGATGTGAAGAGCTCAAGCAACCTGCATGTCCTTTCATGCAATGCAGAGTGTTCAGCCGACACAAGCACAGAAACAACTCTCCTGTTTAATGTTTCCCCCAACTCTTTTTAATTAAAGCTTTCATGCATTTAAAACCTGTGATATACTATAGACAGGGTCCGTCCAAAAATTACTTTTTGCTACACCTGCCGAAGTGTATAAAGACAATTTATCAGCCATGAATATTTATAGGGGTAGGTGCTTTAGGTAAAAGTAAATTTCATTGGGCACACTGCATTTCTATTATTTTCGCGATTAATCGCATCCAAAATACGTTTTTATTTACATAATATATGTGTGTGTGCTGTGTATATTTATTATGCATCTATAAAGACACACACATACAATATATATTTTGAAAATATTTACATGTATTTACGTATATATATTATTATTAATATAAATTATATTATATATAAATATATTTAATATGTAATTTTTTTCCTAAAATATTTACATGCATGTGTATTTATATATGTATATATACATAATAAAAATACACAGTACACACTTATATATTATGTAAACAAAATCCTCTTTTTTTTGACAGCACTAATAAAAAACACATTTTAGTTTCTTAATTTTTATTAAATCATTTATTTTAGGTTATTCTATTTTCTAGTAAGACCGAAAAAAAAAAAAAAAAATGCTGGATTAAGTTTTTTAACCTAGCAGTTGGGTTACTGCCCAGAAGGTTGGATTAAACATTCAACCCAACTGTTGGTTGAAAACAGCCCATTCGCTGGGTTTGTCCATATTTTATCTTTTTTATTTTGTCCATATTTTACCCATATATATGTATATGTATGTGTGTGTGTGTGTGTGTGTGTGTATGTATGTATGTGTGTGTGTAATTAAATTCATTAACTAATATCTATTAACAAAGAGCAATACATTTGTTACCCTATATTTTCATCTTTGTAAATGTAAATTGTTTTGTTTTTAGTTTGTTACCTCACTAACATTACCTTACCTTAATAATATTAATAAAAACACAACTATTAGTAAAATAATCATAAAACAAAGATTTCAATGCTTTAGAATTATTTGTCATTGTTATATCAACTATAGTAGCCTACAGTTAACAGTGCGGCCTTCTTGAAAAGTGCTTTTTTCTTGCTTGCTTTTTTGTAGTAATTAACATTCATTTTAGTATAATGTTTTATATTCATTTTCATTTCTCAGGGCCCTCTGTTGTCTCTATCTACCAACATTTTCATGATTAATACAGGTGGATTGTAAAGGTTTTACATTTTCATAAACCAAAAGCAACAAAAAAGAAAGTTGTTAGTTCTAGAGCTGGAGTCATGATAATAATATATTATTTTTAAAAATTATAATATTTTTGTTTATTTCAGTTTTTGTCTCAGTTTTTGTCTTTTTAATGATCTAGCAAGTCACTTGAGATCACTTGAATCGGCAGAGACAAACACTAAGGGCACTCATTGTAGTAATGCTGCATTTGCTGTTTTGAGTAAAGTGAAGAATGTGTTCTCTCTGAAATCCCAAATGTGCCATTAAGTAATTCATCCATGTGGCAACACTGCAATGACCAATGGGAGAGCAGACAATGAAGCTGAATGAAGTGATCGGCAACCTGATACAGCTGGATACAGCAGGCAGGTAAGATCAGTAGCAACCAATACAGCGTTTCAGTTAATGCCAGCCTCCAAAATCCCAATTTAACCCCTGCTTACTATTCACAATCACACCCACAATCATACGACGGCACAGAGAGGTGTTTGTACTGAAGCGGCAAACTGTGGAGAAAAACATTGCAGTATCTGCAAAGAAATTCTAATTATGTTGCTTTGACAAGTAGGAGAAACACACTCGCTCACAGACACACTCCCTGTGGGCTGCAGCCATAATCAAACCACAGCGCTGGCAATTACAGAGGACTTCTTTAGAGAATGTCAGATGCACATGCAATCTTGTTTCCACTCAGCACAGAGCCAGAAAAGACAATGTTCAAGGTAAACACGCTTCTTTTGTTGGCTTCTCCTCGCACAAGCACAGAACACAAGAGCAGAGAGAGAGACAGGCTCCTTCCACGAAAACACAGGGTCACCGCTCAGAAAACCAATTATGTTGCTATGGTCTCCGCATTTGAAGGAAAGTGCTTTCTTTAGTGTTTAAAGCTCTAAATCAAGGTTTCTGCAAACTCTAGTTTTGCATAGAAATTAAAAAGCTATTGACCTCTCTCTGAAGAGCCGAGATATCAAAAGCTTTCATTCAAAATGCACGTTACATACAGGGGGGAAACAAAACAAACAAAAAAAATCTTGCACTGCAATATATTAAAGGGACTCAACCTAGATAGCTGAACCAAAAATGAAAAAATGAAAATGATTCATTATAGTCATTATTTACTCAACAAAATGACACCATTTTATTTTTAGTCTGTGCTACAAAAAACAAAAATTAAAATATATATATATAATTACTGTTGTTCATTTTTGATTGATCCAGCTTAAAATTTATATGTACAAACCATAACCTAGATAAAATCAATTAATGCTGTAAAAGTACTGCAAAAACTAGGGTTTAAAAAGTTGTATTAATAAATTGAATGCAATTATTATTAAACATTGTATTATCAATACATTTAACACAAGGGCTAATATGATTTGTGGTGGAGGAAGAACACCAACTTTCTCACACAACACTTGGAAATTAGCAAACAAGTCATGTGAACTACATTTACTGTGCTTTAAGGGTTCATGTTCGTTTATTTTCACTTGAAAAGGGCAGCTCGAACATTGTGCCAAACATCTCCTTCTGTTTTCCACACAGGATATAGTGGCAAGATTTTAAATAAATAATTGAAACTCAGCATCTCTCATCTCCAATGTATTCAGTAAACACTGAGGCTGTGGCTGACGGTGCGTCGCAGCTGTTTTGTGACCATCATGCGAGAATCAGTGTTGAAGCGTCTGTGGGAACGGCAGAGCCCCAGAGACAGCTTCCTCAGGCTGCCTGCTCGCTCAGAACCATGGAAGACAGGCAGATTTTCCTGCCATAAATATTAAATGCCTGACATTGATGCCTGATGGTCTCTCCTAGATAGCTGACTTGGAACGACAAGGTTGTGCAATTCACACGCATGATGGGTTTGTTTTGAAGTTAGCAGCACTTTTGGTCTTAACCTCACGTCTCTTCAGAGACACGGCAAACCTGCCTCATACAAAAGCAAAACTATAACTCGAATTGCGGAAATGTTGAGACATTAAAAAAAAAAAACATTTCTTTTACAATTTTATGCATAAAATGAGCTCAATTCAAATTTGATGCCTGCTACAGGTCTCAAAATAGTTGGGACAGGGGCATGCTTACCATGGTGTACATCTCCTCTTCTTTTCAAAACAGTTTGAAGATGTCTGGACATCAAGGTTATGAGTTTCTGGAGTTTGGTGTTGGAATTTGGTTCCATTCTTGCCTTATATATGTTTCCAGCTGCTGAAGAGTTTGTGGTCATCTTTAATGTATTTCTCGTTTAATAATGTTCTCTATAGGTGAAAGATCTGGACTGCAGACAGGACAAATCAGCACCCAGACTCTTCTACTACGAAGTCATGCTGTTGTAATAGGCGCAGTATGTGGTTTTGCATTGTCCTGCTCAAACATTGTCCAGGCCTTCCCTGAAATAGACATTGTCTGGAGGGAACTACATTATACTCTAAAACCTTTATATACCTTTCAGCAATCATAGTGCCTTCCAAAACATCTAAGCTGTCCATACCATATGCACTTATGCACCCCTCATACCATCAGAGATGCTGGCTTTTGAACTGAACACACACTGAAAGATCTCCTCCTCTTTAGCTCTGAGGACAAGACTTCTGTGATTTCCAGCAAGAATGTTCAATTTGGACTCGTTGGACTTGCCATCTGCAGATGGCATGGAAGATTTTGTTTGACGACAGTGGTTTCTGGAAGTATTCCTGGGCCCATTTAGTAATGTCAATGACAGAATCATGCTGATGAGTGATGCAGTGTCATCTGAGGGCCCAAAGACCACAGGCAACCAACAAAGATTTTTGGCCTTGTCCCTTACACACAGATTTCTCCAGTTTCTCTGAATCTTTTGACAATGTTATGCACTGTAGTTCTAATAATATTTGCAAAGGTTTTGGAATTGACGTTGAGGAACGTAGTTTTATGCACTCTTTCACAGATTGGAGAGCTTCTGTCCATCTTTACTTCTGAGAGACTCTGACTCTCTGAGGCATCTCCTTTATAGCTAATAATGTTACAGATCTGATGTTAATCAACTTAATAAGTTGCTAGATGTTCTCCCAGCTGAATCTTTTCAAAATGTCTTGATTTTTCAGCCCTGTGTTGCCCCCGTGCCAATTTTTTTGAGACATGTAGCAGGCATCAGATTTGAAATGGTAGATAAAACATTTGTAATGTTCTCTATGTTCCACTGTGAATAAAATATTGGCTCATGTGATTTGAAAGTCTTTCGGTTTTCATTTTCTTCAAATTTAAAAAGCGTCCCAATATTTCCAGAATCCGGGTTGTAGAAAAATACATACATTCTGTATAGATCCAACACAGTCTCACGACCAATTCGTATGTATTTATCCGAGGTGGAAAATTTGTGCCAATTCGTACAAATTCATGTGATCTCACTCGTACGATTTGGTATTTCTCTAAACCCCAGTGATGAGTATGCTTAGGGGTGTAGGTCATTCGTACAAATTCATACGAATTGTCAACCTCATAAAATATGTACGATTTAGCAAAAATCATATGAATTTGTACGAGTGAGGTAGTACAAATTTGTACGAATAAGCCACCTCGTATAATATGTATTAATTGCAATGAGATCGGGTTGATAGATCCCAAACTAGGTGGTGTTAAAATAATATATATTTCTCTTAAAGCACCAAGAGAGTTCTAATGTATCCAGTTTGTCTTTTCTCTAGAACGCAGTGTAGATGTGATTTTTCATGTAATATCTCTGAAGACTTTGAAAACATTTATTCTGCTCCCTTAAAGCTGAAATGTGCACTTTTTTCATTGTTAAAATACTGCATGTTCTCCTATTCAAGATTCATGCGTAACTTAATTCAACTTGAAACCTGATTCTCCTAACCATGTAAAAAAAAAAAAAATAACATCAAACCACAAAAAAAAGAAAATAAAAACTGGAGGTCACCAAATGATGACAGAATATTCAGCACTGGACATATTGTGTGTGGGTTCGGGTGCAGTATATGTTATTGGCTGTTAGTAAAGCTCTACATCAGATATCAAATTAGTTTAAATTCTGCTAAATCTAATTATCAGGATCTAAATTTAGTACATGTTTTATAAAGATGAACTGTACATATGCCTGTTACTTCAGTTGGAAAAGATGGAAAACAAAAGATACAATTATAAGCTGAATAAATATATGATTCCCCACAGCCATTGTAGTGCTATTTCCAGAGCTTGTAGATGATGCAGTCTACAGAACTTCTGCATGGCTTTCACTGTGAATTAAAAATTTGAGGAAGACACGTGGAATTAGGCCGCAAACCCAAACTGCATTTAGATTACTCATGTTTTTGTGCAAGAAGAAATGATTTTGAACTAAAACATCTTTAAAAACAGCAAGTGGAGAAAGTCTGCTACATATGCTAGACAGATATTATGGATATATATCTGCATTTTGTGAAGCACTAGTAAACTACTGAAATGTACTATTATCTGACATAAAATTGACATTAGGATCACCCTTATTCACCACTGGTCTCGTCTTTTACTATTTTAATCAACAAAACCATGAAACATCTTACAATCTTTTGTGCATAAATATCAATTGTCACCACCACTGATTTTGCAGGAAATCATAAAAATGATCAACATATATCTGGTATCAGCAGAAAAAATAATTAGAATTTACAACAAATATTACAAAACAAGCCTCTGTTCTTATATTGCACTAAATTGCATTAAAATTCATATTTATATATTTTTAATACGTATTTTTAAGTCTGCTTTAAATAAGTTATGATGCATCTGTTTTATTTACTAACTGAGCAACATATTTTTTCAGACGTCAAAACAAATTGTTTGGTTTTTCACAAGAAAAAAAAAATACACATGTTGAAGTGTCTTATCTGTTCACCGATCTGATGTTCCTTGCTGCAATATCACTTTAATTAAATCAGTATACAAAGTCAGATCAAACTATTGTAAAATTTTGGTTTTGGCTCTCCTGTAAAGTTGGTGAAATGTTACTTAAGCCTTTCTGGTTCTCATCCCTCGGTATGCTAATAAAACAGGATATTTAACTTTTAGTTTGACTTGCTGAGGTAGACAAACCACATTTCTGAATGTCAAGCTCCTCACTTAACACAAAAAACAAACAAAAAAAACAATTTCGGTTATCTATCAGTCTAGCATGGAGTTGTAGTACGTTTTTAAATATCTGATGGTGTGAAAAATATACCTATTTAACTTACCCTCCATAGAAGACTTCTTTTTTTAATGATTTTATCCTCATTTGAAGAATGAATGACTATGACTTTATTTCAAAGCATAACCTGGCTGAAACTAACTTTGTTTGGAGTTTGTTAGGGTGGTTTAAAACATTCTGGAAAACTTCACAACGGCTGTTTAACACCTTCAGTCTGTCACTGGTCCATGAAGACTCCATAGGTGGATGTAATCTACAGACGGCAAAGCAAAATCTACAAGACTTTAGCAATGAAAACGACAGATTGAGAGGGAAATCATCCACTGAGCTCTTGTGTGCTCGGAGCACTGAAGCAATGTGTAAGTTAAAGATGAACGAGATAGCTTGACAGATGAAGTGACAGATATCAGCTGTCACAGGTGAGGTGATTTATGAGCAGTCTGTCAGGTGAGCCGTAGCAGAAACCACAAAGGAACGTTTCACTTCCTCAACGTCCCACTCCTGCTGTCACCAGATCCCCCGTCTCACATTACAGAAACGTCTCCTTTGAAACAGGCAACTAAACTTTAAACAGCATCGCCTAATTTTGGATTTAGTCAGTTTAACAACAGTTAACTAGTAATTCACAGCACAAGCTACCCATAGCGAGTCCTGCAATGCAATATCCTAAAAAAAATTCACATTTCAGTAAAATACAATCTGAAGTGAATGTCAAATTCAACTTGTTGATTGTAACACCAGCGGTCTAGTCTCAGTAAATACGGTTTCTGCTATATTTAGTGCAAAAACATGAATAAAATTATGGAGTGGATCTATAGGGAAAAAAACATGCAAATTATTTATATAATTAAGATTATAATGTAGGGCACAGAGTATACCAGCGGGAGCATTTCTTATAAATAACAGGCTAAATCAATCAAGCTAGCAGCACATCCCTGGCGAGGAGATTTATTAAAACTGTTTCTACCCAGTTTATTGTTCAATTGACTAAAGGTTCTGCTATCACCTTTCAATTCACTTCTCACCATCAAGGGGCTTAATAAACTTGTCAGTTTGTTTTATCGATTTAATCTCCATATTAACATCACATGTGCGAGATGCTGTACAGTCAACAGGGAATCTTATAAACCCAGTGAACTGATGCAATTGATGAACACTGCCTCAGTAATCAAACCAAAACTAACACATTACAGGGACAATTTATTCTCATAACAACACTTAGTCTGTCGGTCTGTAGATTGTGAATGTGATTTATGACCCTTTTATTGAAGTAAATGACCGCTCAAATATTCATAGCTTTTTTTGATGTACTTCCTGTCACCGTGCTATAATATGGAACAAAGCAGTATCTAATAAGCACAGCGAATATTACAAACCCAGATCCGTAAATAGGCTTTGGTCCTTGTACTTTAGGCATTCAAGTGGCTACAGGAGCGGTTACAGTGAAATTTATCACTTTAACTTAAAATGACTGTATATTCAAGCTAAAAAAAAATGCACAGTAAAACATTTTTTTTGCTGCTGCAGTATATTCGCTTTCTAGAGTGGTTATTAGTTTGTTGCTATGTGGTTACAATCACTTACAGAAGTAATTGCCCAACTTTCTTCAACAAGCTGTGTGATCTGAAGCATCATTTATGTACATAGTACAGATGGTCCAGGAATTTTAATAGTTGGGGTTAAGGGTTTGTACAAATCCTCGGTACACTCAGTATGAGCTATATAGTGACGCTTGCCTTCGCAAGCACTACCAAACATGCAGAGCTATAAGAATGATACTGCAAAGTTCACATAATCCAGCTTGGATAACAAAACTGTTTGCTTAAGCTTCTTAATATGCTGATGTGTTGATGCCTTCGGCCAAACTGAAAAATTTACTGCGGCTTTGCCTGCCGGTTGGGCTACTTCATTTGCAACTGTTCAAAGAAACAGCTTATGCTTTGGAGATTTAAGCAAAGAGGAAATAGACGAAATAACAACAGTGATTTCTTAACGTCTAATTGGGAAAAAAGTAAATCCTTCACTAGAGTGGCATGAGGTGGACTTCTGAAACTGTGCTAGCATTTTTATAGTCTTATGTAATGCTCCAGTTTTAACAAGCCATCATCATTGCATTTTTGTGTTTATTATAATGCTCATATATATATATATATATTTTTACACATTTATATTTTATATCTAATTTGTCATAACTGTTTTCTTTTTGGGGTGGGGAGGTCAGAGATGAATTAGATGAGAGACGTGGAGACCATTTTGAAATGAGTAATGTGGGCAGTTTTTCAAGAGTTGTCAAAATCAGATTAAATGTGCCGTGTGGCTCTTGATCTATCCCCAGTCTGTGCTTTCCAGCTGTCTTCATGCGATGAGTATATTCACAGGGCCCTATGATTTCCACAATTCAAACAACATGGAATCTAAAAAAGGGAACCAACTGTTGTTGAATTTGGATTAATTTTATTTAAAAACTGGAAAAGGTTTTCTTCTGTTTATTAAAACTAAATTTTGTGCATGTGCTAATAAATACATATTTTAACCGGTAAAATATTATATGTATTATTTAAATAATAATAATACATTTAAAGAGGAAAAACTGTAAATGCGGTAGCCCAAACTTTACTGTAAAAAAATACTGCAGTAAAAGTGCTAGTATAATGGTAACACACACGTGAAACAAAAATTAATGTACATAACTCAAAAGAAAAAATGTGAAGTGACAAAGTATACATTATAATATGATTTGTCCTTTTTCATTTTAGAAACTGTACATTTCCTTTAGGTCTTACAGCCTTTCACTGCAGTGTTTATATTTCAATAAAGTTGCTTAATTGTTATCTTTTGTTGTTTTTTTATTACTTGGTATTAAATTAATTTTATGCATTAAAGAATTGGCCTCATTACCTACAAAAGCTAATCTTACATACAATTATAAAGATTATTTATTGTATTTCCATTATAAATATAACATTTGAGGTGGATCTGCATTTTAATTGGTTTAGGTTTTAGGGCAACTTTGATAAAAGCCTTTGATCCACTTCCAGTGTTGACTAATGTGTGTGTGTGTGTGTGTGTGGTTTATATGGACACAAATGTGTATAATGACATGGGTATGACAGGTATTACAATATGAAGGTGATTTATGAGGACATTTTCAGTGT
>JAUMHE010000067.1:2836871-2849205 GCA_032359235.1 Enteromius mattozi | reverse complement strand
TGAGTTTAATCTCGTAATATTTCGACTTTATTCTCGTAATATTACGACTTTAATCTCGTAGTTTTAGATTTTTTTTTTGTTTTGGTGCCACTAAAACGCCGTCGTATGTATGTGCATATGTAATAATTAATGTATTTAAATTTAATTAATTAATTAATTAATTTATGTATTTAATTACTTTGATTTTGGGGATAAATGTGACCTGGAACACAACCTGCACATTAAAGAATGTAATCTAAATATGCAAAAAATAATGTTCCAGAAGTGATCATTGGGTTAACCAAAAATAACTTCAGTAGATAACAGATAATTCTGTTAACTCCTCAGGCACCAACCCAGTAATCAAAGCCTCTGCTGAGATATTTTTATCTATATCTCTATGGAGGAGGAGAGTATATTTGGAATTCAGTCACTCAGATTCAGCCATTGATAGCCAATATCTTTGGTCTTTGGAGAGAGCCTGTATGGTTCCCCGACATTAATGCTGTAGGAGAGTGGTAGCCAGTGGCTGCTACTAGCAGAGAGTGTTGACTGAGATAAGGCAAACATATCTAGAAACCAATGTAATGCATGCAAATTGGATCATTAATAAAGGCCCATAATTGACAATAGTTTTATCTTTTTTAAATTGCAGAAAACCCAGACCCAGTGCAATGGAGCCACACTGTGATTATCACTTAACACAAGAGTCTCTTGACCACTTTTTCCTTGAGCACCTGAATCACAGGTTGCACTACAAAGCTCAGAAATGAATGAGTTACTGAATAAAGCGCTGAGAATACACCTTTTAATGCTTTAATTCCTATATTTATATTATGAAATCTATATTTAAAAAAATATTTTATATTACTGTATAAGACATAATTTTAATTAAAAAAAAGAAATTCTGGTTCTAACCCTTTATTGCTTTCTTTTTCTGTATACTTGTCCAGTTCCATCTGGAATGTGTTCCAGACAACCTCCTGAAGTGGTTTGAGTCATCAGACAGATGCATTCCAGGAGTGTGCCCTGGTGCCCATTCTGGGATCACGATGGGTCTAGGGACTCAGGAGGTTCGCAGTGGATCATCTCATCATCCAACCCCAGCTGGAAGCACGCACCTAGAGCGGCATCGTGCCTGCGGAGACACAAGAGATTTAGGAGGCAGCGGAAAGGTCTTTTTAGCGGACTCTGGGGCTAATGGTTGAATGTCCTGCAGGCTTGCCATAGGAGCAGCCAGCAAACTGGACTTTGTAATGGCCGGCCATTCTGGGCTGAGGACGAAGGTGGAGCTGGGTTTGGAACGACATGAGGGTGAGTAATTTAATGACAAAATTGTAATTTTTGGGTGAACTAACCCTTTAAGACTATCGTGTCAGCTCACCCGGTTAGCGAGCTTGAGAAAATCCTCCACATACCGCTCCAAGCTCAGATTGCCCTACCGCAAACTCCACAGCTTGTCCTCAGTTGTCATCTAGTTTTTGGTCCGGTCTTCTGTCACAGTACGTAGGAGCAAAGAGTGAGGAGTTATTAGCGAAAACAGTCTTTATTAATCCAAACTCAAAAAAATTAAAACATTGAAAACTCAGAATGATGTTTACAGAGAACAGATAACCAAGAAACAAACAGGAACTAATATACACAAACTGATTAACAAAACAGGTGTGTGGAGTAATCAGTCAACTAAACAAGAACAATAAAATGTCCAAACAAGGTAAACCAGGAACTAAGACTGCATGGGGTCAAAAAAGGAAAAACATGTCCTAAACCCTGACAGTCCTGAGCTGAAACCAGCTCATAACAAGCTAAGGCCCAACTTAAACTAGCTCAGACCAGCAGCCATGTTTCAAAACATGCCTAACCAATATATGCTGGTTTTTCAACAGGATTCCTAAATATGATCAGATTACAATGAAATTTACAAAAAAAATCTGATTTAGGCTAACAGCCTGAACAAGGCAATAGATAACGATGCTTTTGGAAAACACATCCCAAGGAAGGTGAAGAACAATGGGTCACCTGGGCTGGAACTTGCAGGACTGATGTAAAGACAGACTGTACCCTAAACAGGGTAAACAACCACAATAATCAAGCACAAGACAACGTACACAGCAAAACAAACAAACAAGGCAGCGGTAAGTGCAAATAGCAATGGAGGCTGTTTACTGTACACTAAGTGTAAATAGCAATTAGATTTAGATCTAAAATAAGTCAACTGTCTTTTTAAATTTTTGACTATACCCCAATCACATGTTGGTGGGTGGAGTTAGTGTAAATAGCTTCTGCCAACAAGATAGGCTATTTGCACTTAGTGCAAATAGACACTCAGAAAAAGGCAATGTCAAACAGACATGGCAGAACACACCTGAACCTTAAACTTAAACAACCCCAAAATGAAAACTTTTTTCATTAATCACTTACACCCATGTCATTCCATGGTGTTACCCGTAAAAGCTTTGTTTGTCTTTGGAACACAATTTAAGATATTTTGGATGAAAACCGGGAGGCTTGTGACTGTCCCATGAAAGTATGAAAGACATTGGTCTGAATAGTCCATCTGCCATTAGTGGTGGTTCAACCGTTTAACGTTATGCAGGTTGAAAAATAAACATTTTAGGACAAATTTTGTTAGTAGGAAATTGAATTTGTGAAACTACAAAGTGTGCACAATGTTCCTCCTCTCCAATGGCTGTATTTGAGAGTAAGCCTGGTGTCTTGTGTCAGAAAGGTTTTGTATCACTCCTAAGAGGCTTAGTTTGTGCTGACTGTACATTAATCTAATCATTACATGGCTTCTTAATAAATAAATAAATGGAAATGAACAACTGATAAATCATGTGAGAACAGAGACAATGGAGTGATACAAGAAACATGAAGCTAGCGTAGCATGTAGGATTTTATTTGCCTGGGAGAACAGCCAATCCAGTTTAGCACTCATTATTAAAAAATACTAAAGAATAATCAGAATCAAACATTTCAAAGAGTCAACATAATGATGTTCCTTATCATCTAGTATATTCAGAAGCTTTTTTTTGATGCTACTGACAATAATGACAATCTATCTGCAAATTATTCTTTTTTAGCTAGACTTATAGTTAGTAGACTTTTAGTAGACTTATTATTGCATTATTGAAGAAATATGTTTCTCTCTCTCTCTCTTTCTCTGCACAAAGCTATTTATTCAATCTCATGCAGTAGTGAGCTTTTTGTCTTCCCAGCAAGTATTATGAGAGTAACTGCTGTGTTGAAGTTTGTTGACAGGAACAAGGTTGAAAATGTAAGACTAATAGTCTTGAAATGTAAGTGATTTGTAACACAGATCTTCAGTTCTTCATTCCTTGCATAAGAAGCAGTGAATGTGAATGACCTCTGTGTGAGGGTATGACAAGTATGGTTAGCTAAGGAATGTTCCAGGCTAAATACAAGTTAAGTGATTTTGAAATACACAAAATGGTTTTCTTTGGTAATCGACAGCATTCACAGAACTTGAATTTCATTTGGGATTTTGACAGACAGTCACTAACTGTATACACAGCTTGAAAGAGCTTGTGGTTTTGATGGAGAGAAAAGAAGGACACTTTAGAATAATTTTGCTTACAGAAACAGTTCATAGGCTTATTGTTGGCAGCGTATTACATACAAATAATAAAAAATATACATATACTTAAATACGACCTGAATATAATATAATATAATTAATTAATTAAATATATGTATTGCATTGCACATTTATAATTCTGAAGTTAAAACTTAGAACGTTATCTTTAAATATCAAACACCAGTTTACGAACTTAGTTAACACATCAGAATATATATACATACATACATATGTGTATGTTTGTGTGTGTGTGTGTGTGTGTGTGCGTGTGTGTGTGCGTATATATATTAGTGCTGTCAAATCGCATTCAAAATATACATTTTTGTTTACAGAATATATATTTGCGTGTATGTATATATTTATTATGTATATATATATATAAATACACACACATAGAGCATATATTTTGAAAATATTTACATGTATTTATCATATATAAATATATTTAATATATAATTAGAATATATTTTTCTTAAATATATACATGCTTGTATTTATATATACACAATAAATACACAGTATACACACATATATTACTTAACAAAGAAACTTATGTTGGAATTATTCAAATAACATATCTATAATAAAAGTCCTATGATAGAATAGTTGTCCTTTCAGTCACACATTCAGAGGACATTTAATTGCTGCATTGTGCAATAAATAGTAAGATTATGCGCCATTATACTGACCTAAAAATGTATCAGAGGTGCAATCTGTCCGAATTTCTATTACTTTGCAGAAGCTGTCGCAGCTCAATTTTATGTAGCTGCAACTTCAGCTTCTCTGCCTGCCAGAAACTAACACAGTTCCATTTATCAGGACAGGGAATTTCAGGGGACGTCTAAAAGAGTTGAGAGACTTATTTGCTGAAGTGACAGCCTGCGTTTGGCCGGCCGTCTGCCTCTGTGTTTGCCATCTGAGCCCAGCTCTGACAGATGGGGTGCAGTGGCACATATGGAAATGCCCTTGGACAAGCAAGGAGTCTGACAAAGCTTCTGGGCTAAATGAGCACAATGAGCTTTGAATTAAATTAAGTGGTGATCTATCAGCAGTGTCACTTTTTTAATGATCTCACATATGTCAGTGGTAGTAGGAACATGGGGAATTGGTAAAAAGATAAAAAGTAGTGCCCTGGATGGTAATACCATAGTACTTTGATATACACCATGCTATATTATACAAAAGTGTGGTACTACCAAAAAGTTGTTTTCCCTTGAATAGTTGTTTTTCTCTGATTTAGTTTGGAAGTTTGTCAGTTTTGCTATTATAATATACATTTTTATGTTTCTGTGAATGCTGTAAATTCTCAAACCTGTATTATGAATATAAAATACCGTGAAATCATTGCTGAGCAATTTTTTTTTTTTTTTCACGGCTGCTTATTGCCAAAAGGGATTGTATTTGAATTAATGTTCCATGAAAACACTTTCCTTCTGCATTTGTATTGTGAACACAATAGATTTCTCACCAGTTTAATTGTGTTTCAGAGCATTTTGCCAAAGGTGAGACAATTCCACTCAATGGTTTTGTACCATATATGTTCCGGCGGACTGCTGCATAATTACTAGTTACTGTGCTGTTGTGAAGGTATATATTCAAGTAACATCCCAGTGACACCCAAGTAATGAGATGTGAGGCCAACAACAGAGCTTTGTAATGAGACATATTTGTTCATCACAGCTGTAATGTGAAATAATGATTTCAATTAAGAACAATTTACAGTAACATTGACTCTCCAGGAAAACAAAGAAGTTGAATACACTATACAAATCAAAAGTTTGGGGGATGAGATCAACTGATTGATTTTCTTTTTTCCAGATTATTAACAATCTGCATTAGTAATTAATAATAATAATAAGTCCTTATAAAGCGCTTTTCTGGTTACTTAGTTGGTGTATAATGTCACTATTGTTAAAGGGTTAGTTCACCCATAAATAAAAATTCTGTCATTAATTACTCATAACCCAAATCCTCATGTCGTTCCAAATCTGTAAGACCTTCGTTCATCTTCAGAACACAGATATTTTGGCAAGACTTTACAATAAGGTTCATTAGTTAACATTAGTTTACTACATAAGTTCACATGAACTAAGAAAGAATACTTCTTTGGCATTTATTAATCTTAGTTAGTGTTATATTCAGTATTTACTAATACATTATTACAATCACAAGTTTTGTTTGTTAACATTAGTTAATGCACTGTGAGCTAACATGAACTAACAATGAACGACTGCATTTTTATTAACAAAGATTAATAAAGAGTGTAATAGATGTAGTGTTAATGGTTCGTTCATGTTAATTACTACAGTAACTAATATTAACAAATTACATCTTATTGTAAAGTGTTACCGATATATTTGATGCATTTCAGGAGCTCAAGGATCCTTAAACGATCAAGGCTTAGAAACATAGCAAGGAAGTCATTAAAATAATCCATGTGTCATCAGTTGTTCAACCGTATGTAAATGGATACGCTGTTTAAGTCATTCACGCTTTGATTTGAATGTAAACAACACAGACAACTTATGTACTGTACGTGGATATGTTATTTACATTCAGATCAAAGCGAGATGTGATACTAAAATGGTGGTATAGGGTGACACGGAAGAGACGAATTGTTGAATTAAGTCGTTATTTTTTGTTTTCTTCACGTACAAAACGCAACCTCTCCTCCAACCAATACGCCCTTATAGGTCGTTTGCACAATAGCGGTGAAATACGACCCATCAGAGGGTATACTACAATTGCGCCCCTATAGGCAACAGAACATTTGCATATTAATATTTTCTACTATTTTATCTGCCTCAGTATTCAGGGTTGGTGTAGCTCAGTATGTAGGGTGATGCATTATGAGATGTGGTCATGCGATCATGGGTTCGAAGGCATATGCTTATAAAACACTTTTATTCATGATCTTGCACGATTTTTAAGTTTAGGGATGGGGTTAGGTGTGGTACAAATTACACATAGTAAAATATATTTTAATCACCGTGAGATCAGTGTAAAAAGTCCAAACAATGCATTTAAACAAAACACACATTTTGATTATTCTTACCTTTAAAACATAAATATAGGTTGTAATAAAGTACTAGCACAAACAACCTATAGAGTCATTTTTTGTTGGAGGACAGGCTCCGAAAAGCATTTTTGTAGCTTTGTAAAATTACGGTTAAACAGCATCATTGAGCCCTATTATATGAAAATGCGTATAAATAGTATGCCAAATAAAAATGAAAACTTATGGTATTGATAAGCAAAAATGGAATTTGGCAAGTACAGTATATGCTACACACGTGTTTTTTGAGTGCATATGATATGCAGTTTTCTTATGCATGCTACAAAATATGTGCATATGCAGTTTTCGCAAACATATGACATGGATCTAACCCCATAACCCTAATCCTAACCATCACGTAACATATACATGCCAAAGTACATTTTTACATATCATTACCTCGAGTTCAAACGAGATCAAAAATATCTTAATTTGTGTTCTGAAGATGAACAAAGTTCTTACGGGTTTGGAACAATATGAGGGTGAGTAATTAATGGCAAAATTGACATTAACAGCCTTTAATAATAAATTATAATACACTATTTAATTAAGCAAAAAACATAACCTCTCACATGAAAGCAGTTGAACTCTGTAGAGCCTTCCAGAAGCAGGATTGAAACCATCAGCCAACCAGTCAGAAACTTTGCATTATTCAGTTGCCAAAACCTATTTTTATTTGTCACATGCTGACTGTACACTTTGGAGCCTGCATGAGTAATTGGAGCAAATGCGTTGAGTTTGATACCTCAAGCTTCAAGGGAGAATTTTTTTGTCCTTCAGCAAAAGTAGGTTTGGTTTTGTCGGTACGCATTCTCTGTGATGAAACTCTGGGTTACTTGAAGTGTATTTAGTCAGACAGGGCTGTTCACTTTGGGAAGCCAAACGAGGCTTCAAGTGTTCTGCTGTTAGCTTGAATTCACATGGTGGCCATTCTCTGAGTCTGAGCATAAAAGAAACACTAGGTCTCAAATGTAAAGCTTTTCTGCATTTCCTACTCACCTCATCACTTTTTAAGAGCCATTAATCTGCTAATTACGTGGACCTTAATTATGCTAACAGCACCATGTCAAGAGCTCCTGTCTCCAATTTCCTATAATAGTCAGTCACTTAATACAGTGGCATCTAACTGACTTTGGAAGCACTTAAATGCCCTGTTGTAAGGATGCACTGAAGAGGATTGCGTTTCAATCACAGAGAAGACATGCTAAGTTATTCATCAGCGTTGCAGTGAATCGCACTGTAAAGCAGGCTGCAATTGTTTTAAAGTACCGTGACTGAATCCAAAAGGGTTCATTCAGCTGAGGTCAATTACATAAAGACAGAATCATTGTTTGGAGGCGAAAACCTTTATGTGGTGGCTGCGTTCTAATATGCATGAATAAATATTTATAGTGATGATAAGCTGTTTTCATTTACATGATTGCAACCAGTGCCTACATCTGTGCTAGAAATGTGTTTCTGAGATACACTGTAATATTCACTGCAGATTAGTATATGGAATAACTGAATGCAGTTGCATATCATAGAATGTTTAGAAGATTTCCAAATTGTAGGTTTCATTTTTTTAAGAAGAGTTACTGTTGTTAGCTAAAATAAAATAAAATATTATTTCTTGGTACAAGCGCTGTCAAATGATTAATCGCGAAGTTTTTGTTTGCATAATATATGTGTGTATATTTATTATGTATATATAAATACAAACACATGCATGCATATATTTAAGAAAAATATGTTTTTATATTAAATATATTATACATAACATAAAAGTTAAAAATATAAATGTGTATGCATGTAAACATTTTCTAAATATATACTGTATGTGTGTGTGTGTGTGTGTTTATATATACATAATAAATAAACACAGTACACGTACATCAATTTTGTAAACAAAAACTTTTATTTTGAATGTGATTAATCGATTGACAGCACTTTAACAAACTAAAAATAAACCTAAATATGTTCAAATATAATCAAACTAAACAAATCAAAAACTGAACAAAAACGAAAATAAAAATTACAAAAATTTTACAATACTACAAATTTAACTAAAAGTAAAACAAAAACTGAAAATATAAAAATAAATAAGTCAAACTATTAATACAACTATGAGTATACTAAAATAGCACTGCTCTAAATGTTTTTTATGTATTAAGCTGGGGGGCACACACACAAAAAAATAATAATAATTGCAAAAAGAACAATAACCAACCAAAGTGCACAATACTGCATTTTCACAGAACAGAGAGAGACAATACTGTGAAATAAAACAAGCTGAAAGTGGCGGAAAGAAGGGAAACAGACTTCAGAAGCAATGATGCAGAAGTCTTTGACAGACAAACAGTGGCCTCTGTAAATCACCCCAGAGAAACAGTCTGCTTGACCCTGACATCAATCCAGCACTTGTGAATGGCAAATGAAAACCTCAGTAACACAAGCAGGTCTAGGAAAGATAACACTGGTCTGGAGACCCAAACAAAAACAAAAGGGTTATGTTATCACCCTCTCATATCACGACAGCTTTGTGTGACCTACTGAGAGTGACCCTAATTTATTCAGCAGTTGCCATCCATGACTGACAAGCAGCCAGCAGGAAAATACATGAAGGGAAAGAAATAACTACAACCTTACCTAACTTGAACCCTCAAATAATATATATATATATATATATATATTATACTCAAAGACACTACTCAGTATACCAAGCAATAATTAGCAGTACAGAAGTTTATTGCAAAGATACACCCTAACACAAATGTTCTTGTTAAAAAAAATATTAATAATAATAAAATAAATAAAATAAAAATAAAAAGACAAAACCCAGAAATCGGTTTGTATTTTATCACTGAAGTCAATGTATTTTTTGAATGGTTTCGTGGTAAAATGCTTTCTTTAAAAAAAGTTCAAGAATTGATTCAAGAATTTGATTCTATGACCAAAAAAATAAATAATAATAAAACACATATGCCGAATACCGACCTGCAATATTCCACAAGCCATTGGAAAAATACAGTAGGATTTGTCCCACTGAAAACATCACTGCAGCCCTCGATACTGACAGAGATGCTAATACTGATGTAAAGGATTGATATTTTCATTTGAATAAGGTACAAAATATTCACATCCAGTTTCATTGTCTGTTAAAAAGAACATATGAAGAGTTTATTTGCAAAAAGAAATCATGATTAACTTCAACTGTGCATTAAAGTTAATCTCAATCAAACTGCAGTTGGGGTATTTTGATTAGGTTAAAATATAACTACAAAAAAATGTTTTGCAAATAAACTCTACATATGCAGTGTTGATGTGGCTGATTTAACTGCAGCCATGACTGTGAATAATTGCATGCAGTTGACTGCAGGGCTCATATGATTATGATTATGTCCCCATACTCTTGACATGCAAGCCACCGCATCTTCATCTTCAGCATATAAGACCTAAGTAAGGTCAGACTGAATTTTTGTGAACAGAAAGCTGGCTCTTTCTTGATGTGGGATTGACCCTGAGGTCAAACAGTGGTGACCCGGCGGATTGTCTTCCCTCCCTTGTAGTACAAGTTAGAAAAATCTTCCTCTTTCTGATTTTGAGAGCGGAAAATGATGATATCAGGAACCTGTTGAGAACAATAGATCAATTTTGCATTAATTGAAATTTATTGTCCTGGCATAGTGTTTGTGATGATTATAGACCTGACCGTTTCAGCCTGAGGTATGAAAATATGATTTCTTAGAAGTTCAACAGTTTCGAATGAAATGCTTAAGAAATTACAAGGCTGTTTCCTGAAAATGACCCGGCATTAATGTAACATTTTTTGAAAGAATAAAAATATTATGTAATTACAGTAAGCTTACAGAAAGTATAAGACATTTTTAGAAATAAGTCATTGTGCATCATTTACAGTACTTAATTGTTTGACTGAATCTTCCTTCAGGGTCCCTCCAGAATTTTTAAGACTCAAATTTAAGACTTTTTAAGACCTTTTTTGAAAACCTGCAAAAATAAAAATTAATGAGTGGGGGAGGGTAATGTCTATAGAACCATATTAAAATATAATTTTTAAGTTTAAAATATTAAGCATAATTTACTATTCAGATACAAGTTTTCACTTAAACAAAAAGTTTAATATAATGATAAATTTACATTTTAGCCTTTAAACCATTTTAAAGAACATTCATGTGAAAAGTATTAATTATATTGAATTAAACAATTATTATTAATAAATTATTATATACATGAAATAACATGAATTAGGGGTGTGTCTTATCGACCAAAAAATTATATCGATATTTTCTGGGATTTTATTTAACAATAATTAGACAATATTTTGCTGAGTGTGTTATTGTGCTGATATCTTAAAGATTACTGTCGACAACTGACTCCTGAATTAGTTTTATATTCTTCATTTTCTGTCTGGTCACTTCACAGCAGCTTCACAGAGTGATATTAACTTTTTTCCAGTAAGTTTACCTTTAAGCCTTTTTTTCTGAAATTGTGCATCATCTTTTGAATCAAATTTTTGGGCTCTTACCAAGCAAATGAAATCAGTCTCAACAAAAATGATCTCTGCAATGCATCTAAAGTGGTATAGAGGGACACAGAATGCTAACCTGCAGATACAAATGCATAAATAATGTTTTGATATTTGAAACCTAAAACGTTGAATACTGATGTTTGAAATATTTTTTTTTACAAATTCAGATATTTTAAATGTAAAATTAAAACTGCCAGTAGGTGGAAGCATATCACTGTTAAGTGAATCATTGCAATTAAACCGAATCATTTAAACGTAGATTCATTCAGAAAGAAAACGCCGTCAGAGAAGCAAAACAGTGCTGTGGCTGGGTTTAGAATGATTTTTGTTGCCAAAATAAAGCAAAAGCAGAAAATATGGTGTCTAAAAGTCTCTTAATATTAACTTCTTGTTTATTTAACTGTTGCATAAAATCATTTGTAATCATGCTGACCTAACGAAATCGTAATCTTTTGTAGTTTAACTGTCACATTCAGCCATATTCCGTCTCCAAGTGAAGACCTCTTGAAATCGTAATCGTAAGACTTTCTTGTACAATTTAAGCCTACTAAATTTAAGACTTTTTAAGACCCCCCGGCAACCCAAATAGAGAGATGACGAGTGTTTCCCTCAGGTGTGAGGCAGAAGGTGTCAGAAATCCCAACACTAGTTTTGAATAATGCAGAGTCTGTAATTCTCTCTCCTCTTACCCGCAGAGGGCTGGTGATGTTTATCGTGCCATCAGCTCTATTCCTGAGGTCATGGTGTCCTAAACCTGAGGGTGAAGAGCATTGTGTGTGTGACTTTACATCCTACAGACAGAACTAACACTACATAGTGTGCTCTTATGCTGCACAAAAATCATATAGAATGCTTGTCTAGTTTCCCAGTAGAAATAAAGGTTACACATTATTTCAATAGTCCATTTAGATATTCTACTAACTGTAAGTAACTTTATAACTACATGTCAACTAAATGTCAACTACTTCTCATTAATTCACAACTACATGTCTACTAACTCTCAGATTACACTGTTATGGTAGGTTTAGGGTTAGTAGAATAAGTTGACGTGTAGTTGCAAAGTGTCTGATAGTCAGTATGTAGTGTGTTGTAGACCTATCAAAATAAAGTGTTAGAAGATATTAAGCAGACAGTCTACTAATACTCTAATGACTGTTAGTTGACATGTAGTTGC
>JAUMHE010000067.1:2801631-2816399 GCA_032359235.1 Enteromius mattozi | reverse complement strand
AATATTTTTTTATTTTTATTAGTGCTGTCAAACGATTCATTGAGATTAATCGCATCCAAAATAAAAATGTTGTTTATATAGTATATGTGTGTGTGCTGTGTATATTTATTATATGTATATATAAATACGCACACATGCATGTATATATTTATGAAAATATGTTGTTTAATTCATATAAATATATACATTTAAATATTATATGCTGTATGTGCGTGTCTTTATATAAACAATAAATATACACAGTACACACACATATATTATGTAATCATTTATTAATCATGATTAATCACTTAACAGCACTAATTTATTGTATTAAAAGTAAACAAAAAAAATCTTGTTTCATATGCAATTAGCTAAAACTGTTTAGGCAATTACCAATCATTCTGTAAGACAATCAAACATTTCATTTGATCAATATTGTCATGATCTGTATAAGATCAACAATATGCAAAATATATATTTTTTTAATATTGAAAATATTGGCTTTTTAATAAAATTCCGTTAATTTTGAGTAGTTTCAGGGCATTAGCAAAGCAAACTGTGGTCAGTGTTCAAACGCAGTAAACTTTTTTTCTGTTACCTTGTTTTATTTGTAGTTTTCGATAAGAAGGGAATATCAAGCTCAAGTAAGCATCAATGCTAACTTGATGCTAACTAGCTTAGCTTAGCTAAGAGCTTGACAAATGTAATCAAGCACACAGTCTTTCACAACACAACATAGGGGATTTTTCTCCAACCATCTGAAAGTTTATAGCGGATAACTTCCTATGAGTTCAGTCTATGTTTAGCATTTAGCACTGTGGCAAAGTGTGTCCAAAATATGACTGGTAGTGTATTTCATAACATAAAGACACACAGAGAGGTATATGCAAGTATTAGTTTGGCACATTTGAGTGGTTTGGCACTATTTGGGATCCTATAGATCAAAGTCACAAAATATTAGTTTAAACGTAGTAGAATAAGCTATTTTCTATATGTACAGTAAGAAAAAAACATCCCTTTAAATTCACTTGAAACTCGCCACTTGAGATGAAGCATCTCTAGCGTAAAAAGGCATTTTGCGACCTCAAAAAGGCACAGTAATCAGGGGGGCTTGAAGCTGGGGTCCTGAGTGCATATTCTCCAGTGCAGTGGTGTGTCGTTTGGCTCGGCCAGGTGAAGGCATTTGTAGGCGATTTTTGATGGCTCCAGGGCAAGTGGGGTATCACTTCAAGCTGAAACGTAAAGCACAAAATAATATTCTTACAATAGAAGCCTTGAAGGCATGTGTTTTGGAGAGTTTAAATCATTTACAGCGTGACTCACCACCATGGCCAATTTTGTCATCAGCACTTTATGAAATAGCTTGAGGCAGGGTGTAAAAAGCTAATACGTAAAAATCATCTTCAGCTGTAGAGATTTTCATTTCCTTAGTGTGTGTAATGTTTAATGTTTTATTGAGTGGATGTTCCACTTGTTATTAGTGTCTGAAAATGACAGCCGCAATATTCTCTGGCAGCTCTCAGATGAATCTATCTGTACTTATGAAATCACAAAACAAAATCCTCACAAATGTGCCACCACCCTTGACATTCACTGGCATAAACCTTTGGTTTATTACAAAAAAAAAAAAGTTATTTTATAGCAGGTCAGAACCCAGAACCTTAATGCCGGACCAACAAATCATGCTTGGCATTCAAATGCTGATCCATGCATTTATTCACTGACCCATAAAACCCTGCATCGGACAGCGGCAGAAATATGGATCAAATAAAATATTTCACAAGTGAGAGCATTTAAATTTGGAATTAAATCACAGTGTAATGAGACGTTATGCAAAATTAACATCTCATTGTACTTTTCAAATTGCTGGTTACAAGATTTTTGAAATTGTCTAATCGGCAGGATATTGCATGCTATTCATTTCATTGATACGTCACAAATACAATTAATCAAAACAGTAAAAGTACATGTTAAATTATTTCTGCATAATTCATATTTATGACTTCACAACCAGCGTGTCTTTGCATTTATTTACGGTTCAGCCCGCTTGCCTGCTAGGAATTCATTGTCAGAGCATTACTGTAAATTTATAAATATATATTTGCAGTAATACAAATATATACCAATAATACTGTAAATACTCTATAAATATCATAATAATAAAAAACATTTAATAAATGTATTTGGAAAAAATGTATCTTTTCATACTGGAAGATATAATTGTTGCCACCTTGTGATTCAGGACAGTAACTCTGTGTGTAATCCATGGTTTTATTCAAGTAACCATGTAATAAGTGTAATAAGTATTATTTACTACCGGATGGTCACTAAAACAGAATATATATATATATATATATATATATATATATATACACACACAGTAGACAACATTTGAAGTGGATCAAAAAAGTTCATCAAGGTTGTCCTGAGACAAGAACAGATATTGTTTAAATTTTAGAACAACTTTGATGAAAGGTTTTGATCCACTTCAAATGTTCACTACTGTATATATATATATTAGCACTGGAAAACGACTAATTGCGATTAATAGCTTCTAAAATAAAAGTTTTTGTTTACAAGATATATGGATGTGTACTGTGTATATTTATTATGTATATATAAAAGCACACACATACAGCTTATATTTTGAAAATATACACTTGTAATGTTAGTCAAGGTTTGTGTTTTTGTTTTTTATAACAAATTTTCAACCTCTCCACTATTTTCTTAGAATTAAACAGTCATTTTTTGCTGTCTTGTGCGTAAACTGAAAAGCAGTACATTACTCATATTGATAGAATACTGTTATCCACAGGGACTGTGAGGACCAAATTTCTGAACACTGAATTACATGAATTCATACACTTACTATCAATAAAGATTGAAGCTATTAAAGTTACAGTAGCTTTTCATAGTACTCAATGAACTCTTCTAACTTAAGTGATAAAAAATACTTGAAGGTACATAACCAAGCCAATGCTGACAGGATTTTTCTTTTGAGCAAATCAACTGTCCTTGATTCACAAGGTTGACCAATATCTTCAGTCCTGGACGCTTCTACTAAATGGTGTCCTACACCACCACCAAGTGGCAGACAAGAGAGAAAAAAAAGTGTATTACCTATGTGGGAAAATCCAGGTCCAAAATCCTCAGCTTCAGAGCACTAGTCTTCCTGTGAATGACAACAATCACACAGTTAATTAGATATTATCCATAGATTTTCCAAATATGTTGTAATAAACTTAGAAGCAATGCATTCCAGAGAGTAAAATATACCAAAAAAAATCCTTTTTTTGGATGCTGGTGATTGAATATGCCAGTTTTACCCTAACATCAGACTCTCTTACATTCATTGAACATACACTCAGACCCAATGCTACAGACTTGAGAAACGCATCAGAGCATTTTCTTTATCCACATCAAAACACCATTCACAACCTTTGCTTCTGAATGTCAACCATGCCATCCTGAAAGAGTCCATGTCCTGCTTGTCTCAATTCAACATTTTCAAACCAATGTGTATTGCATGCTGTTGGTCTTCATCAACATCTGAAAGATTACACTGGTTTACATTGATTCAACAAACTCTTTGATGCACATTGAACAAGGCATTTTCTGCATCCTGGTCCTTCAAACAAAACAGTCATGCGTATATGCCATAAAAAAGACAGGAAGAGCATAAAAATAGTAAAACTGGAGCCCTAAACATCAACAGCATTTGGCCATCCAGACATGATGATAGCATATTTTTATAATGACACTGGTAACAGAAAATATATGCATGACGTTGCCAAGAACCAAGAAAACTGTCATATCGGCCAGCAAAACAAACAAATAAAATACTTAGTGCACATTTATTAGAAATATACTTAAAAAAAAGGTACTACATAGTAACACATAAATGACAAAACAAGGTTCAAATACTTGTTAGGTTGTACGTTCAATAATAAACCAACTCTGATTAAACGAAACACCTGGAATAAATACTTTTCTATGTCTTTATTGAACACACGACCCAGACATTGCCATGGCGAACATTTTCAAGTGTTCAATAAAAATATTTCAAAAGTATCTTATATTTGTGGTATTTGTTTGATCAAGTTAAAGCTGCTGTAAGTGCCGTTAGTCATCTGCCAGTGTTGATTTAATCACTATACTGTATATATAACCCACCCCCCTACTTGTACATGCACAATGACTGACAGGTAGAGCGCCATAAGTTTTCTGATTGGCTAACATGTGTCCCTTTAAAGGTTAAAAGTAAGTTAACGTGTGAGGGTTTTTTTCAGTTTAGGAGAAAGATCTATCTCAGGGGTGTCAAACACAGTTCCTGGAGGGCCGGAGCCCTGCAAAGTTTAGCTCCAACCCTGCTCCAACACACATAATACGCAGCTTTGAAAGACTGGAAAGATCAGGTGTGTTTAATTAGGGTTGCATTTAAACTCTGCAGGGCTCCGGCCCTCCAGGAATTGAGTTTGACACCCCTGATCTATCTGAAGATAGAAAAAAGAAATCTAAGAGGGACAAAATGACACAGACCAGCGACTCTTGTCAGATAACAGGGACATTTTGTTTACTTTAAAAACTGTGACAGTAAGTTTAAATTGCTTGACTACTTTTTTTTTTTTTTAAATCAAGCAATTTAGTGACACATATATAAAAGCAAAACTGATTCAGATGCAAGTCCAGTGGTTCTCAACCTCCCTGACTCAAAAACAATATTATAAGGTTATTAAATGTTATATTATAATAAATGATTTATTTTAGGATTTCAAGCAATTTCTGCATGAACATTTTTCAACACAATTTGTTTTATCCTGTGTACAGTATATAAGGTTTTCAAGATTTAAAACTTCTAAAGACCTTTTTAAGACCAAGTTGAAGGGAAAATAATGAAAATATGTTCTGTACATGTAAATGTCCAAGGAAGCTGAAAATGAGTTCAACACATAAAATACAACTTTGAACAGATTACTTTTCCATTATTCCTAAACAAACGCTTAATATTTAAATATCTGTGCTCCCAACCACCAGAATAAGGAACTAAATAGCTCTAGCTCGCGGCGGCACTATGTTAGCTTTAGCTTAGCTTCATTCATTCCTTAGGATCCAAACAGGGATGAATTTAGAAGCCACCAAACACTTCCACATTTTCCCTATTTAAAGATGGTTAGACGGAAGAGCACTTCCCTCTCACTTCCATCAATACAACTAAGGAGTGATGATATTACTGCTCTGAGGTCGAAGTGCTGCGAAGTGCTCTTCCGCCATATATTATAGCTATCTTTTTTATCCGCTTAAAAAATATCCATGTTTTATTTTGTGTCACCATACTTACTCGTGTAACTAGTCATGTAACCGTCTTTAAATTTAAGCTTATTTTAAACCTCATTTCCTGGAATGTTAAAATATTTTAAGCCATATTGTGGGCTTGTTGTAATGTACCGAGGCCCTATGGTTGAAAACCACTGATCTAGTCAATCTGAAAGATCTGGAACACAACTGATGACATGCACCGGTGCCCCGATCTCCACCGACCACAACATGCTGAAATGAGCTAAGATATGCTAGAGTACCTCTGATGCATGTTCCTCTTCCTCCTGCGATGAAGGAATTCAGTATTAAAACAGAAAATAATGCATCAATGTATTTGAGTGACAGACACAGCTACTGAGGTAGGAGGTTGTGCTACACCCAGATTGAAGTTCTCTGATCTAAAGCTACAAAAGAACAGACAGTAGAAGAGAGTTTGAGTGGATATATGTGTGTTGTTCCATGGTAAAGAAAGATCTGAAAAGCGACAGCCACTGGATCGAATTTTCACGATTTCTGCTCCTGTAACATAAGTGACGGCTGGAATGTCTGAACGGGTCAAAAGAAAGAATCCAGAGAACTGAGAGAGTTAGAGAGCTAAGCAGCACGTCTGAGTGTAAGAGAGAGCAGGTGATGATCATAGAGATGGTCTGCAAAGTGCACTGCAACTGAATGTGAGCAATAAAAAGATAATAAATAATAAAATCTGATAGCTGGTTAGTGCACATGCTTTCACACACAGAGTAGTGTGAGTAAATGTGGTCCGCAGTATTTCCTGATCATGTGCCATCTTTGTGCAACATGACTGCTATAGCATTCAAAGGTATTCAGTCAGTGCAGTCAGGATTATTTGTCTTTGTACTTAGTAGACTATTTTTTTTAAGAAACTTATTAATAATGTGGGATAGTGTATATGCACATTATGTATATCTGTGAATATTTCAATAAAACAGAAGAGTAAAATGTTTATGACCTTCTGATGTTGTACTTGTAAAATAATTAAAGTGTTTGTTTTACATTTTGGGCTGTATTATGGAAATGGAATATAGGCCTAGGTGTTATTTTTCTAATTACATCAAGTGTCACCTAGCCCGCAGCTCTACAGATGTCTGCCAGAGAGTGCAGGAGGAGGCAACACTCTGTGTGGACTGAACCCTCAACCCCAGGGGGCACGGTTCACCTCGGGATTGGTATGCCAAGGCGATAGCATCCACTATCCAGTGGGCCAACCTCTGCTTGGAGACAGCCTTCCTTTTCTGCCTCCGTTCAGAATTTCTGAAGCTCTGTGTAAGCTCTTACAGGACACAGCAATGCTGAGGCTGGATCTGCCTCCTCCAAGTGCAGTGCTTGCAGGGGTTCACCACTTGATCATGAAAAGCCGTGGTAACCTTGGGCACGTATCCAGGCCGGGGTTTTAAGACAATGTGAGAGTAGACCGGACCAAACACAAGGCACTCTTCAATCACTGAACATGCTTGGAGGTCCCTTACCCTCTTGATGGAAGTGGGCGTGGTCAGGAGTGCTTTCTTAGCAGACAGGAATTTAAGCTCAACTAAATCCAGTGGCTCAAAGGGATCCCTCTGAATGCCAGCCAGGATGGTAGAGAGATCCTAGGAGGGCACCAGGGGTGACCTAGGAGGATTTAAACATCTGGCACCCCTCAGGAACTGGACAAGGAGAACCTTTCCCAGGGACCGGCCATCCACTGCATCAAGATGATAACAGCCATGTACACTTTCAAGATGGAGAGTGACAGGCTATGCTCCAACGTTTCTTGCAGGAAAGAAAGCACTACTCCAATCGTGCATTGCCAGGGGTCTTCTCTGTGAGAAGGACACCAGTTTATGAAGACTTCACTTCAGTGCATAGGCTGGATGATGGGTGAGCTGTGACATGCGGTGTGACAACACATACTTGTCTTGCAGCAGTGGCTGAAACTGCCACAAGGCCAGATGCAATGCCAACAGCTCTAGGCAGTTGATCTGTCAAAGCAGGGCAGCACATGCAGGGCAGAAGTGGCTTGACCCACAGCACTGTAAGCTTTGGTGGTGAGGACTGCTGTCAGCTTACAGGCATTGGAAGGGAGATGAGGACCAAGCAACCACAACTGCTTTCTCTTCCTGGGGAATGCCAACCTTCCACATATCCATCCCACCGTCAAGAGTAGTGAGAAGGGAGGAGGCAGATGAGTGGCTTCTGGCTGAAAAAGGGTCTACTCGTGACTTTGTCAGCTGCACTATAAAAAAAGATGATTGGATGATTGGTTTCTAGATGCAGGACGCTGCTCACACCGAGAAACCAATCCTCCAGTCATCCTTGTGCCTTTTTTCCAATCATCCAGTTGCAAGGGCTTGGGACTGGGTGGTGTGTTTACTCCAGCCCAATGCTTACAGAGTCCGATTCGGTGGTGACCTCAACACCCGAGGGGGGCAGCCCCACTGAATCTTCATTCTCGGAGGCTGATATCTTATCCCCCGATGCTGCAATCAGCATCTGATCCTCCGGCACTGTACCAAATGAAATCACTTAAATGAAATCATTGAGCAAAATCACTCTGGAGTCACACAGGACATTTGCTGTGGGAGGAGTAAGAGGTCCGATTTGGCTGAAGACAACAATCTTGTCCATCGAGAGAGGACAGGTAATGATTGCAACCAAGAGAACACAGTTGGAACGGCATCTTTATAAAGACGTGAGCCATCCATGATGAGAAACTGCTCTTTTAGTTGAAGTTGAAAAATCTAAACGAGTGGCTGCACCTGTTACCAATTTATACCCATATGCACGTGGAGTGGCTCAGGCATGAAAAAATCCACCTGCCAAATTGTTATTGCAGTTTTCTCTTAATGTCAGAGCGGATTGGGGCTCTCAAGTAAACCCTCTATGTCATCACAATATAACTCGTAGTGACCGACACATAGAGAACTATTTAAACTATTCAAATGTTTAGGTTCTTTATGCTTTTTTTATGTTTTTGACATAAGTCTGTTATAGTTCAATAAGGTGATTTGGTATTTAAGGAATATTTCTTGTTATTAAACATCTGAATAATATTTTTGTGGAAACGTTTGATTCTGTGATGAATAGAAAGTTCAAAAGAATTAAAATATATTTACTATTACTTTTGATCAATTGTATGCATCCTTGCTGAATAAGTATTTCTAAAAATAAATCTAAATGCTCAACCTTCCTGCTTTTGACAAGACATTAATATATAATACAGTAGCTTATTATAAATACAGTTATATACCGTATATTATACAGTGTGTATATACAGTATATAATCCAGTAGTTTATTTTATCATGTCCTTGTTACCATGAAAACAGATATTAAAGTAATGAAGAATATTAATTATCAGCACGTATTTACTATAATTTTTCAGGGTTTTACTTAGGGTTAGTTGCATGCAATTATGCATAATTGAATTTTAAAACCCTACTTCTAAACTAAATAAGCTACATTATGTCATGTTGTATAAATGATATGCTGATGTGCCAAAGTGCATCGCTTATGTCTCTGGTAGGTTAAATTTGGTCCAAAACACTGAAGGACTGATAGGTGCTATAGCAGTGAATGGATATCTTGTGCAGTTAGAAAACAAACAAACACAAAGGCAAAAGAAAAAGAGAAGCGACACAGAGACAAAATCTTAAAAAAAAGGAAAATATGTATCAATCTACCTCAAGCTCTCTGAGTTCTTCTTCCTCCTAGAGGGGAGAACAGACTGAATGAGATGAGAGGAATGTGAGAGCTAAAGCTGAAGAGAGCAACATGAGAGACGCATGCAACTGAAGAAACAGGTGGAGACAGAAGAAAGAGGCTGGCGGGAGGCAGCTAGAGGAGAGAAGTCAAACAGGAGGTTAGAAGGAAGAATGAAGGAGGAAAATCAGTGGCCAAATGAGGGGGAAAAATGCAAATCACAACAGCAACAACGGAGACAGAAAGACACTGCTCATCAAACCCAAGTTACCTCAGACACCAAATCCTCTTCTGCCTAGGAAAGAAAACCAGGTGGAGAGAGAGAAGAAGGGATAGAAAAAAGCTTTTAACTTGCTGAATTTGGACAAAAGAAACAGAATGGAATTCAGTACTTTCCGGTTTTGTGTTCAAAACACATCAGACTGGGATTAAACAGCAGGTGTGCTATCTGGTATCATTCAATACTTATATTATAATAAAACATCATATACCTACAGTACACTCACATTAAGTGGGATTTACTTATAGCAAATCTCAACTGCTTGATTGCTATACCATCCAAAAATATTAATTATATTATTGTCCAGCTATTATAGTTGAATGCATAATAAATCCTACACATGTTCTATATTATGCTTATTAAAGCTATACACTCAATAAAGATATTTGTCTATGGTTGGATTTTGACAAGTGGGGAATAAATATCAGAATGGTGTCTGATATTTAATATCAACATAAACCATTAGAATGCGTTACTACTATTAGACTACATAATTACTGATGATAATTAGATGACAACATGATTTAAATGACCAGTAAGCTTTGTTAATGGTGACCGGTTCTGTGACTGGTGTGTGTGGAATGTCATTTACTCAACAGGACTTATTTAGTCTGCTAAAGTTAGCTAGTTTATGTTCCTTTATAAGACTATGCATTTTCCCAAATTCAGTACTTGAACTTGTATTTTTTGTTGGATCTATGGAACAGGGTCACCCTAATGATAATTCATAATTTCCTTCTTGCTATTTTAGTAACTGCAAATAGTTAAAGAACAACATTTTTTTTCTGAAGAACTGTTTTGATGGGAGATCTTCCCAAGTCTTTTCCAAGCCTTTTCCAAAGGCTTTTAAAAAAAGAAAATGCATCCATCACACCTGTAAGGAAAAGGGATAAGGAAAATGAAGCACAGGCAAAACACAATGCAAACGAGTCGCCTTCCAGGAGAAATGCTTTAAGTAAGTGACTGATTGTGAGAAACTATGGAAGCCCATTTCCACCACTGAATAAAAAATAAAAAGGTTATATTATCATCTTTTTTCTCACATTTATGTGATACAAACTCAAAATTCTTGCTTGTGAGATAAAAAGTCGCAATAACCTTTTTTTTTATTTATTAAGTGCCTGAAACAGCTTCCATAAGAAACAGATGGGAGACATTTAAAAAAAAAAAAAAAAACATGGATGCAAAATAAACACTAATAATAAGAAGAATGTTGTCAGAAAGATGAGAATGGATGGGAGAGAATAGTAGAGTTAAAAACACACTCCAAATCTACAATCTGTTGATTCTAGAATAAGAATCACCTCTGAGACCAGATGGTTGTCTTCAGCCTGAAACCATGAATGCGAATATTAGCTTGTTCTTTAATGGTCTTTCCGACAAGTGGTTAATTGCATTTTTAACTGTCAACCTGACCATTTTTGACGAGAAATCATTTAAATAATAATACTATTAATGAAAAAGAAAATACATTAAATTTAAATTTAAAAAAAGAAAACTGTGTTCTCACACTCTTCTATGATATTTGACATTTGTTCATGATTCCTGGATCTTTCTTAAAAGATTTAAAAAATATATATTTTATACACAAAGGCCTTCAATAAGACAATAAGACTTGTGGGCAAGATCTCACAAGGAATAACTATTAAATATTAGAAAATTATAAATAATAAATATGCACTGTATGTATGTATTTGTTTGTTTGACTAGTTTCCATGTCTTTTTTAGGCTTGTAAACCATAATTCTCTGATATTTTCAGGATTTCCATGACCAAGAGAATCCTGAACAACTCCAAACACATCTAATACACTGACAAAATTAAAATAAAGCAATTCTTGTTTTGGATGACTTCCACTGTTTGGCAGATCAAAGAGACAGCTGTCCCTCCACCTTGTGTTACACACATTTTTTGGGCAAGAGCATTTGATTGGGCGAAGGAAGCATGCTGGAGTCCAATAAACCAGAAACAGCTATGAATGATGTCACAGACTAACATAAATCTTCTTGAAGTATAAAGACTAAGGCCATTGTTGTTAAAATTGCTTCTTAAGAGACAAGAAAATTAAGATTTCAGTCTTACCCGGTCCTCGTCCCCTTCCTCCTGTGAGTCACAAAAGAAAAGAAATGGCTCAGTTAGAATAGTAATATACATATAGAATTAGTCTTAAAGGGATAGTTCACTCAAAAATGAAAATTATCCTGTCTTTTACTCATCTTCAAACCATCCTAGGTGTATGTGACTTTCTTCTTTCAGAAGAATCCAATCGGAGTTATAATAAAAATAGTCCAGACCCCTCCAAGCCTTTCAATGGGTTTAAATGGGTGATAGCCGTCACACTTTGGAAGACGTAAAATAACATGCGCAAATTCGAAATAAAACATCTCTTACATGGCTCCGGGGGGTGAATAAAGTCCTCCTGTGGTGAATCCATGTGTTTTTGTACTATAAATATCCATATTTCAAACTTAATAAGCACTTTTCTCTCACGTCTGCTGAATGGAAACCGTCCCAGCAGACGTAAGATGTATGCATCACGTGTGTACCTCTGGGAAATGTTTCTTTACTTTAGCAAAAGGAAAACCAGCCTCCTCTTGGTTTATATCAAAATCCTCCTACATTTTTCTTTACACATTCTCGGTTAGTGCTTCTGATTGATGGGTGCCGTTTTGTTTTGTTATATATTTGGGTGAACTATCCCTTTAATCATTGTTTAATTACTATTACAATTACTTTTAATAGTACAATTAACACACATATAATTATTTAACAATATAATTAAGGATTAAGTGATTAGATGTTTTGTATTAATTATAATATTCACTATCCAAAACAAAACTATTTATTCAAATACATCCAAAACATATCTATCTATCTATCTATGGTTGTGTTGTTATACCGTGATCAAAACATACAGAACTGTTTCAGCAGTTTTTCTTACCTGCTCTTCCTCCTCAGCTACCTTTCTCTATCAAAAAGAAAGTTAAATATTAAAACGAGCAAATTACATCACACATTTACTGAATAAACACAAAATCTATACAACAATCTAGCAAGTCACACTGTCAACCGGAAACACTAGCAAGAATCAAGAGAGGAGACGGTAAAGCAGAGAGTTAGATGTTAATTTCAGTTGCATGGGAGAGAACCTGCATTAAAAAAAACTGGAGGTTAATAGATGAAGCAAAGGACGAGATTATATGGAAGAAGAATGAGCTGCTATGGGAAAACAGGTGATGTTTGAGGAGGAATGAGGGTTAAGCAAGAGTTTTGATGGTCAGTTACACTCTCTTCGTCTTCTTCTGCCGGTTCCTCCTCGTCGGCGTTCTCTTCTTGAGCATCTGTCTCTGCCTTCTTATCTGGATCGTCTTCTTCCAGCTCTGCTGTGTGTGCGTCTCCATTCTGCTCAGCCTCTACGATTTCTTTTTTCTAGAAGAACAAACAGTGCATCCCAGGAAAAGAGAAATTAAAACTGTTTGGACAGTACAGGATCTGCTAAGGCACTGTCATAAGGGGTTCCTATAGGTCATTTTAGATCTGGACCCTCAGGATGAAAACAGGTGTGAGTTAATGAACCGGAGGAACATTCAGTGAGAAATAGAAAAAAGACAAGAGAGTTTGTTGAATGTTGCCAAACTACATGTAAAATGGACATCATCAATCAATTGCAAATGTTGAAAAATCCATTCTTCTTTCAAGGCACTAGAAGAAAAATGTTTTCCTCAAACAAACATTAAAGTAACAGGGTTATAATTACATAGTTGTATATACAAAATAAAGTACAAGTAATCACATGAGTGCAAATATAAAGTAACTAAAAACTGCAATCCTTTTAACTTTGAATGAGTGAGAAAGCATGCCCGATTTAAAGGAATAGTTCACCCAAAATGAAATTTGTGTCATCATTTACTCACCCTCGAGTACTTCCAAACCTGTATGCATTTCTTTGCTCTGCCGAACACAAAGGAAGATTTTTTTTAAAAAAGTATGGAAAAAATTACTATGGAAGTCAATGAGTTTCAGAATATCTTTCATTGTGTTCAGCAGAACAAAGAAACTCTTACAGGTTTGGAACTACTTGAGGGTGAGTAAATGAAGACAGAAATTTCATTTTCGGATGAACTATTCCTTTAAATGTGATTAATAACACAACACAAATGCAGTAGATTAACAGGAATAGCATGCAACGTGTGGAAAGGTTTATATGAGGCTATGTTTGGAATGGAAATGTAATTTGTTAAAGACATTTCACCCAAATATAAAAATCATTATTTACTCATCCTCGTGTTGTTCCTTACCTGAATGAGTTACTTTCTTCAGTTGAACGCATGAGAAAATATTTTGAAGAACCAAACAGTTGCTGGTAGCCACTGACTTCCATTCAATGGTTACCATCATTCTTCAAAATATTCTTTTGTGAACAACATGAGGGTGAGTAAATGATGACAAATTTGGGTGAACTATCACTTTAATATTAGTTAACTACATAACATGCACTAATGGCCAACAATACTAAAATATTTATTAATCATAGTCAGTATTAATTTCTAAGTGTAATCAAATCATCTATTGGTTAATGCAGTGTGAACTATAATGGACGACTGTATTTTTATTAACTTAAGGTTAGACTCTGAGTATACTAACCCAAACATAGCCTATTAAGTTAGGTTATAATAGACAGGTGAACAAAAACCCAGAGATTCGAAAAGTAGATGAGGGGCATACAGTGCAGTGTTGATGTGTCTGGAAAAACACTGAAAGTGAATATCAGTTAAATATGATTTTTTTTTTTAAATATTACTGTTGTGTCATCATCAAGATGTTCCTCTGTGGCAGATCCGTTATGAAGCTTTTGTGCATTTTCAGCTTGTTGTGCCTCCTGCACCAAGAGAGATTTTTATTAAAACAGTGGAGAACAAATTTCATCGTTGTTTGCAAGGGAAAGTTTCACCAAAAAGGCTAAAAAGAAGAGAGGAAGAAAACAGGTGTACAGAATTCTACACTCTCACAAGCAAGTTGATGTTAATCCATTCACAACCGAAGACACCTCTGATCATTTTTTACCGTATCTCAAGAAGTTTGAGATATTGCATTGAAAGTTATTTGATTCGGTTTTTCAATGAGAATGTATATGAATTATTCTATAGGATTTAAAACCCAGAATGTTTACCCTACTTCTGTTTTCTCTATTATTTCAACATTTGATAATGTCATTTAAACATCTACAGGATAGCTAAGGCCTAAAATGGTACCAAATACACAGTGGGTACGGAAAGTATTCAGACCTCCTTAAATTTTTCACTCTTTGTTATATTGCAGCCATTTGCTAAAATAATTTTTTTTTCCTCATTAATGTACACACAGCACCCCATATTGACAGAAAAAAACAGAATTGTTGGCATTTTTGCAGATTTTTAAAAAAAGAAAAACTGAAATATCACATGGTCCTAAGTATTCAGACCCTTTGCTGTGACACTCATATATTTAACTCAGG